>QEPC01008474.1:6625667-6687014 GCA_003113815.1 Sphenodon punctatus
GGGGGGGGGGGGGGGGGGGGGAGGAGGCAGGCGGGCAGGAAGGCAGGCAGGGGGGGCGTGACACCCCAGGCAGAGACTGGGTAGGGAACTGAAATGGGACTCCTGTCCCGGCTTCCAAAAATTCCCGAGAGCATTCAAGGCGGGGGGAACAGCTGCGTTCCCATCACGCAAGCCCTTCCTTCCTCCAACAATAAAAAAGAAACTAGACCCCCGCCGTCTAACCTCCACCCCCACCCCTCCAGCCTAACCCACCAACCTGCCTTGCTTTGCTTCACCTCCTTCCGCTCCACTCACTGCCTCGCTCCGTCACCACATGCATGCGTCACCAGTGGGTGCGGGGCCCCATACGCCCTCCCTCCTCCCCTCGGCGCAAAGAAGGAGGCGCACAAATTAAAGTGGAAATCTCGCCACAACCAAAAAATAAAAAAATTAAATAAAATAAAACCGCATTAAGGACAGGTCGCCAGCCCTCATTTTCTGTTTGCGCCCTGGGCAGGGCCCAGGCCGTGAAGTGCTCTAAAGGTCAAAACCAGAACCTTGAACCTAGCTCGGTGTTTTACAGGCAGCCAGTGTGGAGCCCGGAGCACAGGTGTCATGTGCTCCCTGGGGCCCACCCCGGTAAGGAGACGGGTTGTGGCATTCTGCACCAGCTGCAGCCTCCGGACCAGCTTCTCGGGCAGCCCCACGTAGAGCGCGCTGCAGTAATCCAGCCTCGAGGTGATGAAGGCATGGATGACAGTGGCACGGTCAGAGTCTGAGCGATACGGCCGTACAAGATGTAACTGCCGAAAAGCACTCCCCACCACAGCCACAACCTGAGATTCCAGGCTGAGCCGTGAATCGAGGAGCACACCCAGACTCTGCACCTGCGAGACCATGAGAGGGCAAACCTCCCCTACAAGAGGAGATACAGCCACTCCGGGGGGCCCCCAAGCCCTCACCCACCATCACCTCCGTCTTGTCAGGATTCAGCTGCGGATGGCTCAACCTCATCCAAGCCCTCACAGCCGACTTTATCGGCGGGTCCAAACGGACAGGAGGGTGTTCTCAGCAGCTGCACTGTTGCTCTAGAACTCCCTTCTGGTGGAAGTCCACCTCAGCTCGGAACTCCTTGCCTTCCAACAAAACTGCAAGACCTGGCTTTTCCGTCCAGTGTTGAGCAGGGGATAATTTTATGCACACGTCTACATTATGTATGCCTATTTATGTTTTTGTAAAATGTTTATATTTTAATAATTTTTATGTTCTACTTTGTGAGCTGCCCCGAGTTGCCATTGGTGAGAGGGGCAGGATACAAATGTGAATATAAATAAAAATAAATAAAATTTGCGTATCTAGCCACCCTAATGCCAACTCTGCTTCTGACAAGTTAAATGTGCGATTCCTTTCAAATTTAAGTTTCCTTTTAAAATCATCACAATATTATTTATTTGTATTTATTTAAATTTGTTATCCTGCCTTCCCTTAAAAAAATGCTCTGGGAGGCCTAAAAAGGCTCCTGTCCTATGTGATTGGTACTCTGTCTCTGTTTCCACACACACACACATCTGCACGTGCAGAGTTTGTGTAGCGAAGCAGCTGAATTTGTCAGGTACAATATTGGTTTTTGTACCTTGGGTTCCAAGCAATTGGCATTGGTGCTGGCATTTAGTTCTGGTCTGTTTTTAGATTGTACATCAACCTGTATTTTAGAGTGGGGAAACTTTTTTCCTAGCAGGGGCCACTTCAAAAAGTTGGCACAAGCTCCCGTGGCGGCACAAGCTCCAGTGGCGGCACAAGCTGGGGGCGAAGGCGCACTCAGGAAAAGGGCCCAGATCATGGATCCGTGCCTGCCTTCATCTTAGCTCCCTTCTCCTCTGTTCAGTCAGCAGCCCTGGATTTTTTTTTAACTGCTGTTCTAGAGTGTGTAAACCTTGCATTACCATATTAGCCTGGCTCTTTATGCCACAGAGCTATTAAACTCTGCAGTTTTTCATTCTTGTCTCTACTTGTGAAGTCATAGTATAACTTGGAATGATACTGAAATTCAGTATTTGTCGGTTACTTAGAATTAATATCAGGATAAAGTCTGGTGACTGATGTTTTATTTTATTGGGGGGGGGGGGGGCGCTCCTGGAGTTGGAACTGAAATTTCATGCCCTGTAACCCATCCTGAGCAGGTCCCAGAGACAATATGCTTTCAATCCCCAGCATCTTCAGGGTGGGACCTATGATAACAATTGGGCAAAGCTAATATTTTGTAGCCACTCCTTTTTATAATTGACTGCTGGCTACTAGGTACCTGATAATTTTCTAAATCCTTGCCTGGACAACCCAATCCAACAACCCCCATGCAGTTCGAGCCTGCAATATACTTTGATAAACAGATACAAAGTGCTGCCATGCAGAGGCCGTGTTCTATGTCAGAGACAGTCAAGTTCAGCAGTGGTTGAAATTAACCCACTTTGAGTGTATTGTGCACATTTACATTCTTCCAGATGAAACACACTAAAAGTAATTAAGATAATCAAGAATCCTCAACAAAAGCCCGTCTTACATACTAGTTTCCCCTCTTTCAGCAAACCCGACCATGCAACTTTTTCAGACTAAAGCTCGCCTACTTGCCTGCATGAAGGTGATAGCATGGACAAATCTAAACCTTAAGGTAAATTCTTCATAAAAGCCATTACAAATGCTTTTCACTTTCTGCAAACCAAGTGACAAGTTCACTGAACCCAAGAAGCAAGAGCCCCATGTAACTTTCATGTGGATAGTGACAAAGTAACACTTCATATGAACATATTTTGTAGCAAGTTTTAGAAAGGAAACCTAGATTTATTCTCAGTTGCTTTTTAGAAATCAGATCACCCAGCAGTTACACCAGTGCAACTGTTTGATGTAGATAGTTATACCAGTGGGCCTCATTCTGTTACTGGACCCCTCCCCAAACCCTCCATCCCAATTAAAGCTCCAGCATTCACCTTGCTTATTAGGACTCCTCCTGTAAGCAGGAAAGGTAAACTGACTTATTTACTGTCAGTTCTGAATTGCAAAGGAAGTCAATTTTTACTTTCCTAGGAAGCTTGTGGAAAATTAAGCAGACACACTGAAATGCTCTGCTGATTGCACTAAGCGTACACCTTTTTGCATTTGAGATGGTCTAATTCAAAGCCAGCAAGGGTTAAGAAGTATCATTAGAAAAATTAAAACTTAGCTTCTGCTGAAGTGGACAAGGAAGGAGGCTTCCTATTCTTCACAAGCAAGTCGCTTTTCCAAGTACTGGATACCAATGTGAATTCTGCTTCCTGGTCCACTAGGATGCCCCAAAAGGTTTTAGCGTGCAATCTAAGGGACCCTTTTTGACTTTGGGCAGTCTTACCATGGAGATTGCCTTATCCTTTCTGAAATCTCTTGCTTGAGTAGATATGTTTCCCACTCATATACCTATACTTCTGATTCTATTGCTTTGTTATAAAAAACATGGTTGAAGTAGTCCTGGGAGCTGTCACAAATATGTACATGCATTATAGTCTTTGTTTCTCTAAAAATGACACATTTGGGATGTAATCATACTGATCAATCTCCATCAGTCAGCATCTTGGTTTTTTGGCAAACATCTGCCTCGTCTTCTACTTCAACTAGTCAGAAGAGAATTTCCAAGGACAGGTCTAAATCTGAGTCTTCTCTGTACACATAGCCACCTAGGTCTGTCAAGCAATTAAAGTTGTTTAAGTTATTAACTGCTTTTAACCCATGACATCAGCTGGTTGATCAAATGCAATCTCAATCCTCAAAACTCTTCTCTAAAATAAGCCCCAATGAAGCGGGGCTTGAACCAACAGAGTACTTTGAGGGTCACGGTTGTAAGTAGTTTCAGGATTGCATCCTTATGAGTTCATGCACCACTAGCTCAAACAGTTTCAGAAAGGTGGCCTAAATATTAAAACATTACAAACACTGTTTACTTTTTTGCTATTAATTTTTCCCCCTTCACAATTTTTATTTCATTTTTAACATGCCTTCAATGCACTGATAATCTGTCTGATTAATTAATGGCTTCAGACCTATAGCCACCTGCAGAAATATTAACACCTCCTGCTTCCTATGCCACATTCACACAAGGAGGAGTATGTACAAAAATAGTTTCATACAATATTTCCTACATACAAATATAGTTTGTCGTATCAGTAACAACTGTACAGTCCTATACTCAAGTGTGCTAACTCTGCTCCATATTTTCACAAGTTCCACAGGCCCAGATTATGCAGTTATAACAGGGTGGACTTCAAGCCACTGAGCACAGCATTATCCTCAAAGCTCCAACTGCAATGGAAAACATTTTAGAAATAAATGTGTAAAATTCTTTCAAATACGTGACCGTTTTTTAAAAATCACCTAAAAATCACTGATATGAAATCACTTCTCACATATGTAATATAAGACTAGATATAACAATTTAAGTGGTTGGTTTTAAATAATAAGATTCTGTTGCAAATTAGATGTATTTTAAATAACGCCACCCACAACCAAGCATCTTTACAAGCAAGTGCTTCTTGTTCATAAAGAAAAACAAGGCACTGCCAAATTCCAAGTTTGTACATATGCACCCCATCCTTAAGAGTGCCTTTTTTCCTCCAACAGTGAACCTTTTGATTATTAAAATTTAAATGTCGGTTGCTAATTCAGCTGGGAATCCCAATATTACAAGCTGGGAGATCAAGAATGCCCACACAAGAAACCACTTAATTTAAATATGCCTACGAAACACCACTGTTTAAGGTGGAGCCAGAGGCCTCATATTTAAAAGGCACTGATCTCCTCCAGTTCAAGAAGCAAATGAAAAGGACACCTGCAATCCAAAATACAAGTTCCATATCTAGCTGGCATAGATTACAGATTTTTGTCTTTTTCAATAGAAATTTAAAACTGGAACGTCATACAGATGGGCACACATCCCCCTCTGAAGCTCACAAAAGGTTGCTCGCAGTTTCGGTGGATTAGCACAGAAAATGTTACACCGCCCTTTCAGAGGGAAAACTAACCAAGCTTTTAAAGAACGTTTTGCACACACGCAATATACTGTGATGTGCAGGCAGGGGTAGGTGTTCCTCCTCTCCATCTCTCTGCAGGAAAGGAGGTGGCACAGGGATCTTTAAATCCAGTTCCCAGCAGAAACAATCGCTCTGGCCAGCTGATCAAGCAACTTATAAATACCGCAGTAGAGAACAGGCAAAGGAAAGGACTAACCAGCTTGGGGTTGTTGTTTTTTTGTTAAGCATGGCCAAATGGAAGCCACGGTGTGTGCCTATTCAAGGTTAATGAGAGGAAGGAAAGGGAAAAGAAAGGGAGCTGCCTCACCCACAGCAAGAGACAGCCTAGATTCTCTGCCACTGACCAGCTCCAATCTTGCACATTTAGGAGACTGAAAGCCACTGCAAATTTGCTTGAATAAAATTTTTTTAAAAAAACCCAGACACACACACACACACACACACACACAGAGGGTGTGGGTGGGAGGATCGATACTCACTGCTAACTTTCATGCTGCCAAACGCCGAAGGCTGCTGCACCGGTTTGCAGCTCTCTGCGAAAGAGGTGGTTCTGGGCCGCCCTGACATGGTCTCACTCTCTTTTTCCTCTTTCCGACCCCCCACCTCGGTCACCGCCGTCTTCCTCCTCTTTTCTTCCTTCTTCTCGCCTCCTTTTCTGGCTTTGCCTTCTTTCTGCTTGTGTCAAGTCTCTCAGGTGGAGAAGATAAAGAGATGTCACCTTAAATTCCAGCCCTCCTCCCCCCCCACCTCCCCCCCAGGAACAGCAACCCCTCCCCTCTCACACCGAGAGAGTCTCTCTCTTCTCAGGGCTTCTTCGCTCCTTTCTTTTTATAAAACCATCCTCTCCATCAGCACCACTGGGTCCAACCGCTGCCTCCGCCCAGACCCTCAATTCCCCCCACTCCTCAGGGCTGAGTAAGAAGAGTGGAAGAGATGGGGGAAGTGTCAGGCCTTGCTACCCCCCACCCGGGGAACCAAGTCACATGAAAAGAAAGCTGCTCTTTTTTTTTCTTTTTCTTTTTTTCTTCTGCCTCCCTTCCCTCTTCCCTTCCCCGCTCTCCAGGAAAAGCAGCAGGGTCGGGACTATTTTCCCTAGCGGAAGGATCACGTTTCTCTTTCCAAAGGTCCAGGGCGCTACGTTTGGTGGAAGAGGATCCGGCGCTGGCGGTAGGATCCGCGGCGGACGGAGGAAAGAGGGGGGGGGGAGGAGGAAAGAGGGTGAGGCGGTCGGGCGGCCTCGCTGACTAGGGGCTGCTCAGTGCGGGGATGAGGCGGCGGCTCCGCTCCGGCTCCTCATAGCGCCCGTTGAGGCAGCTGGCGGCGGCTCAAGCTGGGAAAGCTGCAGTGCGGGCGGCTGCCGGAGGCGGCGGTGCAGGCCATGGCGGCGGCGGCGGCTCCTCAGCCGGCTTCAGAGCCCTGGCGGCGGCTACTCCCCCGAGGGCCCAGTGCACATGGGACCCGGCCGCCTGGCTCCTCCCGCTGCTTTTCCGGCGGCGGCGGCTTCCTTCCTCCAGGCCGCTTGCGAGTCCCCTTTGTCCCTGCGCTCCGTGCCGGGCTGCTCCTGCTGCTGCTGCCACCACCGCTGCGCTCTGTGTGGACGCAAAAGCCGCGTAGCCACCCGCTTCAGGCGCTGTTCCACGTTACGCCACAGCACTAAGCTGCCTTCGTGAATCCCGAACCGAATGCCTCAAACCGACTCGCTAGTCTCAGCCAGCCCGAAAAGCCGACTGTCATCGGGACCAATCCCGAAGCGGTGACTGAAATGCCCCCGTCCAATCGCTATGCTGGAAAAGCAACATCCGCACAACATCGGGAACCAATCCCGAGACGGCTGCGGAAATCTCCGAAGCTACGCCTAGGCAAAAAGAAGGAGCCAATCAAGAGCCCCTGCCACCGCCCTTTTAGCAGTCTCTACGGGCGAGCCAATGGGCAGAACTGTCTTCTCCGACACATGCCGGAGAAAGCCGAACAGAGTGGGCGGGACCCAATGGATGCAGCTGGCGCCCGAAAGGCTTCAAACCGAAGCTCCGGACACCGTGCGGCTTTGGCTTCTGATAGGTTCCTCGGACGCGAAAAGCAAGAAGGGGATTGGCTGAGCAGGATAAGGCGTCCCGACGACGTCAACCAACTGGCTGTTCTGTACCAATCCCCAGCCAGAACTCGACTGTAACGCGTGTTCTCATTGGAAGGGAAGGACCCGGCCAAGGAGAAAAGCAGTGCCTCTGGGCAGGAGTGTGCCCACATTCACCCTGCCCCTCCCCCACTGCGCGGGCCTGGTCGCCAAGCAGCGCGTCTTGCTGCAACGAGGGGCGGGGCTCGTCTCACAGAGCTTCCCGGCGAGAGGGGCTGGGCAGGCGCTGTAGGAGGGGACTGACGGTGGAGCTCCCTTTCTCCCACCCCGCCGAAGGGGCCGGGGCCCGCCTCAGCATTATAAAAAATACATGTTACAGGGCCGGCAGTGGCGCATCCAGGCCCTGCAACATGTATGTTTCAAAAGTGCCCCTTTAAAAATGTGCATAGGGGATAACCCTACTGGGGGCAGCCCAGCCCAATCTGGGAACTCACCCTGGGTAGCTGCACTGAGGGTGGGGCTGGCACTGGCTTAAAGTCAGGAGGGTTGGCTCAATGCAGAGGACCCCACCCATCAAGCATTGGGGGGGGCAAGGGCCAGCCTTAACATTTGCAGGGTAGGGGCAGTCCTATTTATATACCGCCCTTCCCTCAGACTCGGGTATGGGTCACACAACGCTACCAACGTTAAAAAAACAAATTCATCGCAGCTTCCCACATTTAAGCCAATACAATCCCCCTAGCCCAGAGCCGGGGAAGCTTTTCCCTCCCCAGGGAATGAATGCCAGTTTTGAGGGCTGATGGTGAGAGCACAGATGTTTAAGGGAGGTGAGTTCAGGAAGAGACGGGGCTAGATCATGAGTTTGTCTCCGTGCTCGAATTATAAGGGAAAAGGTAGGGGAGGCCCTCAATGAAGTCCACACAATCCATGCCCCCCACCACCACTTGAAGCCTTCCAAGGGGGGGCATCAAAACCGACAGGGCTCCCCCCCCCCCCTTCCTCTAATTCGCACAAAGATGCTATCCTTGTGCACATGCCCTTATCTCTGCTCCCTTACTCCCAACTCCATCTTTAAGCGAATGGGGGAAGGAACTGGATCAATGGGGCAGATCCAGGAACTGAAAAGAGGTCATATACAAACCGTGGGCTGCACTTGACCCCCCAGGCCTGAGGCTTAAGATGGCCATACCTCCCCTTTAAAAGAGGATGCTTATGAAAAATACATGGTGCAGGGTTGTACTGGAACCACTGCAACCCTGCACCATGTATTTTTCATGAGCATCTTTTAAAGGGGAGGTATGGCCACCCTACTGAGGCTCCCAATCCCCTCTTGTAGCCCCTTAATATATTAAAATACAGCAATGAAAACAGAGTGAAATCATGTAAAATCCCCTTCATCCACAACTTCTCCAATCCTAGTCCTACCTGGCCAAACAAAAAGGTCTTACCTTTCCTCAGGAAGGTGAGCAGGCTCCGGTTTAGCTGGATCTCTCAGGGAAGGCAATTCTATAGCTGAGGCGCAGCCACTGTGAACATTTCTCTGTGCTCCCTAGCGGTGGTCATGGCATAAAAACAGGCCCACATAGCCTCAGTTGTGGAGTGCCCTGGCCTTAGGGCCATCACTTCTCACAGTTTCACCGATACTCCCATGGTGGCCTATGGTAGTCTCACAGTGAAACGGCAGGTAGCAACTCTACCAAGCCTCTGTGGAACCCACAGCAGTCCCCCAACACATGGGATGCAAAAGTCAACTAGAAATAACAAGATGCATAATATATGGGCCTGCATCCCAGCAAGATCTCACTAAGAGTTCTAGATTCTCACAAGTTTCTTGTGAGAATCAAATAGATTCTTGTTTCATTCCTATGTTTTCTGCACAAAGTGAAAGCTGGTGGCCATTTTAGAACTCGAGGCATAAGTGGCAACCCTGATAAGCATCGGAGACTGTGCAGACTTTCTCAATAGGAGTCACAGCTCTGCATCAATGGCAAGACGGTAAGCGGAGTCTCAGAACACGGATCAGGAATGACAAGAGAACAGTGAAGAGAACAGCAGTATGTGACCTCCAAGAGGGAGAAAGATGAGCCAACAGCCGCAGGCCGAGGTAACCAGACTACTTTTTTTGGCACAGACACTACTGAGAATCCGTCCGTGGAGTCTTCACAGACAAAGGGTCGGACTGCTCCCATCGAGGCAGCTTCCATCAATTGCTAGATGAGAGTCTCTTAACCCAAGGGGTAGGAATTCCATGACCACATCACCTAAGAGAAAAGTGCTGTGATAGGGGACTCTCTTGAGGGAGATGGCGGCTCCCGTCTGCCCCCCAGACCTGGAATCCGACAAGGTCTACTGCATACCCAGAGCCCAAATTAATGATGGAATCGAGAAGATCAGAAGACTCATCAAGCCATAGGACAGCTATCCCGCCCCGCTTTTCAACATGGGAACCAATGGTACTGCCAGGCATTACCCTAGGGAGATCAGAGAAGACTACAAGGTTCTGGGAAGGAGGATGAAGGAGTTTGGGATGCAGATGATGTTCTCATCAATCTTCCCTGTTGAAGGTAGAGCCACAACAGGAAGACACCAACAAATCCTAGAAGTTGCAAAGATGGAGTCACAGAGAGGGATTCAGCTTCCTTGACAACATGGTGGCTTTCCCTGAAGGAGGCCTGTTGGGCAGTGATGGTATTTGCCTACCCAATTGCAGCACAAGTGTCTTTGGACAGTATCTGACTATCCTGCTGGATCTAGAAAGGTCGAGGCTCTGTGTAAGATTGTGATGTGGGCCTCCTAGCATTGGAAGTTTGATGACACACACTGACCCTCTAATTAGAAAAAGGGAAATGTTACCGAAATTAATGTTTGATCAGTTTAACATGACATCCCCTTCATGGAGCGGGGGTCCCTGTAGTACAACCCCTCTGAGCCTACGATGCTCTTTGTAGTTTATTTCTGGCCCCCATTCATTGCGAAGGGGGATTTCTGAATAACTGTGGGAGGTCCATACACCAGGTCTCCCCACATTTTGAGGCTACGTGGACCCATAGTTTACACCAGTGCTTCTTGCACTTATGTTGTCCTTTCAAGTTTATTCATGGACTCAAATGTATTGGTGGGGCCCTGTAGGGGCTGCCCCATATGGAGCCCTGTGTGACCCCACAACCTGCACTTTTCTGGAGCTGGTCCAGCCTGCTGAGGAGGGGTTTAAACTAGGCTCAATAGGGGAAGACAGTGATAACAGATGGGATTATTTTATTTATTTATATTTTTATCCCACTCTATCCCTTAAGGCTCAGGGCAACTAACAACATGATTAGTGCTGGAACCAGGCACCCGAATAATCAGACAACCGTGAGAAATCTGGGGTCCCTGAATCGGCCCTGCTTGGGCACCATTGATACCCGAACTGTACCCGATAGACTACTCAAACACGCCGGCCGAGCAGCCTCTGAAAGTGACAGACCCCAGCCAGGACCACTGCAGAGTCCAGCTCCGCAGCGGTTCTGCCCGGGGTCTGTCATTTTCAAAGGCTGCTTCCCCCCACTACAGCATCTGAGAGGCATTGTAGGGGAAGAAACACCGATCTGCCTTTGAAAGTGACAATCCCCGGCTGGGACCACTACAAAAGATGGTTTAAAAACCAAACTACATAAAATACCCATACTCCCCACCCCTCAGTCCTAAGCCTGCCTGTTAAAAGCCAGGACAAATAACTAGGTCGTCTGCTGTCTCTGGGAGATGCTCAGACTAGAGTTTAGGAGACATTCCAAAGAAAGGGAGTTCCAGAGCCTTGGACCAGCTACTGAAACTGCCTGTCTGCATGACCGGGTTGAAGAGACCTGGGCCATTGATAGAATTTGCAGGAGTGCTCTCAGCCAAGCTTAGAGGCGGCAGAGGGCCATAACGGGGGAGGTGGTCCTTTAGATATGTAGGGCCACAGCCCTCATAGGACTTTATAGGTTAAAACCAGCACCTTGAATTGTGCCAGGACCACTATTAGCAGCCAGTGCCCACGCTGGAGTATTGTTGTAATGCACTCCCAGTGATTCGCTCCTGTCGAAAGAAGAGCCACCGCATTGTACACCAGCTGCATCCCCCAAACAGTCTTCAAGGGGCAGTCCCCAGTAGCGCGCGTTACAGCAGTCTAGCCCTGAGGTAATGAATAATGTACAATTAAGCAGAAAGTATGTACACCTAGTGGGATGAAGTGGGTTGCAGCCCCTTTAAAATGAGCTGCTTCACCCCTGGAGACCCGCCCCATCTGGGAATATAATGCCAGTGAACAATCTGTCAGTGACAGGCAGCAACATTGGCCAGACTTGGGTTTAGATTGGCCAACACAGCTGCACTCTCCAAGGTCCTGAACCAAAGACCAGAGTTGTGGAACCAAGGAGACAGGGAACTGGAAGCCCAGAAGCGGGCTTGCTCTAGGGCCAACAACAGCACCGAAAATTCTGGGCCAGGGAACTAGTGATGAAGAGGAAGGAATCTACTCAACACTTAAAAGTTTACAGGAAGCTATGGCGAAGCTGACCCAAGAAGTAAAGCAACTTCAGAAAGGAGGACAACAGGTTACTATCCGCACAGAAACCTCCAAGAGCGAGACAAGGGGAATTTCTAGCAAGGCAAATTCAACACCCCAATCAGAATCTGAGAAAAGCAATCTACACCAGGGAAGAGTCAGTCTACTGGAAATGCAAAGAGCCTGGACATCTTAAATGGGACTACCTACTGAATAAATCAGAGAGGGCACAGTATAGTGCCCAGAATAATGCTGCAGCTCCTTATCCTGGGCCATGAAAGTACTTAAGTGTTGCAGTGGGGAGTGATATCTATCTCCCTGGGAAGGTGGGTGGGGTCCCATGTGATATCTTAATTTGGTACCGCAGACTTCTGTGGTTCCTGAAAATCTGTGGAAGGAAGCATCTCAAGGAGGGTCTCAGAAAATAAATCCCTGCTTTGGGGCAGTCAAAGTGGCAAATGGTCAAAGGCAGCTGGATGTTATAGGTAGCTGGCAAGCCACCATACAAGCTGATGGCCTCCGCTTAGTGTGGGATTTTATTGTGGTATGAGACACTGACCAAGGGACATTATTGGGTAACGATTTCCTGTTGAAGTGTAGGGTTAATACTAACATGGGGAACAAAATCTGGACTATAATTGGGAAGTGCATTTATATAATCTGTTGGAATGAGGCTTCTAGTATATGCAGGGGAACTGTGGCAGAAGATGCAACAGTCCCTCGAGGGCAGAAGTGGTCATTCCTGCACAGGTGAAGGGTATAGCAAACAGTGGCATGGTAGAAGGCATTACAGAGTCAGATGGGTGCGATTGTCATGGAGGAACATAGGGTCACACACGTGTGATACTGGCCTACATGTAGACTACAAGTCTAGTAAATATGTAAAGCAAAAGGTGCAACATGTATGTAATGTTACAATGGAGAACTGTAAAACTCAAATCAGGACTGTGACACAGACAAAACCCCAGGAAATGCAAAGAGATAAAAAGAATGTGTATTTGGGAACCCTGGCGAACCCTGTGGAGATGCAAATGGACCTTCATGTTTGCCTGGGTTGCCTACATGACAGACCACAGGTTTCTCCAAGGTGGGAACGAGAAACAAAGGACTCGGAATTGTTATTTAAGGAGGCCATTAAGCCATCTTCAGGATCTCTCTCGCTTGGCCAGAGCCATCTTGAGCAACTGCATCTGCATCCTGAAACCTGCCAGCAAGCAAGGCTGGAAGCCATGGACTGAGAGACATGGTTTTGCTTTCTACCAACTAAGAGACCAGTGCCCAGTCATTCTACATCTATGACTGAGGAACCAGAACTTATGGACCTTGTAGGGTAAGATGCTTATTTAGGAACCCAACCAGTATAAATTAGGAATGCTTTCTATTTACCTTTGATTTCTAGTACCACTCTGTAGCAACAATCTTGCTTATGTAAATCAATAAACTGACTTCTTATCTTTATGAAGAAGTGTCTGTGTCTGACATTGGAACACAGGTGAGCGACAAGGACTTTCAAGCTCTTGCAAACCCAGAGATAGAGAGTCTGTTATCGGGAAGGATCGGGCCCTTGGGTGACAAAGGGGTTGTCCCTGTTACAGGATTGAATCAGCCCGAGAGAGAAAACTGATGCAAGTGGGCTGTACGTGAGGGAAACTGAGTCGCTCAAACCCAGTAAAGTGGGGGTGCGGACCTCCAACCCGTGACAATGATGTTCTGACTACATGATTTCTTGGGACTGCTAAGAAAGGCGGCCTGCTGGTCTGGGTTGCTAATTTAGCACCAGCGTCTCATGTTTTAAGGCAGGACACAAAATTAGGAAACTGCACAATAAAACCCACACTGGGGGTTTCTTTTCTGCTAGGGGGGAGGGTTTGGGGTTTTAGTTGGGCTTTGCTGGGTTTTAATTGATTTATAATGTAATTTGTATTTTTATATTCTGTTTTATTGGATGCCACCCCAAGCTGCCATTTGGCAGGAGGGGGCAGGTTATAAATGTTTAATAAACATACAACTATAAATGATGCTTATCCACTCCTGAAAGCAGATGACACCCTGGACACTTTGTATAAATCCAAATGGTTTTCCACCTTGGACCTTGCCAGTGGTTACTGGCAGATTGAGATGGTCACTAACGATAAGGAGAAAACTGCATTCATCACACACAAAGGTTTGTTTGAATTCAGTGTAATGCCTTTTGGACTGTGAAATGCTCCAAATGGCTTTCAGAGGTTGAAGCTAGGTTAGTTCTTGCTAACTAAGAACTTGCTAAGAACTAACAGAGGTTAGGTCTTGCTAACGTCCAATGGATTACCTTTCTAGCGTACCTGGATGTTTGGTTGCTCCTTGCTGGAACGCTCGACTACTGTAACGCGCTCTACGTGGGGCTTCCCTTGTTCTTGGTTCGGAGGCTGCAGCTGGTGCAGAATGCGGCGGCTCGTCTTCTTACGGGGATGGGTCGCCAGGAGCACATTACACCGGTGCTCCGAGCTCTGCACTGGCTGCCGATAGTGTGCCGAGCCAAGTTCAAGGTGTTGGTGATGATCTATAAAGCCCTACACGGTCTCGGCCCCTCATACCTTAGGGACCGCCTCACCCTTCGCGCCCCAGAGCGATCCCTGCGGTCTGCCGGGGGTGCCTTCCTGGAGGTCCCCCGTGTTAAGCGGGGGGCCATGATGGAGAGGGCATTCTCGGTAGTGGGGCCGCGGCTGTGGAACTCCCTTCCGGAGGAAGCTCGCCTGGCCCCTTGCCTATTAATATTCCGGTGAAACTGTAAGACCTGGCTGTTCGCCCAGGCCTTTGGGAGGGAGGGTGAGTAGGGTGGGGTTTAATTCCCACACCTACTTTTGGATTGTTAGTGTTTTGTTTTGCCCTGTATATTAATTATGTATAATGTTTATGGTTGTTTTAAATTGTTTTTGCATTGTTTTAAAGATTGTTGGAAGCCGCCCCGAGCTGCGTGCAGGTGGGGCGGGGTAGAAGTTTTATAAATTAAATAAATTTAAAAAAAATTCACACACATGGGAAAGTTCTTAGACCGTTACAGCATACTCTTCCCCCACTATACATGTTGCAGGGCTGCAGTGTTGCCCTAGGGGTGCCCTGTAACATGTAGAGTGGGAGGTGGGTGGAGAGGGTCTTCTGTGAAAACACCCAAAGTGCCAACTGCGTACGTCCCAGGTCCATAATTTTAAATCTCCAGAACGTCAGCTCACTCGCAAGCTAGAGCATTTGGGGCAATTGGACTATGAAATTATCCAGAGGCCAGGGAAGCTGCATAGAAAGGCAGCTGCCATGTCATGTATCCCAGATGAAAACAAAGATACCCCAAGAGCAGAAGCTACTGCATGTAAAGGTTTTACTACGAAGAGTCCAGAAGAAGAAACAAATGTGCAATCAGAACCTGCTGCAGTGAGGGAGTCTAGCAAGGAACAGCCCTAGTGGCTAAGCAAAGCAGTAATGTTATCTTAAAACAAATCAAAATGTTGATTAAGAACAAGGCAACGACTGTCAGGTCAAAATTGAGCAAAGACCTCAAGTAAAGACGCTCTTCACAACCTCGCTCCCTGCTACCTCTCTGCACTTATCACGCTCCATACTCCAGCCCCTGCACTTCGCTCCTCCTGTCCCTTCTCTCACCCTTCCACGCCTTCCCTGCTCCCCTAAGCGCCTTCGTCCCTTCTCACTTGCTGCTCCCCATGCCTGGAACTCCCTCCCTGTCCACATCTGCCTTGCCCCCTCCCTTCATACCTTCAAAGCTCTCCTTAAAACTCACCTCTTTCGCTCTGCTCTGTCTGACTCTTTATCCTGCTGAGCCACTATTTCCTATACCTACGATCTGTTTACCCTTATCCTTGCAACATGGACCTGCCTGCTGTCATTCTCATCGTAACCAAGCCAAGCACGTGCACTTGAGACCTCGCATCTTCATGAATGTTAGACCCCTTGCCTCTCCCTCTGTTCCCCTTCCTAAGTCTCTCCCCCAGCTCCTGTCTCTCAGATTGTAAGCCCTAGGGGCAGGGACCGTGTCTATTTTATTACTTTGTAAAGTGCCAGGTACACTGCTGGCGCTATATAAATGTTTGTTAATAATAATAATAATAAGTATCAGCTTAAAAATAGCGCGAGGCACTAACGAAGATAGGACAGTAAGGACTGCGATTCCTCTAACACTGGTACCTCGTATTGCAAATGCTCTATGATGATCATACAGGGTGTGGAGGAGCTAACAGCCAGGGGGTCAGCAAGGTCCTATTGGCAGGGATGGTGAGAAGCAGTGAAAGAACGGTGTCATGGCTCGGGTGGTTGAGTAGCTGCTTTGCATGTATAAGGCAATTCCTGGCATCTCCAATTCAGTATATCGGTCAGCACACCTGGGTGAGGCCTCTGCTGAGGATGCTGGAGGGTCTCAGGTAGCACACCAAGCTGAGGTCTCTGCTTGAGATGCTGGAGAGCCAGATTTGAAACCCTGCTGCTGTGTCATTCATTGAAAAGGGGATGGGGGATTGGAGAAATTCTTGTCTTTGGACCTGAAACCAAAATTACAGGCTGCTCTTACTAGATTGATTAGAACAAAAGCTGACAGCGATGACCGAAAGTTGCAGTAAAGAGGGAAGAAAGGGTTTGCCCTTATTGTACTGTGGTACTGGAAGACACAGTCCATTACCTGCTGGACTGTCCATTATACAGTGAAATTAGGAGATTTTTCTGTTACCATTACCAACTTGTCTTAGGGCTTTTTTACAACTGGAAAAACTAATATGGATCATGCAGCAGCAGCAGGAGTCCTTGTTAAGGCTAGTTATATTTACAAGTAAGGCTGAAAATTATGGGCGTGACTAGAAATGTGAAGGCCCGGGGAAAAAAAAGTGGAAAAATTCAGGGGGGGGGAAACGGATTTTTTTTCCAAAGCCTTTTTTGGGTTTTTTCCCCTGAAAAATTGGAAATATTTGGAAAAAATAAAGAAACCCTCATGAAATATGTTTTTGAATTATGAATAAAATGTTTAAGGCAAGGTGTTCTTGTATTGCTACCCTTTACCCCCCCCAAAAAAATGTGCTGATGGTTCCTTCTATTTTCAACTTTAATTTTTGCCTGCTTCTCATATACTGGCAAAACCTAAGAGATGCTAGAGTTCAGCAGCTTGTAGCTCCATTTGTAACAAAAATTAAAAACATTTTACAGTAAAAATTAGTAAATTTGTCATTATTGTCTAAATAAGCTATACTTTTAAATTTAATAAATACCAAACATGATAATTTCATGAGCACACAAAATACATTTTATGTTCTTAAAGTAGCAAAGTGAATTTAGATCTGTAAAGGGTGCTAAGAAAATAAGCTTTGCATATATTTCAATTTTTCCCAAAATTTCCTTTTTTTTCCCTTCAAAAAAATGAAGAAAAAAAAGATAAAATGTTTTTTTGCCATGGCTTCAAAATTTATGAAAATTTTACATCTCTAGGCATGACTACATTGTTTCTCAGATGGTTGTTTATCTATTATGTATACACCCTGGTCACAGCAAAAGTCAATTTCCCCCTGGACCATGTCGCAGTTGATATACTGGGACCCCTAATGGGGCGGTGGGGGGTGTGTGTTAACTAACCCAACACATGTTGAAAGGGGGGACTACAGCAAAACAGAAGACCTCTAGCAAGTTCTTAACTTGCATAGAAAATAATCTTCTGTTTCAAAAAGTTGAGATTCCAGGCAGGATACGCCATGTTGATCAAGAGAGAGGAGTTGGCTATGGAGAACAACCCTGTGTTTGCTGCATTTTCCTCATTACGGATGCATGGGTTCCTGGCTATGGCTATGAAGGTGGCTGGAAACTTGGGTGAAAGTGGGAAATCATGCCAAACCAACATAATCTCCTTGTCTATCAGGATTAGTGGTTTGGTGAATTAGGGGAACTGAGCAGAATGGACGCAATTTACCTGGATTTTAGTAAATCTTTTGACTAGGGTTGCCATTTCTTGCAGTTCTGACCCTCGCATTTCCATTTTGGGCTATGACATTCATCAGGGTTAAAACCATGAAAAGTGTAAACCTTACTTCTAACAGTTCTACTTGACATAAGAAACCTGGAGGAATGTGGTCTAGATGGAACTACCATAAAGTGGATACTTAATTGATTGAATGGCCATAAGCAAAAAGTCATAATTAATGGATCAATGTCAAACCAGGAAGGTGTCTCAAGGGGGTGTAGGGTGGAGTGTCCACAGGCATCTCTCCTGAATCCAGTGTTGTTTAACAATTTTATTAACAATGTGGATGAAGAGAGATTATACTTGTGGAATTTGCAGATGACACAATTGGGTGATACTACAGACTATTTAGGATAGGATAAAAGTTCAAAATGATCCTAAGTTCAAAAGCAGCTGTGAATAATAAAATAAAATCCAAGAAAGGAAACAATTTGTGATTCAAGCCCTTAAATCACCTTTTGTTGCTTTCCTTTGCACTTTTCTCCAGCTCTTCTATGTCCTTTAAAGGGGATGCCCAAATATTTTTTTGCCCAATCTAAGAACATTGTCTAAGCCTCACTCCGTGCAGTGCCTATTTAACCAAGATCCTTGCCTACCATGTTATGCCATCTAAGATGTGGATGTCCTGGCTTCATTTGTCGGAGCCATTTCCATATCATGGCCTGAGTGGTCAGTCTAGATGACTCCATTCTATTCAGATGTCCAAGCCGGGTGAGCCTTCTCTTTCTGACAAGTTTAGTTGCTGGTGATTGTCCCGTTTCTGGTGTCTCCTTGCTTATCCTGCCATTTAACATACACTATCTCCCTTAAACATTTACCATCAATACACCTTTGAGATTGCTTTTTAACAATATTTCTGAGCCGATACCCCATTTTATTTTAGATATATTTTTTAAAATCAATTTCCAAAGTCACAAACACTGTATCAACAGTTCCTTGCTGGGGAAAGCCTCTCCCAGTGCTGTCAGCCCCCATTTCCAGGTAAGCACATCCCTGAGCTCCTCAGCTTTGGACTTTCCTCGCCCAGAGCCCCCTTTGTCAGCCAGCTGCAGGGTAGGCCCTGGTGGCATAGGTCCAGATTCCATCCTGACCCACTGCCTCTTCCGTGTTGACGGTCCTCTCAGAGGCAGGGTATGCGGGAATCAGGCTCTCATACCTCAGTACCCTCACTTGATCAGCATGGGATGAGATGGGACACCTGTAGGCAGAGCCTAAAGGGAGACTTTGGGGGAAGATACCCTTATGTGTACCTTTTTAAATATGTTGTGAGCTGCCTGAAGCCTTTGGGGATAGGACTCAATATAGATCAATGAGAATAATTAGAAGGCCGTTTAATTAGCCTTCCAAAGGGCCAAATCCTGTGAGCACTTACCCCTGATCACCCCGTAGGGACCGCCTCCTGACAGCGTACAGGGACAGTCGGGCCATCGCCTACAGGTTAATTGTAAGGAGTTCAGGTAAGTACAGGCCTATAGGACATCTTTGGGTACTTCCTCACTGTAAGAATCAGCATGGCATAGTGGCTAAAAGCACAGTACTGGGACCAGATGGTAGGGGGAAGCCCCTGGTTCAAGTCTCACCTTAGCCATCAACACAATGGGTGACCTCGGACTCATCCTCGATCTCTCTGCCTAACCTACCTCACAGGGTCAGGGCAAGGATTACTCGTTGAGTCAACACTGTTACTGGTGAATTGTAAAAGTGAATAAGCTGAAATGTGAGCCATCCTGAGCCTATAGGAAAGGGCGAGATACAAATTTAAATAAGAACGGCTATTCTGCTCCTTGCTTTTTCCTATTGCAGTAAAAACTATAGCTGTTGATGAGAGAAGAGGGGAAATGTTTATAAATGGAAAACAGCCACAAAGGGTATACACGTACAGAGAAACACACCTGTACGAAAATGGAAACTAATGTTGAAAGAATGAATGAGGGAATTAACCTAAAAAATCCATAAGAATATATTACTGAACAAATTAGTATGCACAAGAAAACAGGGGATGCATAAAATATACCAATAGACAGAGAAAACCCCTCTACTACAATATGGCACAGTCAGAATCTGCAAGACAAACAGAAACACAATACAAGAGCAAAGAGTAAAAGGACGCAGGAAACAATGAAACTTCACCGAAGGTGAAGGAATTGATGTTTCGCTGGAATGCTTCTCCAGGAATATATTGTCCTGCTGTTCTTACTCATGCAACAGTGCTCCCAACAGTATAATCATGTTGTACTAAAAAAATGATCCCTACAGTAAAACAATATACAGAACAGTGGCTCAATGGAATGACAAGGTGGCTGATAATTCTACCAAGGTTTGTGCAACTAGGCACTCTAAATTCAACAAATGTTATTTTCTGATTGCGTTACGCATCAGGAACAGCTAAAAGATGACAAACTCACCTTTGTACATCCCCTGTTTTCTTGTGCATACTAATTTGTTCAGTAATATATTCTTATGGATTCTTTTTGTTAAT
The DNA here is from genome assembly GCA_003113815.1 of Sphenodon punctatus. Lineage (NCBI taxonomy): Eukaryota > Metazoa > Chordata > Lepidosauria > Sphenodontia > Sphenodontidae > Sphenodon > Sphenodon punctatus. Next base: position 6,645,756 of record QEPC01008474.1, read on the forward strand.
TGCCTCATTCATTCTTTCAACATTTGTTGCCATTTTCGTACAGGTGTGTCGGTTCATTTATAAATGGAAAGCAAACAGACTCCTGTCTGGTTCTGGCTATTTGGCCAATCTCACGTGAAGGAACAAATGACACTGTTGGAGCCTCTTATCTAGACTTGGCCATCCATGAACACCAGGAGCCGGGCACCTCGGAAATCAGCTAAGACCTCTTTGCTAAGGGGCCACAAGACACTAGTGATGCACATAGGGGAAATAACCCAACCTATATGTATACAATGCTAGTTTCTAAATTAGGAATTACTAAGTAAAAGGATCTTGGGAGTCGTGGAGAATACACTGAAACCCTCAGCTCAGTGCGCGGAGGCAGTCAAAAAATCAAACAGAATGTTAGGAATCATTCAGGAAAGGAGAATAAAACGGATCATAATGCCTCTATACAGCTCTATGGTATGACTGCTCCTGGAGTATTGTGTGCAGTTCTGGTTGCCCCATCTCAAAAAAGACATAGTAGAACTAGAAAAGATACAGAGAAAGGCAACACAAATTATCACAGGAATGGAACGGCTCACAATGAGGAGCGGCTTGATAGGTTAGGGCTCTAGCTTGAAGAAGAGAGCGAGAGGGGATATGATAGAAGTTTATAAAAATATGAGTGGTGTGGAACATGTAAATAGGGAGCAGTTATTTATCCTAATAGTACTAGATCAAGGGAACTCCCCATCAAGTTAACTGATAGCAGAGTTAAAACAAGAGCAAGTATTTTCTCCTAAGAGAGATTGGCCACTGTCAGAGGCAGGATGTTGGGCTTGATGGACTATTGGTCTGACCCAGTATGGCGCGTCTTATGTTCTTATGACCATGGCCAGCCTTAGAATTTGTGGGGCCCAAGGCAAAGATAAAATGTGGGGTCCCTAATAGCCCCACCAACCCCCTTGTGGTCCCACCCCCTCAGGGGCATCCTCTGCCAGGCACTAGCGATGGTCTTGTTTTGGACCCGCCCCCACTGGAAGGGAGTGGGGGCCCCCGGGAATTGAGAAAATAGCAGGGTCTAGGGTCGTCCCCTTGTGGTAAGGCCAGTCCTGCACAAGACTTATCATCATCCTCTGGCTACAAAGTTAATTGTGTGCTGAATGAAAGAGTACTTTTATTTCTTTTCAATTTGTTGCCCGTCAGTTTCATAGTGTCCCCGTCTCCTAGTTCTAATATTCTGAGAGAAAGGATAAATGTTTTTATGATAGGGCTGCCTCCCTCGCCAAACATGTGTGTCGGGGGGCGGGGGGGGAACTCTTTGGGGTTCCTTCCCTAATTTTTATAAAGGCCGGTTGACAAACCTATTTGCAGTACTGGGGAATTATTATTTCCATCCAGCACAATACGAAAGCTTCCACCCAACCACCAATAAACTTTAGCTGTCGCCTCTGGACACAAACGTATACTCTTGCCTCCATCGTCACTCTTGTTGAAAAAGCCAGTAACATTGCAGCATAAGAGAGAGTGATAGAAATAGAAGTAGCAATATTTTTTACTGCTAGATGTGGCCTGGAAGAGAAGGAAGGAGAGGATGGATGTGTGCATGAAGATGCAAGCTACTCGTTATTACACACCTAGGAGAATTGAGAGGGAATTGTTCCTGGTGTGATTTTATTTTACTTTGTCCTCAGATCCCCTAACATTTCTGATCTCAGGCTCCCTTACAGATTGTCCCTGTATATGGCGCTGAGGCATGGGAAACTTGTAAAATACTTGGAATTTTTAAAGCACTGGTATATTCACAAATCACTCCCGTTATCTAATCCACTACCGTCTTGTCGCATTTTTTAGACTGAAACCACTATTTAATTTAAATCATTTATACCAGATTCTCACATATTAGATTCTCTCCAATAACTAAAATCATAAGACATCTTTCATTTACATCAACCCGTCTACAAACATGTTGCTCCTGTCTAAATTTAAAGCAACTGAGCTTTCTTAAACAATTTCAAGCACTTCCAACTTTAAAAAAAAATAAAACAACCAACACCCATAACTATTGCCCAAACCAGAGATAGGACATCTGTGTTTTACATGTTGTAATGATCTGTGATTTCATGAGGCAAGCAAAGGAAAAACAAAGGACTTTAATTATTGTGCCACATTTTCAGCATGGAAGTTTTAAATCTTACAAACTAATTCATTCAAATGTTTCAGATTGGATTGGAAACGCAGCCCTACATATGTTAAAGTGGTTTGGGGGATCGTCCAATTATCAGGCTTCTAACTGGATCTTGAATTTCTGGGAGCTTCTTTAATTATGAAAATGTAGTAGAAACTGCCTTAGCCAATTTCTCTAATCTACATCTTTGCTTATTCTGGCTATGGTTTCTCTTTTCCCTCCACTCTCAAACACAGTGTATTCCTACTACAGTAGAAATCCCTGGACATACCTCCCCCAACATTTAAAGCAAACTAAATAAAACATTTGGGATGCAATCCAGCTGGGAGTTTAGCCATTGACTTCAATGGGAGCTGGATTGCACCCTTCAAGCGCCAAAAAGAGGGACAGAAGCCACACCCTCGGGTTCAATACATACAAAAGTGACCCCACGTTCAGACAATGCAAAATGCTCCTAAATAGAAAAACACCGCCTCCCCACCACCATGTTCAACAGATGCAAAAAACGTTCTCCACCAATATAGGGAGCCCCCTGAAAACAAAACACTCCTAATTTGCATAAATGTATATGTATAAATTTATGCAAATTTAAAATAGCTCACTGCCTAATTTGGGGTAAACACAGTCAAGACCGTGTCCCGCTGTGGCCCATGTTTTTATACTTCGGCCTGCGAGCCACCACCACATCTGTTGAGGGCCTGCTGGAGGTTCGCCTGGGATTGCTCCAGAAAATGTCGGACGCTAGCCCAAGCTGTGATCCTGGAGACCTCTGGAATCCTGGACTGGGCTAACCTCCACCTGATCAGGCCAAAGTAGGACACGTCAGGGTTGCACGTTTCTTTCCAGGCCAGTCGCCATGACTGCCTGTCATGGTGGGGGGCAGGGCTGGCTAGCCACGTTTTCGGTTCTTCCCACCCCCGGGCTGTACGGACATATTGGTTCTGCACCCCAACCCACAGCTACCGGACCTGAGTTGGGTTAGGCGGTGGCCGGCCGTTACGTGTGGTTTTACCCTTTGAGGCTGGCCTGAAAAAATAAAGTGGTTCAGCTTTTTATATTTAAAAAAACCACTAACTTATTATTAAGGAAAGATTAATCTCTCATACACACAATACTGCTCACACGAACCCGACCTGAGCCCTTCACCTTCAAGATGTCCCTTTCACAACTCTTCTACTTGAGCTGCACCAGTAAACAACGCTTGCTTATTTTAATTCGGCCCCTCGAATGAAGGACTTTGCTACTGCCCTGTCATTACATAGCTGGTTATTAAGGTGCTGCAGTAGTATTAACAGTATGGCTAAGTAGAATAATAGAACTGTAGAGTTGGAAGGAACTTCAAGGGCCATCTAGGCCAACTCCATGATCCGAGGCAAGTTACGCTCTGCAGATGGATGCTTATCCAGACGGCTTTTGAAAACATCCGAGGAAGGAGATTCCACAGCCTCTCTTGGTAACCTATTCCATTGCCGAACAGTTCTTACTGTTAGGACATTTTCCCTTATATTTAACTGAATTCTACCTTGCCGCAATTTAAGCTTCTTGTTCCATCTTCGGTGACTGCGGAGGGGCAGAATGTTTACAGCTCTTTTTGGTAGCATCCTTGCAGATATTTGCAAACTGCTCTCATGTCCCTCCCTCTTTACTCTTCTCATCATCTCCAGACTAAACTGACTCAACTCTTTCAGCCTTCCCTCAGACAGCTTGCATTCCAGCCCCTTGGTCGTTCTCCTCTGAGCCGTGTCCAATTTGACAACACCCTCCATGAAATACAGGTTCCCAAGCTAAACAATATTCCAGGTGGGGTCTCACCAGTGGCTAATCGAGTGGCACCGTTCCCTCCCACTCCTTGGATAGGAGGCATCCCTTAGTGCAGCAGCAAATGGCACTTGCCTCTTTTTTTGCAATGTCTTCACTGGAATATGAGACGGTCCCCGGCCCCGTAGTCAGGCAGGCTTTTGTCTCAATACGACTCCCTCTCTGAGTCCCAGAGTACCTTGCTTCTTCCCAGCCTCTACTTGCAGTCTGTCCCAGCTTCGCTCCTCCTGGCTGGCCTCCGTTCCAGGCTGTGGCCCTCCAACATCTCTCACTGCAGGCCCAGCTGACTCTCCCTGCTGCTGTTTGCCTGTCACTCTATAGCCACCCGGCCATGAAGGGTCTCTTTCACTGCCAGGTGCTGCTTTCCTGTCTCAGATCTCCCTGCTTGCAGAGTTACCAGCCTCCTGGTCAGATGAAGGTCCCATCTACCCTCCCCCGGGCTGTCTGCAACCCAGCCCCCTGCCCTCAGTTCTTCCTAGCCTCAGAACCAGCGCTCTCTCAAGTTTCATTTCCAGGTGACTTCTCTCTCTCTGGCCCACCCAGCGGCCAGCTCTCATTCTAACCCCTGCTGCTCTCACCTGCAGTTAATCCCTTAAAGGGCCCATAGTCTTGGCCCCAACTCTTCAAGGCCATCCTCCAAAGCTCCTGTGCAGGGTGCATACATGCAACCCTGTCACACATTTGCAACCGCGTCAGGTAGTTAAACCCAAACAGCTTTTCCCCATGCCTCCTTCCACATTGGTTTTACTATTCACCCCCTCTCTCTCCCCCAGCTGACGTGGTGATGAGAGATTGCAGGGATGTTTGGGTTCTTTCAATGTGTAGTAATAGCAGAGCTCACACAGATGAGGCCTGTACAGGGCTTCTTTCCTTTGTGGTGGGATTTTCTGGTGTGTAACAAGGGCCTTTCCCATAGTCGGGACACTTGTATGTTTTCTCTACCGTCGATTCCCTTAGGCATATGGAGTGTCAAGCTTCTATTGAAACCTCTCTCATACTCCTGGTATGCACAGCGCAAGGACCCAGGACTCCAATCTGCAACCATGGGGGCTCAGAAATGGCCCTTGGCTCCACGATTCCATACCTCAACCTGAACTCGGCCCTGTGGACTCACTTCTGCTTTAACCCTGGTCACACACCCAGCTTCCCGATTGGCTGCTTTTCAGCATAAAGGACTGGCTGGCAGCAGCAGGAAGCTGGCTGGAGCAATATGTTGCGTATCCTGCAGTGCTACTTGCGAAGCTGTCTGCCCTAATCTGCTTGCCTTCTGCTCTGGACCCACAAGACACACAAAGCATATTAATGTCTCTTAAAAGCCCCACCCAGGCCTCCAAACCATACAGCCCTATTCCAGCCTGCCAAATGCCTGGCCAAACAGAAAGGTCTTGCCTAACTTCCAAAAGGTGAGCAGGCGGCGCTTAGATACATCTCCAAGGGAAGAGAGTTCATAATTGTGGGAGAGCCACCGAGAAGACCTCTCTACACACCCTCATTTTGGAAACTTAATGTGCTCAATTATCCCCTGCTCCTAACCAATGCACCCCAGCTGAAAGGAGCTTTAAGCAGCAAGCGGTAACCGATTTTAGGCAGCTGGAGCAAAAGATGGTTGGTCAGCTGATCCTAGTCTATATAAAAATCCCCGGGCTTAGCTGAAGAAGAGAGACCACCAGGAAAGTCTGGAGAGAGAAAAAGGAGTTTTGAAGAAGCCGCCTCCTTCTCATCATGGAAGAGGATCGCTGAAAGAGATTGGGTTTATGTCAGCTTATTAGTCTGAATAGAGTCCTGTAAATAACAGACAGGGACCCATGTTCATTACTGACAAGGGTGGGGACCCGCAGTGAACACCAGCCCATGGTAACAGGAGAAAGTGTAACTTGAAGGGAGAAAGATTTTTCCTTTTTAAAGAAACCCTGGTGCTGGGCATTGAGGTTTGCAGCCTTGCACCTGCAAGCACTCAGCATCCGTGCAGGGCAGACCCATTGCAGCTTGCTTACCTCAGGGCTGCTCGAGCGGGAAAGGAGCATTTTATCCCATGGTAAGGGCCAGGGAATTCCCCCACGGCCACCTGTATGTTGTCCCTGCTGCCTCCCTGAGATTAGCCCAGGGTCACCCTGAGGAATAGGGATGCCACCTAGGCACATTTTTAAGGAACACCTATAAAAACTCAGGTTGCAGGGCCTGCCTTGCCCGCTTCTCCTACCATCTAACATAAACTACCTTCCATCAACACACCTTTGAGATGGGTTCGTAAGAATCCGTATTTCGGAATGGATACCCCCATTTTATTTTACAAATATTTTAAAAATGCACTGTTTCCAAAGTCACAAACACCGTATCAACCGTTCCTTATTGGGGCATGCCTCTCCCAGGCCTGCCAAACCTCCTTTCCAGGTAATCACGTCCCTGAGCTCCCCAGCTTTAGACCGTCCTCCCATAGACCCCTTCGTCAGCCAGCTGCACCAGTGAAGGCCCTGAAACATGTATTTTTCATAAGTGTTCCTCAAAAGATTAGGGATCAAGCCCCATGCATCCCCAGGGTGATCTGGGGTCACTACTCCAGGCCCTGCTTTTTTCTTTCAGGGGCCACATTTTCACCAGGACAGGCTGTGTGGTGGGGGCTTCTCCCTCCCAGCAAAACGTGAAACAGGACCACTTACAGAGTGTGTCCCATGGGGACACGGCCATGGGGAAGGGGTGACAGGGCATCTTTGCCCCCGGGCCGGTGAATTCCAAGGCCAGTCCTGCAACTTGGGAGTTGTCACTTCTCCCCTAGCTCCTCTTCCCATAACACGGCATGGAGCAAGAAGCAGGGAGACAAAGGACAGCCATCTCCCAGGTTCAGAGCAGCCCACCCCTGGCCCAGGAGAAACCCCCTCTCACCTCGTTTAAGACGCCAGGACTAAACCCGCAGCAGCTAAGAGATGGCCGTGCTCTGTAAACGCTAGGAGTTTCACCAGCAAGTTGCCCCGAGCTTGGTGCCCTCCTGGGTTCTATCCCCAACACACCAAGACTTGCGTCATCCACCCCCAGAGAGAGGCTGGGTGCACTCTCCATAACCATAAGCAATTCCACTTCCCCTCAAATGGGAAGTGGTTCTACCGAACCGATTTCTAAACGTGCTTTTTAGTTGACCGAGGAAAAATGCTATGTCCGGGATCATTATTAAGATGTCACACCGCCCAACATTTTGAGGGGCCAAAGAGAGACAAGCTCTGCCCCTCAGTCAATAAGCCCCACCCCCTCACACATCATCCCAGTATCCCAAATGCCTGAAGAGGGACAGATGGGAACTGGCTTCTCATTCCACTGAGTTCTTTGCCGTTCCATCATCTCCTCATTGTCCTATCAAGGGCTTTTTCTAGGAGGCCACCGGAGAGAGGTTCCCAAGTCTTGAATACTAGCCTCTCTCTCTCTCCTAAAAGCACAGGTTTGACCCCTGGAAGATGGATAATGGGGGTTCAGCACCTGAACCTCCTCCGGGCTGAGACAGGCGATGCAAGGCCCTGCCTAGTCCCACCCCACAAGGTGCTAGTAGGGTCGTTTGGGCCCAGGGAGAAAGCTTCTTTTTCTCAGAAAACTCACAAAAGGCTCCAGTGTAGCCTGTTATCACGTTGTAGAATGGCTAGTGTCTACGAGATGCCCCCCCCCCCCNAGAGCCATGCATGCAGGACAGGCTGGCAGGACCCCTGCTGTGCAGCAGGATCAGATCCCTGGTAAAAGCTACCGCATAACAGCTGATGGGGGGGGGGGTTTGAAGTGTGCCCTCACTCAGCCTTGGTGCACATACCAAACAGCTGATCAGGAGTGCTCTGCCACCTGGGGGGGGGGAGGCGGAGGGGGCTGAAATTGGTTCCCCACCCTCCCTCAGAAATACATCTGCTATCCCATAACACTGACATTGAGTGCCAATGCAGTTAAGGCCCAGTCCAGCAGTGCATTTACCACCACCCCCAGATCCCATCCTACTGAGGTGATGAACTTTCTGGCTCTGGAGTCCCTCCTGGCAAATCATGGCTTTGATTTTTCCCTCCCTCTTGTACAGGGCTGGAACTGAGCCATCACCCTAGAGAGGTAAAAGATTTGTTCCCTATTCCCACATCCCTCAGGTCAATATTCCACTCAGCGGCTGTTCCATGCTGGGCCGTGTGTGCCGCTTGATGCCCATCCATCAACTAGGCCACCTTCACTGACATCTACACGTATGTGGGTTTCAGATCTTCCTTGAAGCTCACAATGGGCCGAGACATGCTGTAAAGCTTGGCGCAGCTGCCAAGGGACCTGCCGAGCTCTGGGTCGGTGTCCAGGCTGCTGCTGTCACTGGAGTCATGGGGGCTTTGGAAGCAGACTTCGCAGTAGGGCCTGTGGCAACACTGGAGTGCCTCCTCCGAGCTGCTACTGGAGTCCGAATCTGGATACAGGCACAAAGAGCCCATGAGGGGAAGCCTAAAGTCTCTCGGAGCATCCTTCGTCTGTTGCTGGGGACCGATGGGGCTGTGGGGGTCTGGTGTCTGGGTGGGGGTGTCCCTTTGGTCAGGGCCTCGATGTGCATTGGAAATCCAGCCACATCCTTCAAGGCCTTGCTCATCATCAATCCGGTCCTGCCCATTCCCCCCCTGAAAGCCAAGCACTTTGCTGTCCGTCAGCAAAAAGGAGGAGGGAGGATGAAGGGAACTTCTGTCACTCTCCTCACTTGCTATGACCTGAGGGACCTGTGCCACCCTCTCACACCCTCTGCTGCTCAGGCCCCTGTGCATCCCGCTGGCTCCTTTGTTTACGATACACCATACTTGTGGGCGTGCAGCCCCAGGCAAGTAGGCGGAAGGCAGGCGGGCTGGGACTCTCCTCCTCCGTCTTGACACGTAAGGGCTAAGGCTGGTCCGCGGGCCTGCGTATCTACCCCAGGATCCCCAGGCTGCCCTGCTTTCATGTCTGGCTTGGCTGGGCCCCCGGAAGGACACCTGGGTATGAGCAGTGCTGTCCATGCTCAGCTCTTCCAAGATTTCTTGCAGCTTTTCACTGCTGACATAGTTGACTTTGGAGGGCTGCTTTTGGGTACTGGCCGAACTCTTTGCTTCCTCTGCTCTCTCACTGACTGCTGAGAGGTCTTGGCTCCAGGGCTCTGGGAGCTTATCCATGGATTGGGGAGTCCATTGCTCCTGCACACCGTTAGCCCTCAAGCAATTGGAGATAGCTACAGGGCATGGGACTGGTGGGTTAGAGCCACCAAGGGCCTCTGGTGGTGTGTTCTGGTAGCTCATATGATCCGTACGCTTCTGACTATTAGCAGTACAATCTGATTTACTAAAAGATGGTGGACTCCACTGTGAACTTGGGAGAGAAGGATGTTGCCAAGGTTTTGGCCCTTGGCTAGAGGGAAAGTCTTCTCCATTTGGTCTCTCAGCTGCTTCAGAAGAGCCACCGGATTCCCCATGGTTATTGGCGCTCTGCGGCATGAAGGAGCCGGAGGCAGGAGGCTCAGCAAGACTCACAGGACTGTAGCCGTGCTCAGCACTCATCAGACGCAGCAGCTTCCCTTTGGCACTGTTCACTTGCTCCTGGAGGCTCTCGATCAATGCGTTTTTCTGTGCCGAACAAAACCGCAACAAGTGCATCAGAACAAATGCAGAAAATAATGCTAATGCAACACCAAAAAGTCTGATAGCTCTCTCTTCCCTCAGGGAGAAACTGAAGCAGTAGTCTCTGAGCAGGAAAAAGGGTCTCTAGCTGCACGCGCTTGAGCAACTCATCTCAGATTAACAAGGGCTGTTGTGACAACTAGCTTGGCATGGTAAGTATTTTCAGGATCAGGGCAGCAATGAACCACGCCACCATTTTCCCGTTACCAAATGCACATTTTATTTAGTTTAATAGTCTATTAACCTCCAGAGGTGTTGCAGCCAGACACTGCCAAGGCTCAGCGCTCTCCTTTTGGTTCTCTGCTACGTCCTGGCCTCTGCCACGCCGCTTCTATTCTCAGACCAAGGGTTAGCACCCTGGTCACCTCCCTGCCTCTTTAGCTGAGGTACAGCTCAGCCTGTTACAGGCAACAGACTGACTTGGTCCCAGGGCTCACAGCCCTTTTATAAGCCCACAGATGGGGGCATGGCCATAGAAGACAGCAAGCTCTCTTAAAGAGGCAGATGCCTGTTGCATTGTAACTTGCTTCCCAGGGGTCACCATCCTGCAGGGACTTACCATTCCCATCTGTTACAAGCACAAACTCATCTACAACAGGATGAGATGGAGTGCTCTAGTTGCACCTGCTCCAATTGCCTGTCCTTCTTAACGGGCTCATTTACAGCCTCCCTACAGCGGCCTCCCTACAGCCTCAGGTTGGGAGGCTGACAACAGCAGGGGTGGGTTCCCTAGCAGTGGAGGGCATATGAGCATGCATCTCTGTGCATATAAAGCTGGTCTGGAAGCCAAGCTGAAGAGACCACCATGCAAGCCTGGATAATGGATGCAAGTTGGAAGGAGTGGCCTCCAGCTTGGAAAGAGCTTGTGAGAAGGTCCCTTGAGAGGGCACAGGAGACTAAATGGCTCTTAGGGAGGCCTTGGTGCTGGGAAAAGCCTTGGTTTATTCAATGTATTCGAGAGACTGTGCTGTGAGCCGAGTTTGCAAGACTGATCTCACGGCCTGGCCAATAGCCTGGGAGCCCCCTACAGCCAACAAAGTAGGGTTGGAAGCCCATGAGGGCCGAGGAGAACTGCGAGAGTCTGGTGCCCCATTTCTAGGGAAACGGAGGCACAGCCCTGGGCAGCTGCGCAAGGGCAGAGCAAGCCCTTCAGACCGCTCCTCTCCCTACATTTCAAAGATGCAGAGCAAGCTACAAGCATGGTTTGAGGTTACCCTAGGGAATGTGGCGGAGGGCGGGAAATATTCTATCCTAGCAGCTGAATGGAAGCTGAACTGACTGGGAGCTTGTGTTGGATGCAAACGGAGAGAGGGATGCAGTGGAGGGAGCTGAGGGTGAACATGATCAAAGCCCCGCCCCCACCCCCCTGCTTCTGAGTTCAGCACAAGTTCCTCATCTTCACCTTCAAGGCTCTCCATAGCTTTGCTCCCCACTATCTTTCCACTGGCTTCCCGCCACATTCCCAGCCGGAAGCTTTGCTCCTCCTCACTTGCCCTCAAGTCTCCAGCTCCTTGAAATGTATTTGCCCTTTCTTCCATGCCCAACACTTTCTGAATACATTCATTCTGCTCCCTCCCCTCCCAAACTTCAAATCCCTCCTGAAAACCTCTATCTTCTGTCAGGCTTTCCCTAGACCCACAGACTGGTCATGGATGCTTCCTCTTCATCCTTTCACATTCAGGGTCTCCATCTCCCCTGCGGCAAAGCACATGCCCTTGAGGCTTCTCAACTTTGTGAGCTGATCCCAGTCTCTCTCGACATTCCCCTCTCCTTTGTCTCCCCTACCTTGTCAAGCCCGCTCCCCCTGCCCCAGAGCAAGGGCCTGCTTCTAGCTAACTAATGATTGCTCAGTGCCAGCAATCATTGCTGGTGGTACAGAAGAAGTAAGTGAAGTGCTTCGCCTTGCATGCTGCCTCTGTGACTGGGGGCTCACCCTGGGGTAACCTCTGTCCACTCTAGTGGCTGGCCCTAGATCTCGGCAACGGGGAGGGCAGAGGAGGAGATCACTTATGCACCCCTGCCCTGTTAATCCGAGACAGTGGCCACTGCAGATGGGAGGAGGACGACGACGACGTTAAAAGCCAGTGTGCAGCTGGAAGAATCTGTTCTGCCAGGGTCTGCTCACTGAGAACCACACAAGTTCGGACCCGTGCGCAGATTTGCACTTGCAGAGATGGCAAGATCCAGAAGCAAATCACTGAAAATTTACTATCAATCATAAATGAGCCTGGCGCTAAACGGTCATGATTATATAGCGATCCTTGCTCCAAGGGGCTCCCAGTCTAGAACGGACAAGGGGAGGAGCAGAGAGGGACACATTCATGAAGCTGAGAAGCTGCAGGTGCCCGTGCTTAGCTTAGTTGAAAGGGAGGAGGGGGGCTCCTGGAAGATGAGACACTGAAAGGAGAAGCCTAAAGGAGCCATCTGTGGGGGTGGAGAGTTGGGGAAGGCCTGATGGAAGGGGTCAGTTTCTAGGAAGGATATGAAGGCAGAGCCCCCACTCTCACGTCTGTTCAACCGAGGTCATCCAACCTCATCCACCACTTTGATCATGTTCTGCCCTTCCTCTACGAAGGGCGCGGAGAGAGCCGGGGGAGGGAGTATTCAACACAAACTCCTTCTCTTCACCTTGGAGGCTCTTCCCAGCCTGGCTCCTCCCTATTTTTCTGCCCTCCCCTCCCTGCTACATTCTCGTCCGGGAGCTTCACGCTGCCTCTGATGACCTTTGCCGCCCCGGAGTCTCGCCTTCCTAAAAAGTCTCCAACCTCTCTCTCACATGCCTGGAACTCCCTCCTCGAACACGTACGGTCTGTTCCCTCTGGCCCAGTCTTCAAATCCCTTCTAAAAACGGGCGGCCACGATGGGGGCCATCGTGAAGCGGGGGGCCACGATGGAGCGTGCATTCTCGGTGATAGGGCCGAGGCTGTGGAACTCCCTTCCGGAGGAAGCTCGCCTGGCCCCAAGCCTTTTGACATTTCGGCGGAACTGTAAGACCTGGCTGTTTGCCCAGGCCTTTGGGAGGGAGGGAGGGGGAGGGTGATCTTAATCCCCTGCTTATTTATTTATTTATTATTGTTTCCTAACCCTGTTTTTTTGATGTTTTATATTTATATTTATATTTTAACTGTTTTAATTGTTTTTATTATTGCTGTAAGCCGCCCCGAGCTGCATTGCAGGAGGGGGCGGGATATAAGTCTGAAAAAATAATAAAATAAAAAATAAAAATAAAAACCTACCTCTTCCATCAGCCCTTCCCTAGCACCTTACCCCCACCAACTACTTACTAATGCTCCTTCTCCCCTAAAAGTAAGCTAAGCACGAGCCCCTGCAACTTCTCAATTATGTGTATTTATCCCTCTCTCTCCCTTGTCTCTCCTAGACTGTAAGCTCCTCATAGGAACCTATCTCCAATTAATCATTGGTCAGTGCCAGAGTCACAGCTGAGGCTATATAAATAATTAATAATTAGCTGAAAATCTCTCACTACAGAAAGGCAAAGAGGGAAAGGCAGAGTGACAGAGAGAGCATTATAGCTGGAGAAGGTGGACAGTGGTTGGGAGTGCCCTTGCTACCAGCCCAAGCTACCTGCCTGTGAGTGTAGCTTACCTCAGTCAGCAGCTGTTTCATGGAGTTCTTCTCCCCAATGAGCTGGTAGATCTGCTCTTCGCTGTACAAGGAGTAGAAGCTCTTGCTGGAGCAGGAAAAATACTTTGCCATGTAGCTAGTGGTTGGATTCTCTTCTTCTTCAAAGTCTTTGCACTGCCTGAGCTGTTAAGAGTATAGAAAGTCCATTATACACCTGAAATTCAGAGATTAGATAATCAGAGAGACACAGACAGAGCCGGGGGAGTGGGGAAGGGGAGAGAGACTGGGAGATAGAGCATGTGTGAGCCAGGCAAGCACAAAAAGAACTAGGTGGAGAAGGGGTGGCAATTCAGCACAATTAAAAATGAGGATGTGGTTTCTGTGTTGGTTCCAAAAGTCATGGATGGAGATAAAGTAGTTCAGATGATCTCTCTTACTGGCAAGCTTTCGAGCCATACAGGGCTCTGCATCGAGCAATAAGCAAGTCAGAGCAAGCATTAGGGAAGGTGCTGGCATTAAAACATAAGCAAGCCAAGGGCGCATTCTGACGTGCATAAATGCACCCTATTTGCCTCCATGAGAAACAGCAGGAGGCAAATCAGGCGCAGCTTTGTCACGTGGTAAAACAAAGCTGCGCTGCTTTGGCGGCGATCACGCAGGGGGAGGGGGGAATGCAACGCCCGAAAATCCAGCTTTGCAGCCCCTGCGTGATTGCCACCTTGTTTTTAAATGCTAACAACCCTGCTTTTCTCTTAACAGTTGCAATTCACACTGCCTTGCACGTTGTCTCATTGTTAATTATATTGGAGTCACTGCCAGCACCTTCCCCAACACGTTTGTGCATACTTCTGTGTCTCGCAGTTCTGACTTGCTTATTGCCCTGTGTGGCTCGAAAGCTTGCATCCCCTCCCCAACGGACGTTGGTCCAAAAATCATCTGAACTACTTTGTCTTAACAATTAAAAAGACAGGGGCCACAATCCTCCAATCACCTGATCTGGAGCAGCCCCACTGAAGACATCTACTGCCACCCCGAGCTGCTTGTGGCAGGAAGGGCGGGATAATAAGTCAATCCTGAAGTCACTAGCAAAGCTTGCTTTAGCTTTAACGGGTAAAGACTGCACCCAATGGCTTCAATGAGTTTACCGTGGAGAAAGCGACTTGAAGTACACTGCCGTAGTGCAGTTCTAGACCTCATCATCTCGAGAGAACTGAGCTCAAGTCGTACAGAGTCTTCGGTGCACGTGTGGACAGTTGGCTCCCATCTGCATTACCTCCTTTGCCTAAGTTGTAAACCAAGCCCTCTTGCTTAGAGCAGAAAGGAAAAACGTAGGTGGAATGACGTTGTGCAAGTTTTTCAGCACCACCCTGAGAAAACAGCTCTCCCTCTGCCCCCGCCCACTCATCCAATCCTGGTGTTCACATTTATGGAAGCCTCGGACTAAGCTTTTAAAAATGCAGCATTGGTTTCCTACCTGTGGAACAAAGATGAAGCAATTGATTGTAGTCGTGCAAACAAAGATGCCTCCAGAGGTAAAGCTGAAGATCAGGTTGTGCCATTCACGGAAAAGTTGATTGACCAAAAGGACAGTCCCACCAGAAAAGAAAATGAGGCTGACCCCAACGAGGAGGGTCCATGACTGATTCACCGGTGGAGAGCTGACATTGTCTGTCAGACCAGCTAGGTAGGTGCCATATATCAAGAGGATGCCCTAGGAATCACAAAACAGAGAGGACAAGGTTGGTGTAGGAGGAGGAGGAGATCTTTAAAGACTTTCAGTTCCTGGAAAATTATAGCAGGACACAATCTCCATGCCTCCTTCTGACCCAACAGAGATCAGATCTATTTGATGCAGTTCTAATTAATGGCCTTTGATCTATAATGCAGGAATTCAGCTTGAAATGGCTGCTTAAAAGCAAATATCCAGCACGTTGCTGCAGGTCAGAATGATGGTGATGGGCAAAGAGTGTGAAGGATATAGGATTTGAACAGGGAGTGCTGCTCATGAGAACCGAGGGGCATTAGCAGGGCTGGGATGGGTCCAAAATGAAATCTTTGCATCTTTGGCTAAACAAATCCAGGAAAATGAGCACCAGAGACAGAACAAGTTTCCTCAAGGGAAGAAAAGGTAATCAGTTCTAACCACCAAAGAGCCAGAACATCTGAAATGGGCATGACTCAACAAAATTGTCTGTACCTCCATAAAGCATCGGCCAGAGAGAGAAGAAACAGGATGCACATTGTGGCAGGTCAGAATCTGGATGGGGAGAGGATATAATCAGGGCCCTACATATTCTGCAAAAACAAATTCCCAAATTCTGAAGCAGGAAACCCAAATTCTGTGACTGCAGTCAATTTTGTAAATGATTTTTAAAGCCCTTGAACAGCATAGGCCCCGGCTATATTCAAGACCTGCTCCTGGAACCTCAGCCTGAGGCTTGTCTGTGCTCAGATTGTACCCACTGTTTGGGGATCCTGCCACGGTGCCTTCAGTCAGCAGGTGATTGGTCCTTTGCTGGTATGGGCCCCTCAGTGTGGAACTCGCTTGCTCTGGATGTTCGTCTTGGTTCCACCCTCCTCATCTTCAAAAGGCACCTGAAAACCTTTTTGTTCTCCAGGTGCTTTTGGGAAGTTCCACTGCTGGTTCCCATTCATGTATTTTTTTTCTCCCTGTAACCAGTTGGGTGTGGGGCCTTTAAGGAGCATGGACCTGGCCTTTGGCTCCACCCCTCCAGACTATAAGAGCCTGAAAGTGTGGCAGCAATAGCACTTGCCACCTGGCTCTTGCAGAGTGTAGAGCTCCAGTCTAACAGATGATTCCCTGGGAGCATTCCAGGGTACTGATAGGGACTAACACCGAAGTCCTAAAAGGTATGGGAGAATTGTACATAGGTGTGCACTGACCAGCAGTGACTAAAGATGCATAAACTGAAACTCTGGGCATTTAAATTCACCTCTCCATGAGAGCTGGATCACCTTCCCACGTTCCTCTTTACCTTCCCCCTTTTAAATTGCTTTAAATGGCTTTTGTACAGATTTTATGTTATGCTGGTTTATGGTATTTTAAATGTTGTAAAGTGCTCTGAGCATCATTCAGCAGAGGGGCTCTATATAAAATAAAAACGATAATTTTTATTAATTCAATTCTGCAATTTGTTTTTTAAAAATATGTTTTTAAAACACCACCAAATAATAAAAAAAAAAAACTATGCACAGACGTCTTTGTGGGGGGGCTCTTTTCTCCAGCAGTGATTGTGGGCTGCTTGTCCTTGACAGTTGTGGCTAAGGGGCCAATGGCAGCAGCTGACAGTGCCAGTATTCCATTGGTTAGCTGAACATGCTGGCATCCCACTGGCTCACTCACAATGCTCCCCATTCAGACTATAACTGTATGCTGCCAGAGGCAATTTCCACTAGAATGTGCGCGCTGCTTGTTCCATGGACAGGCATGGCTGGCCCCAGGAGTGATATATTGGACTGAACTATTGCAACGCACTCTATGTGGGGCTACCCTTGGTGACGGCCCGGAGGCTGTAGTTAGAAGGCAGGCCGCTGCATTCTGCGCTAACAGGGACCGTCGCCGCAAACACGTTACACCAGTGCTCCGTTCACTGCACTGGCTGCCTATTGTTTTTTGGGCCGGATTCAAAGTGTTGGTATTGACCTATAAAGCCCTAAATGGCCTGGACCCCACCTACTTGCGAGACCGCCTCATACCCTGGGCTGTGGTGCGGCCCTTGCGGTTGACCGGGAACACCCGACTTGAGGTCCCCTGGGTTTCCTGGGTGACGGCGATGGGGAGGGCAATCTCCGTGGCGGCCCCTAAGCTGTGGAATTCTCTCACGACGGAGGCCTGCCTGATCCCTGACCTGCCCTCTTTCCGAAGACAGTGTAAGACCTGGCTGTTCCCCCAGGCTTTTGGTGGGGGAGTCGGATAGGGAGATGAGGGGTGGGTGGGTATTCTACGTGGTTCTGCCTTATGTTCATACTGTTTTATATTGTTTTATGAGATTTTATATGTTTAATTTATTGTTGTGAGCCGCTCCGAGTTGCCTGTGGCAAGACGCAGCGGGTTAAAAATACAATGAAATTTAAAAAATATATATATATATATATAGCTTATCAGCATGATAGCTATTGGGGTGACCTGCAACTGCTTGTATACTGAAGGAGTTTGCAGGCAGAATCGGAAGGGACAACTCTGCTAAGTAGCTTTCTGGAAAAATGCCAAGCTATTGTCAGAGGAGCAAGGGGTCTAGCCACGAACCTCAGCCTTCCGAGTGATGTTACCAAATGTTAATTACTGGACTAAGACACACAGGGCCGCACAACAAGTTTTTCCTCTGCAGAGTTAACCATAGACTGCTGTTCTCGAGGTAACAGAAAGACGTATGGTGTTAAAATTGCAAGCAGCTCTGCTTAATGAAAATGAATATGCTTTCCAGTTGAATTTTACACACAGTGACTCAGATAAATGCTGGCCCATTAGACGAACTGGACAGCTCGCCAAGACAGAGGCCTAAAGGGAACATCCCTGCTGCTGCAGCAAGGTGTCTGCTCTGGCTGGTATTTGGAGTTCTCTGGCCCTGGGGAGTGGGGGGGGAGGGGCAGCCCTTTCATCAAAAGCTAGAAGATGCAAAATGCTCCTTGCAGCTGCCCAGAAGGGAAGGTGAGCCAGGGCAGTGTTCAGCTGGACAGGGAAGGGAATCTGGACCAACAGAGACCAAGGGGCCTGAGACAGGAGCAGGAGAAACAGAGCAGCAGGGACTTGAAAACTGGGGAATGAAGCAACAGGGAGACAAGACCGAGGACTGGGGAAGGAGGCAGTCGTGTGCAACGTGTGGACCTAGGGGATGGGCCAGGTCAATAGAACAGCTGAGGAATGGCCTGTGGTGGAACTGATGCTGGGGAGGAAGGGAAGCCAGAAATTGGAACTCGGAGAATGAAATTCAAGTCAGTCGATATTCCCCCAGTAATCCTTAAAGGGTCCAGTTGATGGCATTTCAGATCCAAAAAACATAATAATTCAGAAGTCAAGGAGAAATGGTGAAGAGCAAACCGTGTCTACCTGTAAAAGAAGGAAGGAAGGAAGACTTAGGGAATTATAAACTAGTTAATCCAACACATGGAGCCTGTTATGTGTTGGATGTGGGCCCTTTAAAGGAGCAGTGGCCTGTCTCGGCTCCGCCCCTCCAGGGACTATAAAAGCCTTGAAGTCTTGAGGCTCTGGCAGTCAGTGCCTGGCTCTAGTAATGTGAAAACCTCAGGCGGAACTGGTGGGCCACTTGGAGGTCTCCAAGGTCCTGACTCGAGGAGAAATGAGACAGCCTGGGTACAGGACCTGCTGTAAGGCCCAGGAAAGCATGGACTATGCTACTTTGGTGTTTGATGAATAAAGAAACCAGCATTGCTGAAGATTTGCCTGAGTCTCTAAGTTTGTGGCGACTGCTTCCGGTTCCACAACCATAAGGAGCCAGGCTACCTTCCCACAGGGCCCATAATAAAACAACATATGCATAATGTATCTGCCCACAGGGCATCCCAGTCCTCAAAGGGGATATAATATTTAAGTGGAACACCAAAAATTATAGTAACTAAATAATTCTAGTAACAGTTTCTTTTTCATAATGCACGAGTCAGTTAAGAGTCCACCGCACAAAATCGCGGCAGGAGGAGGGGCCCACATCACCATTTTGCCTGGATTGGGTACTGCCTGCCGTGTTATTTTATATTCTGCTGAAGGAACACTGATGAGATGAAGAGGCACCTACCTTAGATCCCAAAATTAGATTGGTCCACAGGTTGGAGTAGAGAGACGCGCAGAACTGCCCCTTGCTCACTGAACAGGACGTGCCCTTCTCTGTCGCCTAGGAGGCAGTCAGAACACACCACTGAGGCTTCTGTCCCTGTCTGTGGGGAGGGACAGACAAGGGAGTATAGGATTTAAGGAGAGGGTGGGTGGGGGAGGATCTGGCGGAGGGCTGCATATTTCAAAGCAGAAGAGCACAAGCTGGGGAGACTGCCAGGAAAGGTGCTGCGCATGGGAGGAACATACCTGGCGTTGGTGGTGGTGTGCGGTTTCTCCCACCCCCAGGCCTACACTTCACCGGTGAACTGGTTAATGAGGTGGGCCATGGCTCAGGGAGCACAGCGCATGCTTTGCATGTATCAGGTCCCAAGTTCAATCCCCAGCATCCCTGATTCAGGATCTCTGGTAGAACGCCTGGGCTGAGGCCTCTGTCAGGGGTCTGGTAGTACGGCTGGGTGACGCCTCTGCCGGAGACCCTGAAGAGCTGGATTTGAAAGCCTGCCGCTGTGTCAGGTTGTGACAATACTGGGCTAAGATGGACCATTGGTCTGACTCAGTTAGGCAACTCCTTAGATCCTTAACCAGCTCCGCAGAGTAAGTCTGGCAGACATTTCCTGTGGCTAGTGATAGTTTCTCTCTGCCTTGTGGCAGGGCCCCTGCAGACCGTGTAACGCTTTGCCATAGAACTGTACTCCAGCAACTTTCATTACAAAAAAACGGAGCTTCTGTCCCTCATTGCTCAACCCGTGTGTAACTGATGTAGCGCTGTCTGCAGACAGCCGAGTGTGGTGAGGACTCTCTCCTTAAGAGACTCACTGAAATCTAAGCAAGGCAACAAAAATCTATTTCTGGTACTAAACCTACACTCCCCTCTCCTGTGTCCATCCTAGATTGTGAGCCTCTCAGGGCAGAGGCCTCCCTCTAAACAACAACTGTTCACTGCCAGGCACATTGTGATGCTCTATAAAACATAATTAACCAAGTCACCACGGCACTAGGGGCCCAGCTGGGCACTGGTGCTCTACCCGGGCAGCAGCTGTAGGACAGACCCCTGTTTTCTCTTCCATAATTGGTCAGGGACAGGAAAAAAGGTTGGCTACCTCAGGGTGGAACGCAGAGCAAAGGGGACAAGCCCTGAGGAATAGAGACATGGGAATCAGCAGGTGGTGTCACCAAATACGGGCTTCATCCTTGAGTCCCCCTTTCCTTCCACGTCCCCCAACACTGCCACTTGCTGAAGGGGGAGGGTGTGAGCTATTTTTCTCTGAAGGGCCACCAGAGGGCATTGCTGCAGCACTCTGGAGGAGAGAGAAAGCTGATGGGCCCAAAGAGAGGCCTCGGACCAGAGGCAGGCACTGCGCAATGAAGGATTTGGACTTTTAGTTAGATAGGGTTACCCCGAGAGGGAAGAAGCTTTCGCTTCAGCCAGGGGTGGGTATCCCTAGCTGGGGCAGGGATTGCATCCTCTCCACTAGGGCCCATTCCAATCCAGCTAGTCATCTCTCCAAAGCTCCAGCTCTGAATCCTCATTCCAAGCTTTGGTCAAACTTGGCTAGAACTCAGCAGCTGACACTGTTTGAAACAACCCTCACAAACCCCTTGGGACCTTGGGGAAAGCGACATGCAAACTCAATGGTTTGGAGACATCTCGATGGTTTTGACAGCCAGTGTGGCATCAATGTCTAAGTGCGCCGTACTTGGACCAGGTGGTGTGGGGGGGAGCCTAGTTCCAGTCTTGTCTTAACCAGAAACTCACTGGGTGACCTTGGGCCCGTCACAATATTCTCTCACTGTAACCTACCTCACAAGGTGGTTGTGAGGATTAAAAGTTGTGTTATATGTGAAGCAGTCTGAGTGCCATGGCAGGGGGGCACTATATAAAAATAAAGATTATTATCTCTAGTTACAGACACACGCATGCATGTTTTGTCCCAAACCTACTAGCGTAACACAGGTTGAGCCGCTTCCCCCGGCCAATCTCTTACCCTCAGATCTGCATTAAGGCTTTGGAGACACTGGACTGGATCAGAGAGAATCCACGTCAGGAGCAGGACAACATCTGCCAACACCAGCACCATCACCATCCCCAGCAATTGGAGGTCTTTGATAATCTGCAACAAACACACCAAGTTAGCACATCCCAGGCAAAAGGTGTTTTGACCCATTAGGATAGCTACATGCAAAACCGTATTTAGCATAATGTGTGCAAATTTCCTGCTACACAGCCATCAGGTGCTAGCCACTCACGTCAGGTGTTAAACCCATTGCAGGCCCAGCATGCATAACAGATACTGGAACCTAGCTGTAGGGAGGTAGGACCTTCCAAAAACTACATTCCCTGAGAGCAGCAGTGGGAAAACCAGCACTTCTCCTTTCGCCACCTCTTCTGCTGCTGCTTTCCAAGACTTGGGAATAATCCCTTATGTCCCATCATGGCCTCCAAGGCCAGTCAGGAACGCCCTCTTGCAGGTACCATCCGCCTGTGAAGTTTTTATAACTAGGGCCTGCAGAGTGGCATTCTTGGTGGCTGACCCACAATTATGGAACTCCCTCCCCTTGGAGACACCTAAGCCCGAGCCTGCGCGTCTTCTGGAAGAGATGCAAGACCTTTTTGTTTGGCCAGGCATTTGGCAGGCAAGTATAGGGCTGGGTTTGATGGAGGTGTTAGGGAAAAGTTGGAGTTGGGAGGTGGGGTAGAGCTAGGAGATTTTTTTTAATGCTGTTCTATATGTTTTTAGATTTTGTGAGCTGCCTTGAGCTTATTTGGGAAGGGTGTGGTAAAACCAGAATAAATAAAATAATCTTTTTAATTACAGACAGAGCCCTACCCCATGGGGCTTACAACCTAGGAAACACAAGGGAGAGATGGGGGATACAAACACGAAGTTGAGAAGCTGCATGTGCACATGCTCAGCTTAGTTACAGGGGAGGAGGGTCTCTGTAAGAGGACAGCACTGGTGAGCAGTCTTAGGGGGTGAGTAGATAGAAGTAGGTTTTTAGGAGGGATTTGAAGCTTGGAAGGGAGGAAGCAGATTGAATGCATTCAGGAAGTTTGAGGCCTGGGGGACAGCATGCGAGAAGGGGACATTTCTGGGAAAGGTGGCTGGGGCAGGTGAGGGTAGTGGAGGAGGAGGAGCAGCAGTGCTCCCAGGCAGGGATGTAGTGGGAAACAAGTGCAGAAAGAGAGGAAGTAACAAGTCCACCAAAAACCTTGACGGTGAAGATGAAGAACTCTTACTGAACGCATTCTGGTAGAGAGGAAGCCCATAGAGGAGAGGCTAGACACGATCAAAGCGATGAGCAAGGGAGAAGGGCGTTAGCAGTGGAGCGCTACACTGAAGTCAGAGGGGAAAGGTACACACTACATAACTGCTTACCCCAAACTAACATGTCTAAAATATAAAAAAAAATATTCCACTGCTGTGGAAATAAGGTCACCTTTGCTGTCACACTAGCTGCTCAGTTACATTTCTGTGAACTTGCTTTAACCTCTGCTAGTAACCTCTAACCAGGTTCTAGCGGAAGGGAGAATTGCACACTAGGGAAGTGCAAGCTGCAGCCCAGCAAATCCCTTGAGAAATTCGCATGCAGTGCTTGCATGTGTGACGAACAATTCAAGTTCACGGCTATGCACTGAACTGGAACTCTGCTCTGGAGAATTGTTTAGTCTTTAATGTAGAAGGAGAATCTGCCCTGCTGCTCCACAAACTCACTTGACTGTGCTGTCACTAAACAGAAGCCCTCAATCTCTAGGGAGTTGGGGTGCCTAATTTAACCATCACACTCAATCCTCTAATGCGGATGCCGCTCTACCGATACAAACGCCTTCCCACCAAGAAAGTAGTAGAAACGAACACCATCAGCTCCTGCCATCTCCTCTTGGGCTTTAGCCCCGCTAAAAGACTTGTCCCACCTTCGCCAAAGGGGCCGTCTGCGCATCTCCGTGTCAGACACACGCTCCCAGGGTACTCACCACTCTCTTGTCTGGAACCCGCTGAGTGAACACTTTGTACACCCGCCAACTCTTCCCCAGGATAGGCCCAAACACCAGGGAACTCCCAAGGCACAGCAAGGAGAGCCTCACCTGTAAGGGAAAGGAAGAGAGAAGAAGGGACATTTGTCCCATTGGAGAACGCAGGAGCTGCCATGCTGGATCTGACCAATGGTCCCTTTAGCCCAGTGTCCCATCCCAAGCAGTGGCAGGAAGTGGACAAAAAACAGGGCGTACATGGAATGATCCATTCCCATCCTTCAGTTCCAGCTTCCTAGAGTCAGAGGCTGCACGATCATCTCCCCAGCAACTTAGCTAACAGCACTGATGGGTCCCGTTCTCCATGAACGTATTTAGTCCTTTCTTAAATTTAGTTATTCCCCCTGCCTTCATGGCATCCCATGGCAACGAGTACCACCCGTTCAATATCGTCTGCCCATGGGACCTTATCCTGCAAATACTTATGGGCAACTGATTACACGCAGCTACCCGCTTAGACTTGGTTTTCTCTGTCCCTCCTGGCAGATGGGGCAGCTCTCTGCAGGGAGGGCACACCAGGTGTTTTTGGACGGATGGGCTGCCCCGCTGGTGGCCGCGCCAGCCCGCTTCATCCTCAGGTAGCCCGTCTGTCTAAAAGCGCCCCGCTAGATGTGCAGAGCAGGGGCACTTCAGAACATCCCGGAGCGCTGCAGGCAGAGCAGGCTGGGCAAACCCGGGATGCCGGTCTGAAGCAGAGCAGAGGGCTGTCTGATGTGCAGACCCACGCTGCTGCTCCACTTCCAGCTGGTCGTTGCCCTGGGCAACACCATAGCATTGCGGATGCTCTAGCCTGCAACTCTATGGTGTGTGGGGGGTGGGGGGGCCGAGGAACCTGATGGGTCCCATCTGATCCAAACCCATGCGAGGCTGGGAATGGGTGGACATGGGGGTGCACCCCTGGAGCAGCTCCGGGGGTGGGCAGCCCCACATCCATCTGAAAATACCGACTATGATCTCTCCTGGCAAGCTTATTGCTTGCTTTTCCCAAATCGAAACTAAAACGATCAGAAGGGTCCAGGTGTTCTTTGCACCTATGAAAATACAAGGCCAGCCAAGAGAGGACATGGATCATATCCTCTAGCACTGTCCCAAATTAAAACACTTTTGAACAAAAATAATCAAAAGCAGTTTGAAGGAGAACAGGAAAAATGAAAGTTGATTTGACTGTTCAACAAATCATCCTTGTAGCTCATAAATTGAGCATCAGATCTATAACTTGAATATACGGTGCTAGTGGGGGTAATCCATGCCTCCCTTCGGAAGGGGAAGGTGCCAGACAGCCTCAAGGAGGTTGTGATCCGGCCTCTCCTTAAAAAGTCATCACTTGACGTTGATGCCGCGGCGAGTTACCGGATGTTAGAGAAGGTTATTGAATGGGTAGTGGCTTGTCAGCTCCAAGCGCACGTTTGGATAGCAACAATTTTCTTGATCCCACCAAGTCTGGCTGTTGCCCAGGTTATAGCAAGGAGACACTGCTATGGCCTTGGTTGACAACCTCCTTGTAGAACTGGATAAGGGGCATATGACCCTGCTGGTTTTAATTAGATCCATCGGCAGCTTTCAAGGAAATATCTAAGCTCAGCATGTGTGTATGCATGTTAAAACCTGTTCCAACTAATTAAAAGCAGAGGGAACCCCGTCCCAGACCCATGTGTGTAAACCAACCTGAATAAGAGCTTCCATTTAGGTCTCCATCGAAAACAAACTCTGCTCGTGAAACCCAAAGAGGTAAGCGCTGGTGTACGTCAAGCCACTGCCCAGGAGCGTCACAACGTTGAGGTTGGGGCTGGACATCTTCACAATCCTCCAGCAAACAAAGGGGTAAGAGAAGAAGAGTGGACGAGAGTTACTGAAAAGGGCATTTTGCCCAATAGATAGAGAGATTATTACACCCAAGCAAGGGGCTTGGGTACCTCTTGCCTTCTGCCAAGGACAGCCCAGGAAAAACATATCTAAAAGACCATCTCCCCCACCCCTCCTCGTGTCCCCTAATGACTTTGAAGATCGGCCAAGGGCACTCTCTGCAAGTTCCATCATTGCTCTAGCTCCAGTCAACCCAGGCATGCAGAGAGGCACTCTCATTGGTTGCTTCAAAGCTATCTGGAGCTGAGCTCCCTTCCCTTAGGAGGTTTGGCAAAGCCCTAGCCTGAGCATTCTCCTGATATAGTGCAAGACCTATTTATTTGGCCAGCCATTTAACAGGAAGGGGTAGGATTTGGGGGAGTTTTATGGGTATTTTATGTAGTTTTTTAGGTTTTAACTTTTGTATTTGATATACTTGTTTTTATGCTGTTGCTAGCCACCTTGAGCCTTTGGGGTTCTAAAGTACGTATCCACAATAGGTGCTCCTCAGTCCACAATCCTGCAGCAAGAGCAAGGTCACAGAAGTAGAAAATCTCTACTGGATCACCCAGCCTTTCTCCAGGGCGTTGGTGCAAGACTGCCCACTACTGCCCAATTTTCCAGTATTCTGTCCAGTCCAGTTTCAAATATCCTGAATTCTGGGAAAGGGTAGGGGAGCCACGCTGAAAGAGTATACGAGGCCAGACTCAAACCTCCCCTCACAGGCTGGATTCCGATTCCCTCCCCTCCTCTCTCTTTAGGTACCAGCTTCCTCACCTCAGGGAGCTCTGAGGGCAAAGAGTCTACTTTCCCAACAGTTCTGGAGGCAGAGAAGACCATGGTCTCTCTTGGGGCAATTCTGCCTCCAACCGGTGGAGAGCAGAAACCCGCTGCCAGACATGGAGAAGGAGTAAAACCAGAGAGAGCAAACCTAGTTCCTCATCTGCAGCTCTCACTAGTGGAAAGAACAGAGACCCGGACGTTCCAAACAAGACCTATGGTTGGCCTAGGGTTACCAGTTCCTACAGCTTGACCCCTCATCTCCCAAAGGCCAAAACAGGAGTCCCAATTAGGGTTGCCACCTGTGCACATTTTAAAGGAACACTTATGAAACATACATGCTGCAGGGCCTGCACTGGTGCCTATGCAAGCCCTGCAACATGCATTTTTCATACATGTTCCTTAAAAATGTGCACAGGTGACAAACCTACTCCCAATGGTCATACTGCGAGATGTGACCAACCTAAGTCTTCCACCTTCAGAGGTTCATGTCCTACCAGGACAGCACTAGCATCCCCAGGGTTGGCCCTAGAATCTGTAAGGCACACGGTGAAGACAGAACGTGAGGCACCTGGTGGTGTTCCTCCTCCCCTCCCCCATCACTCACACACACACACACACACACACACACACACGGAGCCTCTGCAGGGCCCAAGAGGTGGTTGTGTCTGAGTCCCCACTGGGAGGGAGTGGGGGCCCTACATCCTGCCCTAGTGAAAACAGGGGCCACTCTGGGGCCCCCGGAAGTAGAGAAAATAGCGGAGCCCAGGGCGATTGCCCCAGGTCACCCTATGGTAAGGCCGGCCCTGTCCACCCTCCTCTCCGGCAGCGGTCCCATGCCGGATGATACAGAGGCAAATGTCACCTCACACCCAACTGTTCAATACCATCTGTTGCAACCCCTCCCAGTAGCCTGAGGAACGGGATGCCTTGCAGCTGTTTTTCCCCCAGCTCGTGGAGGTATGGCCAGAAGGGAGGCTGGAACCACGCCCCTCTTACCTGTTCTTTCTGAAGCGCATCGTGAAGACGAAAAAGAAGACGGCCAGCAGAACCCCACCCGTGAGGAAGGCCCACACCACTCCCAAGAGTGCTGTTGACGCAGAGGAAGGGGAGATCCTGCCGCTGCCATCAGAGGATGTCTGAGGGAAGACAAAAGGTCAGAGACTGGAGGAGCAAAGGGCCATTTCGGGAGGCTCCCAAGGAAGAGGTACCCAATGCCCGACTCACAGCAACTACCATGGGTGTACTTCTAGTGGGGGAAGGGGTGTGTCCCCCCCCCCCAAAAAAAAATCAGGAGTATGGTGGACAGCGTCGCCTCCACTGAATTTTTGTCAGCCAAGATGGGGAGAGACCAATCCCCCCCACCCTCGACGTCCACAGGCTGCTCCTTGGGGAACGGGCAGAGTTTCACCTTTTCACAATGTGGACCAAGGGGAGAGGAGTCACCCTCCCTTGTCGCCAGGACATGATGCTGCTGCTGCTGCTAGGGTCCTGAAAAGTCAAGGGAACTTGTCCCCTCCCCCACCCTCAACAGAGTTTTGGCCAAAATTAGGCTTCCAGTAGCTACTGTGGGTTGACTTCCTTGGCACCAAGGACTGAATGGACCATGGAGACGGAGACTCCTCTCCCAGCTGCCCTCTGCTGAAAGGCTTAGGCACGCTGGCAGAAGAGAAGCTTGGGCTGCTTTGTGGAGACAGGCTTCATTCTGCATTGATTTCTCCTCCTGAACTGTTACTAACCATGGGCCTCTGAAAAGATGGAAATGACTTATCACCTTTGATCAGGGCCCCATGCATTAGGTGCTGCACCAATAGCAGTCATTTTGACAGAATTTTGCATTTAGTCAAACTGCTGCAGAAACTGCCTCCAAGCAGCACAAATTACAGCAAGAGTGGGGAGCATAGGGAGCAAGCTAATGAGATGTCAGCACTGTGAGCTAGCCAATCGGGTGCTGGCATGGCAGCAATGATTGCTGGTCTATATTGCAGGGCCATGGGACCCAGTGTTACAACTGCTGGAGAGGAACCACCCACAATCACTCAGTGGAGAAAAGAGCACCACTGCTGGTAGGAGGTCCATAAGGTAATCTCTCAAGGTGTTTTTTGTTTGACCACATGTTCAAAACTGATGCAACTGCATGCTGAAACTTTCATTTGCTTTACATTTTGCATATTTTTAGGATTTTCTTCATTTGAATAATTTATTCTGCTCACAAAATTTGGATTTCCTAGTTGCAGGATACACTGGGCCCTACTTTTGATGGATCCACAAACCAGATCCATGATTTTACCAAGAGGCAATCAGGAAGGATGCCTGAGACTTGAATATCAATCTTTTTGCGTCTCTCTCTCCTGAAAGAGAGACTTTAATTCCCTGCGGGATTCAGCAACCGAAGAGGGATGGTTCCTCTTGAATAGGCACGGTTGGGAGAAATGCTAGCGAGGGTAAGTTTCCTCTAGATTATTTCCGAATGGCCCCTCTCCCTCCCACCCAATGACAGGGCATTCAAGCCAAGGGCACTCCAGCTGCCACTCCTGTACTTACAATTGTTATCATGCACAAATCCGGCAGGGTCCTTTCACTCTGATCCCGGCTACTCCCACTGGAACTGCTGTCACATGGGTCAGAGTAGTTTAATCCAGGCTCCATAACACCATCCTTGGCATTCATTCAACTCTATCTCCTGGACAGTAGTCCGTTAAGTAGCTGCAGAAAGACAGACCCATGGTCAAACTACTCCAGTGATCAAGAGTGAGCCTGAAGCTTTCTTCTCTCTTCAAGACACCCTACGGGACAGTCAATCAAAGAGTTGATGCTTAACTACAAGGTCCCACAGTAAGACTGCAGAACGGGCCTTGGACCTTCGGCTACAGGGCTGTGGGTGGGTGGTCTTGACCACCTGGTTTCTCACGTTCTCGTCTCAATTCCACGCTTTCCACATGAGAAGCCTCGTCCAGGGTCTCCCAAACTGCGGATCAGGTCCCTCCCAGCATGATCTGATCTGATCGATATCCAAGGTAGGTTGTCCTTACTGCTGATGCTATAACCCTCATGGGATTAAGTCTTAAAATAGAGGTCACACAAGCAAAAGATTGGGAGTCACAGAACCAGGTTTTTTCCCCCAGGTAGTTGTGTTGTGACCCACAAGCTCCTCCCCCATTTCCTCTCATTGGCAGCTGTTGGTCATATAAAGCTGTGACAGAAAGCTGCTTGGCTAAGGCGATGGCTAGTTGGATTGCTTGCCGAGTTGCTCTGGGCCAGTGTCCACGGCCGCCCATGACTTGTTAGTGGGGCAGTGGGTGTTGGTCTGGGGTTCTCATCTCAGTGGCCCCATCTGTATACCTTGTTGTGACCATCTCCATCCTAATTTCTCACTGGGGGATTTTAGATCGACCTGGGGGAGCTGTTCTGGGAGTGGCCATCCCCACGTCCCCCATACCCAACCCTGCTTAGGGTCAGGTTCAGCCCACCCACGCGGCACCCTGTTCCCCCACACCACACAGTTGCAAGTGGAGCATCTGACACTCTAGGCTGCCGCCTGCAACTCTATGGTGTTGCCTGGGGCAAACACCGGCCATCCACCAACCAAGCAGACAGACAGCAACTCCACCTCTGGCCGGTGTCCCGGGCTTTTTCAGTGCTCTGGAGTAGAACAGGCTGCCTCTGCTCTGCCTGCACATCTTGCAGCCCGCCTTTAGGTGGATGGGTCAACCAGGGATGCAGCGGCAAAGAGTTGGGGCTGTCGTCCCATCTATTTACACCCATTGTGTTGTCCTCAGTACTCGTTTCTTCCCGCCGCCCGTATCTTTTTCAAACCTTTTCTTTGGGGCCAACAGTTGGCCCTATTGAGTGGAGCAAATGGGGTGTGTGTGTCTCTACACGTAAACCTTGCAACTATTCCAGTCACCCAACAATGGGGTAAGCATAAATCTACTTATTTGGCCATGTTTTTAGCAGGTCAGGATAGGATTTGGAGGCATAAGGGTAGGAGTGGTTTTACTTGCGATTATGTTTTTTATACACACACACTAATATATCCACACCTATATTAGTTTGTATACTGCAAGCCGTGCTGACCCTCCAGGAGAAGGGCAGCACACAAATCATAATAAAAAAACAAGTTATTTCAGTTTAAGTCTCTGCAAGGATGCTCTTATTTCAGAATTGGTGTCAAACGCCTGATTGTACCTAAGGCAGCAACCACCTTCAGCCATTTATGTAGATTCCACGAGGCCTCGTTTTCTTCAAGCCACATCACCATCTATCTGTCTATGTCCTCTTCAAATTGTTCTTTCCCAGGCCTTTGATTTTCCTTTTACCCTTCTGGGCATCTGTGCTTTACAAGTTGTGATTATTCCATTGGAAGGACTCATCCACTTAATTCCTCTCTTAGGACCCAATCGGAGGTGTGCCAATGTGCGTCCTGGGTGCGTGCCACACGCAATGCATGCGTACCATGTACGTTCTGTGCTTGGTTTGTGCACAGTGCAGACTTAGTGCGCGCATACCACATATTGCATTTGCGCACTTGTTGAGCGCACATAATTTGAACTGGCCCCTTAGCTAGGACACCTTATACTGCTTTGTGCGAGGTCTTACGATGTCATTCTGTCATGATCGTCCCACTTAACCATGCCTATTCTTCCCACACATTTTAGATGAGACTGCTCAAGTCTTCTCCAACATTCTACTTTCATGCCCCAAGTTTCTGAGCCATAAATTAAAGTGGCTATCATAGCCATTATACAGTCCTATTTTGTTAGCTATGCTGATTTTATCACTGTCCCGTAAGGAATGGGAATAATGGGAAGGTGTAATCCAATCCAGGTTAGTTCCTCTGGTTCCAGTCTGCGCGGACACTCCCCGGCGCTGGGTTTCTCTTCTCGGTTGGAGTCTGTACTATGGAGAAATGGCTAACAGCCCTCATTATCATGTCAGGCATGAGATCGGATTTCTACCCAAGCCTACTTATGCAATTAGCATTTTAATTTTTAATTAGCTTCCAATGCATGCCCAGAAAAGAATCTCTTGCAATTAGCTGCTGGAGAAGGAGAACAAAGAAGTGGCAGATCCATGTTAATTTACTTGCCACGCTTTGCGAATGCACGATGAAGAGGCAGTTTAAGCGCTGGGATCTTCTCTACTGTCCTCTGCAATGCCACTGCTCTTGTCAAAAGTAGCATGTTGCTGTTTGTCCACCCACCCACCCCGCTACATTGCTAGGTTCCCCATAACAGAAAATGAATTCCCTCAGAAATAGAGGACCAAATTCTCAGGCATGGTGGGTTTTCCTTGGGGATCCAGGAAAGCTGGACTCAACATGGCCAGAAGCTGGCTGTAAAGTCTAACGTTAGAAGACCCTCCTCCAGTCACAACTGCATTGAGATTATTTGGAATTCCTCTCCCCCTGGCTGCTGTACGGGCCATCAGACACTACAGGTTTCTGCTCCAAAAACCTGGGCTTGATTGGAAATGTTGGCTTCTAGGCTCCAAGTCGCATAGTCGACAGTCAGAGGCATAGCGACGCTGCAACGGTTTCTAGTGCAGAAGATGAAATGGGACATTCCCGCTCAGCAGCAAAGAACACAGCTGAGAGAGGACGTCCTCAGACTCACGGCCCCCGGCTCTGCTGCCTGCCCCATAATAGCTATACCCTTGCCAATGCCCCACGCCATTAAGCTTCTTGCAAAGCTCAGGAATGTATATATCGTTTTGACTTGTTACATGCCAGAGGAATGTGGCCCAGAGGCTTGCCCACACGCCAATAGCAGCACGTCCTGCTACCAACACCAGATGTGATAGGGCAGCCTTGGGCTGTAGAGTTTATCAGGGTCAAGGCCCCAACCACTCCAATCAGTTTCCACCACCAAGTGCAGGTTTATTTACAGTACAAGAAGTCCAGACATACCAAAATTCTAACCAAGCCAAAGCATCCTCTCACTAGAATGCTGGCAAACTAGCCTCTTGGCAGGCTGTTTCGAGGCAGTACCTTGGCCAGCTGCTGAGCTCCTCCTTCAGTCCCCAGCCAGACGCAGACTGCCCTTACTACAGAGCCACCTGCATTTATATCCCCAGGAGGGGGGGTGGCCTGTTGAGGCAGCTCACTTTCTTAAAGGGACAATCACTCTCTGTCCTCACCAGGGCTTATCTGGCCCTAATCCTGTAGCCAACTGTAACAGACCAATAAAAAAGTTCATCTGAACTACTTTTACTCCATTTCTTACATTTGGGATCAACACCCTCTCTATTACTTGATGTAGTATCCACAACAGTTTATACCAGCTAAGAATTGAACGAAGTAGGGGGTTAACAGATAAAACACAATAAGTACCAGATGGTATCATTTGCTTTCTTAGGCCCAGGGATGAATGAGCAAAGAATGCTATAGATCTTAGCATTACGGGAGCATGAGAATCCAATAAAATACTTAATAAATAGGACAAAAACTGGGTCAGTATGGCACGAAAGCAGTGCCATACTGAGTCAGAACAATGGTCCATGGAGCCCAGCATCAACTCCAATGGTGGCCACCTTTGGTCATTTCAGAGACATACCCAACAGGTCATAATACAGCAATTCATTCCCTACCATTTACTTCCAGCTCCCGGCATTCCCCCAACCTACCTGACCAATAACCATTTATAGGCCTATCCCTTAAGAATGTAACCTGGCCTTTGTCAAACCCAGTTACGCTATTGCCCTTCACAACATCCTCCAGCAACAAGTTCCACGAGTTAACTGTACAAATGGAAATAATACTACTTTTTGTTTGTTTTAAATTTGCTGCTAGTTAGTTTCATAGAGGGTCCCTTAGTTCTAGTGCTATTTGCAAGGGTAAATATTACACCTCCCAATTTACTTGTTTCACCCCACTCACGATTCTGTACATGGTATTAGGAACCCACATTCATTGCTTTTTCCCCATTGGCAGTAACAGGGAAAGTGCAGTGAGCACAGGACCCTGATAGTATCCCTATTAGTCACCTCTTCTCTAGGCTGAAGAGCCCTAATCCATCATGCCGTGCCTATTTACCATGCAACGCAGAATTTGGCTATCACCACTCACAGGGGTGCCATGATGGCCCTCTTGCAGGAGCCCTGGAACCAACCTCTTCCTCCCCTTTGCCTGGCTGCCTTCTGCAGGCTGGCACTGGGCACATCCCTCTGCCCTGCCCACGAAAGAGCGCACTACAATCCTCGCCAGCCCTCATTAGAGGAGAGACATCAAGTGCAAATTGCTGCTGCCTTTTGGCAACATTCACGTGAGCGCTTTACTAACAAGCGCTAATTGTCCCCGGTGACATGCTTTTATGGAAACAGGGCTGCTTCCATTTGCATAGCGACATAAAAGCGATGGGGGGGGGGGGAGAGACTGGGTTTGCAGAGAGTCTTTAAGAAACCTTGGGAACCCCAGCTGGTTTGGGCTGTTTGCTTCCTGAGGGGCCTGTGCCAGCTTCCCACAGCCTGTGGATTTATTGTCTCACAGGACAAGTTCCCTGGTTCCTAGCGTAGTTTTACCTTAAGTTTTTGGGCCTGTGGCAAAAAGCCACTTCCTTGCACCATCAGAGCCGTTTATTCCCGACACCAGGCTTCAGACGGTTCCACTGAGTCTTCCTTCATTTTTTATTGCTCCGCTTGGGCAAACAGTTCATTATTTACAGTCAACAGTTCTCTCTGCATTGGATCTCTTCTTTCTTCATTCCCTTGCTGCTCCAGTTGGGGCCTTCTGCCCTGGGCACCACAGTTTTGGTTTCTATGTCTGCTCGTTTGGCTGGTTCCGTTTACCACCTGGGCCCTTTCTTCCAAGACGCTGGACAGCTCCCAGCAGGAGCCTGTCTGTCCACTCTGGCAGCTTGTTGCAATGCTGGCTTTTCAGCCTTTCCTCTTTTATACCCCTCCAAAGGGGTGGGGCTACAGTGATTGGCAGGCTGGCCTTAAAGGGCCATAGCCTGCTCATCAGAGGGACAAAATGGGTTCTCTCAGTTCTTGTTTCTGCTACAGGGGTGCAGCCAAAGGCGGCCTGCCTCTCCACCTCCTCTTGGCCATAGCTGCATTATAGGGTACGACTCACAGAAGCACAGAGCCTGACAGCAACAGGAGAGGGGGACAGAATCAAGAGATGGGAACAGCCAGTGATTAGTTTGTAAAACAACCACCACCACCACGACCAGGTGCTGACGAGACCACACCTGGAATATAGTGTCTGTTTGGGGCACCACACTTCAAAAGAAGGGGTTGACAAACTGGAAAAGATTCAGTGAAGAACAACTGAGGTGATAAAGGGGTTGGAGGGGAAGGCCTAGGAGGACAGGCCAAAGGAACTGGGAATGGAATAGCCTAGAGAAAAAGAGAGGACTATGGTGAGGGGGATGTGTCAGCAGTTTTCAAATACCTAAAAGGATGCCACCAAAGAAAAAGAAAAAATATGAACATTTGTTCTGTGTGGTCAGAGAAGACAGAATAAGAGGGACCGGGCTCAGGTTGCAGCTGCGTAGATTTCAGCAGGATAGCAGGGAAAAAACTTTATAACTGCAAGAGCTGGTAGGCAATGGAATAAGTCACTCAGGAAGGGGTTGTGGATTCTCCCGCCTGGGTTGTTTTCAAACCCTAGCTGGAAAAGCATCCGTCTAGTGCTGTAGGTCCAGGGGTGGGGAACCTTTTCCCTCCCAGGAGCTTCCTGTGGGCGACCCAGGTAAGGCAGTGCAGCCGGGGGGGGGGGGGGAGGAAGGGTGCTCAGTGACTCGGCGGACATGGGCTGAGAACAGAAGCTCCCAGCCCCCCAAAATCTGCCACCCTAGGCAGGTGCCTATATTGTCTATCCCCAGGACTGTCCCCTATCCTTGTGTGCAGGCCCTCCTCTTTGCTCGTTTACCCAGAGCTCAGTTTTTCAGCTCTTGGGGGTAGGAACTGGATCCAGGAACTGGAGAGAGGCCACATATCAAACATGCTGTGGGCCACATTTGGCCCCCGGGGCTTGAGGTTCCCCAACGCTGCTGTAGGTAGAGGACATCCTGCTTTGGAACAGGAGGTTGAGCTAGATGACCCTGAAAGTCCCTTCCAAGCCTACAAGTTTTACAAATCAATGCCAGCCCCAGATTTTCCACCCCTTGACCAGAAGGGGTATTCAGAGAAATTGGTGGAGCTGTCCTACCAGACCCTACCACTCAACTGCCCTTGTTCCCAACCTTTGTCCAGGGCAGATCAAGTTCAATGGGCATGAGCAGCTGGCACTGCCATCACTGCCAATCAGCTGCTTTGTGGCAAGATAACGCCCCTGCCAGACAGCTGGTGAGCAACTGTAGCAGCAGCCCTTATGTCTATCCACAGTCCCAGTCCCCACCCAGGGTGGTTTTAAACTGCATGCCATATGTCTAGGATTACCCAGAGACGGTGATCTTGAACACGTAGGGGGCTACATTTTATTCAGCCCCTCTTTGCAGTTCCTGGATCTGGCCCTTGGTTCCAGTTCCTACCCCCAAGAACTGAAAGAGTGACCTCAGGGTAAGGGAGCAAAAGCGAGGACATGCACACACGGATCGGAGACACATCCATGGTGCAGATCCAGGATATGAACCTTCCTCTTCCTGAGGGCATCTCCAACTTTTTGGAACTTATACTAATTTTGAAAGTGGCCCCTGGAAGATAAAAGGATTCCCACCCCTAACCTTCAAGGATCTACCCTGAAACCACCCTGGCAAATCAAGTCTACTCCGATGACCAGGCTTGATAGCCCGTACAACTGGTGCAAGAGAAGATCAATCTGACCTCAAATCTAAGCAATCAATTAAAGCTTCTAGTCGTCTTAGTGTCTCCCTGCCAACGACCTGATATTTGTTGGCTGTGAAGATGTGCAAGTTCAGGGCACAAATACTTGCCTACCTTAAACAAATTCTAATGCAGCTTCCTTCAACCCACACGCAGGCTGGATACTCTGGGGATCTGTCCTTTCCTCTTACTTTGGCATGACAAGTGGTGCAGGGATTACCAACCATTCATTCATTCCCTGACATTCCTCTAAGGCTCAGTGTGGCTTACAATTATTATTATTATTATTAACAAACATTTATATAGCGCCAGCAGCGTACCTGGCACTTTACAAAGTAATAAAATAGACACGGTCCCTGCCCCTAGGGCTTACAATCTGAGAGACAGGAGCTGGGGGAGAGACTTAGGAAGGGGAACAGAGGGAGAGACAAGGGGTCTAACATTCATGAAGATGCGAGGTCTCAAGTGCACGTACTTGGCTTGGTTACGATGAGAATGACAGCAGGCAGGTCCATGTTGCAAGGATAAGGGTAAACCGATCGTAGGTATAGGAATAGTGGCTCAGCAGGATAAAGAGTCAGACAGAGCAGAGCGAAAGAGGTGAGTTTTAAGGAGAGATTTGAAGGTATGAAGGGAGGGGGCAAGGCGGATGTGGACAGGGAGGGAGTTCCAGGCATGGGGGGCAGCAAGTGAGAAGGGACGAAGGCGCTTAGGGGAGCAGGGAAGGCGTGGAAGGGTGAGAGAAGGGACAGAGGAGGAGCGAAGTGCACGGGCTGGAGTATGGAGGGCGATAAGTGCAGAGAGGTAGGGGGGAGCAAGGTTGTGAAGAGCTTTATAGGTGAAGACTAGGAGCTTGTGCAGGATTCGTTCAGGAAGGGGAAGCCAGTGAAGCGAAGAGAGGAGGGGCTGCACATGGTCGAAGCGACTGGCGAGGTAGATGACCCTGGCAGCAGAGTTTTGGACAGAGATGAGGGGAGAAAGGTGAGACCGGGGAAGGCCAGTGAGAAGGAGGTTACAGTAATCGAGGCGAGAGATGACCAGAGCATGAACAAGAGTTTTGGCAGACGAGACAGAGAGAAAAGGGCGAATCTTAGCAATGTTATGGAGGGAGAAGCGACAGGATTTAGCAACAGAGTCAATGTAGGGTTTAAAAGAAAGGGGTGAGTCAAAGATGAAGCCTAGGCTACGGGCTTGGGGGACAGGCAGGATGGTGACTCCATCAATAGTTATTGACAGTGAGGAAGGAGAGGAAGGATGAGGGGGGAAGATAAGGAGTTCAGTTTTAGCCATGTTGAGTTTGAGTTGACGTTGAGACATCCAGGTAGAGATGTCAGAGAGACAGTTGATGAGACGAGCTTGAACAGAGGGAGAGAGAGAGGGAGTAGAGAGATAGAGTTGAGTGTCATCAGCATAGAGGTGGTATTGGAAGCCATGGGAGGCAATGAGTTTGCCTAAGGATGAGGTATAGATCGAGAAGAGGAGAGGGCCAAGAACAGAGCCTTGAGGAACACCAACTGAGAGGGGGAAGGAGGAGGAGGCGGAGTTGGAGAGAGACACATTAAAGGAGCGGTCAGAGAGGTAGGAGGAGAACCAGTTATGGACAGAGCCACAAAAGCCAAGGGAGTGAAGGGAATCCAGCAAGAGTGAGTGGTCAACAGTATCGAAGGCAGCAGAGAGATCAAGGAGGACAAGAATGGAATAGAGACGTTTAGATTTAGCCACCAGAAGATCGTTGGTGATCTTAGCGAGAGCAGTTTCAGTAGAATGAAGGGGGCGGAAGCCAGATTGGAGGGGGTCAAGGGAGGAGTTGGAGGATAGGAAGTCAAGGCAGCGGGAGTAGACAACACGTTCAAGCAGCTTGGAAGCAAAAGGAAGGAGTGAGACAGGACGATAGCTAGAAGGGTCAGAGGGGTCAAGAGTGGACTTTTTGAGAATAGGAGAGACTGTGGCATGTTTGAAGGCAGAAGGGAAAGAGCCAGTAGAGAGGGAGAGGTTGATGATGTGCAGGAAGGAAGGGGCGACAGTGGGAGTAATGGAGGTGAGGAGGCGGGAAGGAATGGGATCAAGGGGGCAAGTGGAAGGGTTGGAGGAGGAGAGCAGAGAGGAGATTTCCTTAAGGGAGGCAGGGGAGAAGGAGGACATGAGAGAAGGAGGGGGAGGAGGGAGAGGGGTGGGAGTGGGAAGAGAGGAGTGGGAAGCGATGTCGAGGCGGATCTTGTCTATCTTGGAGGTGAAGAAGGAGGCAAGATCCTGAGCAGAAAGGGAAGAAGGAGGGGGAGGACAGGGAGGCTTGAGGAGGGAGTCAAAGGTAGAGAACAGGCGGCGAGGGTCCCGAGAACAGGACTCAATGCGGGAGGCATAGTAGTGTTGTCTAGCAAGGGAGATAGCAGAAGTAAGGGTGGAGAGACAGAATTTGAAGTGAAGGAAGTCAGCGTGAGAATGGGATTTGCGCCAGAGTCGTTCAGCAGCACGAGTGCAAGAACGGAGGTGGCGGATACTAGGGGTGAGCCAAGGACGGGGGTTGTGGGAGAAGGCAGGGCGGGAAGAGAGAGGGGCATGGGAGTCAAGTGTGGAGGAGAGAGAGGCGTTGAGAGCAGAGACAGCGGAGTCAGGGGAGGAGGAAGAGAAGACTGTAGGAAGAAGGGGAGAGAGAGAGGAGGCAAAGTCCAGGGGATCAATAGCTTGAAGGTCACGGAAGGGGCGTAGAGAAGGGGAAGAGGAGGGGGGACAGTGGGAAATGTTGAAAGAGGCAAGGAAGTGGTCTGATATAGGATGAGGATCGAAGGAGAGATCAGCGACAGAGCAGTTTCTAGAGAGGACAAGATCAAGAGAATGGCCATTAGTATGGGTGGGGGAGTTGGTCCAAAGGTGGAGGTTGAAGGAGGAGGCTAGGGAGAGGAAGCGAGAGACTGAGGGCTGAGATGGGTCATCAACATGAATGTTGAAGTCACCAAGGATGAGAGTGGGGATATCAACAGAGAGGAAGAAGGTGAGCCAGGACTCAAAGTCAGAAAGAAAGGAAGAGAGAGGACCAGGGGGACGGTAGATGACAGCAACACGTAAAACAAAACAAATAAAAACATAAAAATTCCCTTGGAACTCCACCCCAGCCATTTAAACCCAACCCACCCCCTATCCCCACCTGCCGAACACTTGGCTGAAAAGAAGTGTCTTACATTGCCTCCAAGAAAGGCTTGGGCTCCGAGCCATCCTGTGAAGTAGGAGTACAGCTATTTCCATTTCCAACACAAACCGCACACATTCTAGACCACATTAAGATTATTATTAATTATTTATTATTATTATAAGTATTTGCATAGCGCCAGCTATGTACCTGGTGCTTTACAGAACAATAAGATAGACGCGATCCCTGCCTATGGCTTACCTAATAGACACAGAGGAGGGAGACAAGAAGAGGGGACATAGGGAGAGACAAGGGATAAATAACGTTCAAGCGGATGCGAAGTCTCAGGTGCACGTGCTTGGCTTGGTTGCAGTTAGGCAGGAGTCTGCGGGGAGGGCAGACAGCAAATATTGAAAGGAAAGTTCTAACAGGCGTCGAGAAAGGAGGCGAGGAAGAGGCGGGTTTTGAGGAGGGATTTGAAGGTGCGGAGGGAAGGGGCAAGGCGGATATGGGGAGGGAGGGAGTTCCAGACATGGGGGGCAGCAAGAGAGAAGGGACGAAGGTGGTTAGGGGAGCAGGGGAGACGACAGAGAGCGAGGGAGGCGGCAGAGGAGGAGCGGAGAGTGCATGCAGGAGTGTGTAAGGAGACTAGGGCTGAGAGGTAAGAGGGAGGCAGGTTGTGAAGGGATTTGTATGCGAACACCAGGAATTTGTGAAGGATGTGTTGTGGAAGGGGAAGCCAGTGAAGCGAGGAGAGGCTGCACGTGGTCGAAGCGACAGGCCAAGGTCACAAAGAAAATAGATGCCACAGGATGATATTCAACGTTTATTATGAGAACTGCATTCCCCGCAACATCCACCGGTGCTAACTGTTTCGTTGGAGACAAATGTCTTGGAGATTTAAGGGTAAATACTTCATCACTGAACTG
This sequence comes from Sphenodon punctatus, assembly GCA_003113815.1. NCBI lineage: Eukaryota > Metazoa > Chordata > Lepidosauria > Sphenodontia > Sphenodontidae > Sphenodon > Sphenodon punctatus. The sequence goes on from QEPC01008474.1 coordinate 6,685,229, forward strand.
AAAAGCAATTCCTCCCCTCAAACACTTTGCATAGGCAGCTGGTGGATGTCACATGAAATTCCCCAGTGTGGGGAATACAAGCCACACACAGCTCTGCTTCACCCGGGCAACAGGGAAACCATGCCGCCAAGAGGCTCAGCTCCTCGCTTCCCATTTTGCCAAGTCTCTCCACAGCATGAGGCACTTCACTCGGCAAAGTTCGCATAGCTTACCCTAAAGGTCAGGTAAGCTCCTCGCAGAAGAAAGCCCAACAGTGGGAGCTTTCACCTGGAAGCTCCGTATCGAAAAGTCTGTTGACCGTGAATTTAGAAATGCCCCTCAGCATTCCTGTCCAGGGGCCTAGATTTTTTTGCAGTGCGAGAGCCAGGCACTCGGTTAGAATCACCAAGTGTCTCTATGCACTTCGCTTGTCACCATCCCAGCAGCCTACCAGGAGGATGAGCATTACACTTCGTCCGTCCGGACATGGTTTTGCCATGGAATCAATGTTGGCTTGTGCTCCAAAACCAATTGGGGAACTCAAGAGGAAACCCAGGAAACAGCTGCTAACACGTTACCCAACCAATGGGCACATATCTGTACATCAGAACTGCCCAGACGTCTGGTGCATGCGATCCAATTGAGTCAGGCATCAACCTCAGCCAATTTGCTAGGACCCCACCCCACTGGCTCTGGTGACCAAGACCTGGATCCCTCCTGCTGGTTACCAGCTCTAGGATGCCTCAGCAATTGGTCTCAACAGTAGAGAGGAGCACTCTCCTTTAGAGAGAGCTTTCTTCACTGCTCTGGAGGAGCTCACCTTGACTACCTCCTCCCTGAAGACACTCCTTGCAGCTCTGGTCCCACTCTCATCCACAAGGAGATCTCTGGAGCTGCCGGTCCCCCTCCTCCACATTGTGATTTACTGGGGCTCGTTTGAGATCTACCGGTAGGTCACACTCTACCTCATGGCCACCCCTGTTATATGTTATGGTGCCCCCTCAGGGCAAAGGTGCTCTGTGGTGATGCCGGTGACGCCAAGCCAGTTTGATCGAATGTTTCAACCTATGGATTCTTGACACCAGAGGGGAGTCCACTGGGTAGCAGCATAGCGTGTTCACACACACAACACTACCCACTGAAAAAGTGAGTGGGCAGCATCATGCTTGTTACTGTGCGGGGTTTTTGCCACTACATGGCAGCTCTGTGCCAGCCACCAACAGCATAGACTCCAGCTCTGTGAAGCCTGCTGTAGGTGTGGCTACGTGTTAACATAAGGACCACCATTAATTGGGTCAGACCAGTGGTCCATCTAGACCAGTGGCCAGCCTTAGTTGCCTCAGGGGAGGACACAGCAGATTAAAAAGGAATAAGCCATTTCCTGCCATCCTCCCCCAGCATCCGACAGTCAAGGGTCTCGTACTCCTGACCAGCCCAACAAGTAGCCCTTAATAGACCTGGCTTTCAAAAATACATCCACTCCCCTTTTTTAAGCCTGTTATGCTACTGGCCAAGACAACGCGCTCTACGTGGGGCTTCCCTTGTTCTTGGCTCGGAGGCTGCAGCTGGTGCAGAATGCGGCGGCTCGTCTTCTGACGGGGACGGGTCGCCGGGAGCACATTACACCGGTGCTCCGAGCTCTGCACTGGCTGCCAATAGTGTGCCGGGCCAAGTTCAAGGTCCTAGTGATGATCTATAAAGCCCTATACGGTCTTGGCCCCTCATACCTTAGGGACCGCCTCGCCCTTCGCGCCCCAGAGCGGCTCCTGCGGTCTGCTGGGGGTGCCCTCCTGGAGGTCCCCCGTGT
>QEPC01008474.1:6707782-6733939 GCA_003113815.1 Sphenodon punctatus
CCACCACCATCACCTCCGTCTTATCAGGACTGAGCTTCAGTCTGTTCTGCCGCATCCAATCCGCCACAGCCTCCAAACATTGGGAAAGTAATGAGACAGCAGGACCTGGGTCAGTTGAAAACGAGAGGTACAGCTGAGTATCGTCAGCATATTGGTGACATCGCACCCCAAACCCTCTCACGATATCATGGGGGACTCTGCCAAATGCGTTGCTGAAAACAAGATATCCTACGTCTATGGCATTCCCGTGATCTACTAAACTAGTAACTTCATCAAAATAGAAAATAAGATTATTTTGGCATGACTTGTTCTTGACAAAGCTACGCTGGCTCCTGGTAATCTCAGCAGTTTTCCAAATGCTTACAGACTGACTGCTTTATAATGTGTTCTAGAATCTTCCCAGGTATTGATGTCAGGATGACCGGTTTGTTCCCCCGATCCTCCTTTCCCCCCTTTTTGAAGATAGGGACAACATTTGCCCGTCTCCAGTCTTCCAGCACTTCACCCGTTCTCTAAGAGCTCTCAAAGATTATAGACAGAGGGTCCGAGATTACATCTGAAAGTTTTTAGTACCCTAGAATGTAATTCTTCTGGCCCCGAAGACTTGAAAAGTAGTTAGGTGGTCCATTACCATCTCTTTACCTATTCAGAGCTGCAATTCCTTCCCTTCAGCATTAGTGCTACTCTTGGCCAGGTTGGACATAGTTTCCCTTGCTGATGGGAGGCAAAGTAAGAGTTCAGCAATTCTGCCTTTTCTCTGTCACATGTTAACATTTCACCATTTTCATCCAGCAGGAGACGTGCTGTTTCCTTGTTCTTTCTCTTGCTTCAGACATAGCTGAAAACCCCTTTTTTGTTGTTCTTCGCATCTCTCGCAAGCCTTGGCTCATTCTGAGCTTTAGCCTTCCTGACATTGTCCCTATGGGTTTGGGCTACTTGTCTGTACTTGTCCTTGGTGATTTGTCCCTCCTTCCATTTCTTATACATGTCCTTTTTAATTCTCAGCCTTTTTTAATTCTTTTTGTATGTTTCTTTGGACGTCTCCCATTTTTCTCTCATCGGAATTGTGTGGTTGTGCTTTCAGTATCTCATTTTCAGAAAAACCCCCCTCACCTTGGACTCCTTTCTCCTTTAGATTTTCTAGCCACAGGATCCTAACTAGCTGTTCTCCAAGTTAGTTATAATCAGGTTTCCTAAAGTCCAGGGTACACGTCCGACAATGCTCGTCTTTCGCTTTCCTTGATGGCATGAATTCCAATTCCTTGAGGGCCCAAGAATCTCAATGATGATGCATAACTTTGTGTTGTGTTTATAAACAAAGCAAAACTAAAGTGTTTATGTCCATTCCCTGAACAGGCAATCCCACCCTCTTCCCAAATTTCCAATTGACCTGCAAAGGGAAAAGTTTGATGACCTGTCTGTGTTTCTGTTTTGTTTGCCTAAAAATAAGCAGGCTGATTTGGGACAAGGCCTATCTCACTTCTTAGAAAGCCAGTGTACACATCAGGAGGCCACAGAGCTTGGGTAAAGGAGGAGCCTACATGTATTCCTCGCCAGTCCAGAAGGGGAAACTCAATCCAAACCTCTAAACCTTGATTTTGAGGTAGTTGTATGTTTTTAATGCTGGAGACAATGAACTTGACCAATGAAAGATGTTATCTGCTTTCTAATGGTGCTTAATGGTAGAGAACCCCCCCCCCCTCCCAATGTAAAAATAGGAGGAATAAAGCAGAGCCCCGCCCCTACTCAGTATGGCACGCAGGGGATACCTGTAACCCAGGTTCTAAAAAGCTAAGTATTTAAAAGGGGCTGGTTAAGAAAATGTGGGGTCAGAAATCTCAACCCAGATTCAGATTTTGGATGCTGCTGCTTCCCTGAGGTTGCTACAAGATTTGGTAAGTTTCTGTTTCCATCTGTGGGCACAAATGAGGATTTACTCACTTGTCTGAAGAACCTTCTAGGCTGCGTCAAAACTCTGTAGCGTGGGGATTATGGCATAGTTCACCATGGAAAACTGTGAGCTGCAGAATATTTTATTCTGCCTTGACATTTTCATACATCTCTTACCTTGAATTCAAGTGTTTTAACGATTGGCTATTCATCTTTGGGAACCACAGATTCATGGCCATTACTCAAAGATAGTAGATGGAACTCTCAAATTTGACGAGGAGATTGCTGCAAAATAGGGTATATGTGCAATAATGTGTTGCAACAGCTGGCTTCCAGTAGCTAGTCATGAAGGAATGCTCCCCTTCTTCAGAAATTGTTTATATCGAGGAACTGCACACGTGCAAAAGAGCGTAGTCGCACTTCCCTGGGCTCCTCTCCTCACGCTGAGAAAAAGCCTCTAAAAAAGAAGAAAACCAACCCCAAAACAACTCAAAAGGTACGGGAGGATGGGGAAATCAAAGGGGGCTCAGGAAAATAAACCTGGGTCTGCCAGAAATGATAAACTGTTTCAAACAAAAACGGCCCCCCTCCCCCCTCAGAGAGCTGAAAATGGAGCCAAAATGGCCGCCGCAGCTTTTTCAGCAGGGGAAGAGCCACGTGCAGAAGGCAGAGGCTCAGAGACAGAAAGAGAGGACAGGATTTTTGCCATCCTCTCTGAAATAAAAGCAGGCATGGCGGCTGCAGAGGCTGCAAGGGAGAGTCAGATGGCTGAAATAATCAAGCTGCAGCAATCAGACATACAAAATAAGAAAAAGACTGAAGCCCTGACCAAAAAAGTAAATGCAGCTGAGACTAGGATTTCAACACTGGAGGACAACACACTAAAAACCCAGGACCAGCAAAGTAAGATGATGGACTTAATAAAAACCTTAGAGACCAGATGCGAGGATCAGGAGAACAGGGCGAGGAGGTCTAATTTAAGGCTGGTGGGCATCCCCGAAAATTGGGAAGGAAGAGACACAATATCCTTGATATGGAAAGTGCTAGAATCCACCTTCCCAGGAGAGCCCAACCTGCACAAACCAAACATAGAAAGAGCTCATAGAGCCAACAGACCCAAGCCCAGCGATGAGGAACCCCCGAGAGCCATAATCATGAAATTTATGGACTACCAACAAAAAGAAAAAAAATTGAGACTGGCCAGGGGAAATAAATCCCTGGAATACCAGGGAAGAAAAATCAAATTCTTCCCAGATTACGCAGGAGAAACTATGAATAAAAGAAGGAGGTGGGCCAAATATTTCACTGAACTAAACCAAAAAGACTTAAAACCACAATTATGGTTTCCAGCAAGGATGACCATCCTTTGGAATGGGAAAAGAAAAATATTTCTAGAACCTAACGAACTAGAAGGATTCCTGTACAAACAAGCAAGAGAACAGGAAGAAAACACCTGAGTTAAGAAATTGTCTCTGAATATGTTGTTTAAGTAAATGTTACTGAATATGATGTTTATTAATAACAGTTGTATGACTTAACTATAAAGAGTTGGTTTGAACAGAAAGTTTTAGTTTAAGAATAAGGTAAAAGAGGTTGAAATAGAGGAAAATGGAAAGCACTGGAAGGGCAGAAAAGCCCAGGAAAAGGCAGAGGGGAGGGAGAGGAGCTGAGTGGAGATATACAGGCAATGTGCCAGGAATGGAGTAAATACAGATATACAGTTCTCAATAAGTTAAAGGTTAATTTGGAGTATATCAATGTATATAGTTGGTTTAACAACAAAAAGGTTCAGGAGAAATCAATAAACCTACAGATAGGAGGGAAAAAGGTGCTCAAAGTGGAAAAACAAAATAGAAAAACATGGTAGAAACTATAAAAGTAATGTCCCTGAATGTAAAGGGACTGAATGAGGTTATAAAAAGAAGAAGAAGAATGAAAGAGATCAGAGAAATAGGGGCTGATGTGTGCTTCTTGCAAGAGACACACTTCAAAGAAAAAGACAGCTTGAGATTTAAAAACAAATATTTTGGGGAAATTTACCAGGCTTGCAATAAATTGAAGAAAAAAGCTGGGGTCCTAATTGGGATAAGGGCAAATAAGGTATTCAATTTAGAGAAAACATATAAGGATGAACAAGGCAGATTGTTAATTTTAGTTGGCGAACTAGAGGGCAAGACTACGACATTGGTCAATATATATGCACCAAACGAGGGAGTATATGAATTTATCAGAAAAACACTACCAATAATAGAGAAATATACAAAGGGTACTTTAATAATACAAGGGGACCTAAATGCGAGCTGGTCAGAAAAAGATCACTCTAAAAACAAACCACCTGGAAAATGGCAACGCAACCTGGAAAGCTTGCTGAATGTAAATGGATTAATAGATATATGGAGACACTTAAACCAAACAGAAAGAGATTATACCTTTTATTCCACAGTACACAATACATACACTAGAATTGACTACTCCTTTGTGAGTAAAACAGACATACAAAAATGTAAAACATGTACAATCAAAACCAATGTCATTTCAGATCATGACTCAGTAGTTACAGAAATACAATGGGCAGATACACCAAAAACCACACGAAACAATACATGGCAACTGTCCAGGGGTTGGCTAAAAAACAAATTTTTCTTAGAGCAGACTCAAGAAGCTCTTAAGAGTTATTTCGAACTCAATGAGGGCAGCGTTGACTCACAAGCCACAATGTGGGAAGCCGCAAAAGCGGTAATCAGAGGAAAATTAATAGCTTTAAAATCAAAATTGTGTAAACAAAACAGGGAATATCTGAAGGAATTACATCGAGAACTAAAGGCAATAGAAACAATTAATAAAATTGACCCCACGAAACAGAGAGCAAAAAAAATTATAGAAATAAAAGAACAAATCAATCTAAAAGAAATAGAAAAAACTACAGCACAACTGAAACAAATTAAAGGATTTTATTTTGCACATAGTAACAAACCAGGGAAAACATTGGCAAGATTAGTTAAAAGAAGAAATAAAAAGTCCCATATAGCCACACTTCAGATAGATGGCAATACTAAAATATACAAAGATGAGGAGATCCAACAGGAATTCTTTAAGTTTTATCAGGCATTGTATTCCTCATCGAATCCAGACCCTAAAAAAATAACAGAATTTTTAAATAAATACAAGTTACCCAAATTAAACATTGATCAAATTAAATACCTAAATAACCCCATTCAAACAAAAGAAATTATAGACGTAATCAAGAACTTATCAAATAATAAAGCAGCGGGGCCTGATGGATTCCCCGTGGAATTCTATTAAAAAACTGTAGCACTAGTGAGCCCCCAGCTAACAAACACTTACAATGAAATATTAAAAACTGGTAAATTGCCCCAATCCTTTTATGAAGCACATATCACACTGATTCCCAAAATAGGCAGGCCTAATGATAAATGCGAAAATTACAGACCCATATCACTATTGAATGTGGATTTTAAAATTTTCTCAAAAATATTGGCCAACAGGCTAGCAGCAATCATCAGAGAACTAATAGACCCAGACCAAGTTGGATTTATACCCACGAGACAGGGACCAGATAATATTCGCAGAGTAACGAATATAATGTACCATCTTCAAAAAAATCCAGAAAAAGCAGCAATAATTATGCTGGATGCGGAGAAAGCTTTTGATAGGACTGAAATAAAATTTCTGGAGTGTATAATGTCAAACATGGGATTTGAGGGGCCCTTTCTCGATTGGGTCAAAGCAATTTATAAAGAACCAAAATCTAAACTTATAATAAATAATGGACACTCCCAACCATTTCAATTAAGCAGAGGAACAAGACAGGGATGCCCACTGTCACCCTTATTATTTAATCTGACACTAGAAGTATTAGCAATAGCAATTAGACAAGAAACAAAAATTAAAGGAATTAAGATTAACAAAACAGAACACAAGATTACAATGTTTGCTGATGATACAGTACTATTCATAGGTGATCCAGTAACATCCACTCCCCATTTACTAAAATTAATACAAGAATTTGGAGACATCTCGGGATATAAAATCAATGAAAGCAAGTCATACGCATTGATATATGGCCAAACTGAATTACAACGACAAGAGATAAAAGCAATCCTTCCCTACCCTGAGGAAGAGAAGGCAGTTCAATACTTGGGAGTGAAACTACCAAAGCAATTAAACCAAATCTACAAAGAAAACTTTGCAAAACTCCCACAACAATTAAGCAGAGAAGCCGCAGAATGGAAAGATTTACCCTGTACGTGGCTAGGGAGAATAAACCTATTTAAAATGATAATATTGCCCAAAATCTTATATAAAATGATGGCTTTACCCATCCAATTACCTGATCAATTTTTTATAGAATGTGATAAATTAATTAAAGAAATAATATGGAAAGGAAACAAACCAAGAGTCAGCAAACAAACATTAATGAGGAGTAAGGACAAAGGAGGCATAAATTTCCCGGACCTGCGGCTCTATCATAGAGCTGCAATACTAGGAGCGTTAAATAACTGGTACCTTCAACCAAAAGAAATAAAATGGGCAGAAATAGAACAATATGTTTTGACCACAGGCAAGCTGAAAAATATAATATTAGATGAAGAGCCCCCAAATAAAAAGAAATGGAAAGACCACCCCTTTGCGTGGGGTACATGGGCAACCTGGCAAAATATAATTAGGAAAAGTAAAATTAGCCAGAATTATTTCCCATACTCACCAATAGATTTAAAGTGTTTTCAAGCACAGCAGCAGGCACGGTCCCTAAGGAAAAAATTAAACGAGAAAAGAATTGAGAAAATCAACCAGATTATAAAAGATGGAGAAATAATAAGTAAAGAAGACATGGAAAGGGTAATAGAAACACAAATTCACCCATTTGAATACATGCAACTTAAGCATGCACTAAGCAGTAAAAATAAAAAAGAGCACTACGCAAGAGAGCCCACCAAGATAGAAAGGATACTCTTTGAACAAACAGCCATAAAAGGGAGGCTATCACGTATATATAGAACATTGAAAGAAATTTGGTACCCTAAACAAATAGGATACATGCAAAAATGGAAAGAAGAATTAGGAATAGAAATTACAGAAAAAGAGGAAGCTGATATAATAGATTACATGCATAACAATGCCCACTCATTAGAAATTAAGGAATGTCAAATCAAGTTAACAACTAGATTCTATCTGACACCAGTACAATTCAGACAAACGGAAGAAGGAAGGGAAAGAGGTTTGTGTTGGAGGGGATGCGGGGAACGGGGAACACAAAGACACTGTTGGTGGGATTGTGACAGAGTACAACCACTGTGGAGGGGTGTGTGGGAAAAAATGGAAGAAATGACTAAATTGATCATTCCATACAAACCTGAGATTGCTTTGCTGGGCTTGTTTCCAGAAGTGGGAATACTTCAAAAACATAAAGACTCATGTTCGGCCTTCATACAAGCTGCAAAAAAGATCATCACCCTGCACTGGAAAGACACTAAGGAACTTTCTATAGGCGAATGGATGAATAGATTATGGTACCATCTAACGATGGAAAAAGTGGCAGCGAACCTAATGGACAAAAAAGAAGCATATACAGCAAAATGGTTTCCATGTGTATGTGTTATGACAAACAAAAATCTACCTGAAGACCAGAGAGCATATTTATTTGATCATTATGTATAATCAAAATAGAACTTACCTGAACCCAAAAGACAAAGTGAATACATTTAAAAAATTGTAACCACAGTTAATTGTTTACAAGTTTATGTATATTGTTATTTAAAATAAAAGTTTCTAATGTTAAAAAAAAAAGAAGAAAAAAAAGAAATAATTTATATAGCACCAGCAGTGTACCTGGTGCTATACAATCAATAGTTATAGACAGGTCCCTACCCTCAAGGAGCTTAAAATCTAAGAGACAAAGGAGAGGTGAACATGAGGAGACAAGAGTACATTCATGAGTGTGAGAAGTTGCAGGTGCACATGGTTCACTTAGTTACAGGGAACTAGATTTGGGGGGCGAGGGGGGGGGGAGAAGATGACAGTTTCACTCATGATGAGCTAGGGAAAACCTGACGGAAACAGGCAGGTTTTCAAGAAGGATTTGAAAGCTGGGAAGGAGGAAGCAAAGCGACCGTATCCAGGGAGCAAGTTCCAGCCATGAGACGCAGCAAGAGAGAATGGGCGAAGATGTTTAGAGGAGCAAGGGGGGGGGGGGTCACAAGCAGGCGAGGGTGGGGAGCAGTTCAGGAAGACAAAGGCAGTCATCAACCATCGCTGCCTGTATACAACCCGAATCATTAAGTGCTTCATTCCTAGACAGGCTTCAGAAGCTGATGTAGGCTTGAGATCTATGTGGAAATAAGCATCGCCTTCCATGTCCAGAGCAGCAACGCTCTTAAGGAAAATGATTGTTTATGGAGGCAAAGGCTGCATGCTCTGGAAGGAAGACCGGTTTGCGGCATCAAGGGGAGAGGCAGAGGGAATGATGTTGGTTGGCTTCACTTGGAAGTCCTCTAAAACACAACGCTTGTCCCCATTCCCACCAGGGGCAGGTGTTGCATTTTGTCACTTCCAAGCATGAGCTTTGCCAGGGTGCAAACATGGGTTTGCTGCCTGTAACGGAGCCAGGGAAACTGCCGAGGAAACCTGCCATGCAATGAATAAGATGGTGCAAGTTTAATGATTGTTCAGGGACAACATCCTGCAATGGGACACTGCTCACACAGGCCGCCAAGGGGATGCTGTGGGAGACAGACAGCCCGCCTAACCCCTGCAGCCACTTGGACATCAGAGCCACTGGTCAGTTTCCCTCCGGAGCTGCAGGCTTGTTGTACTGTGCAAGTACAGGGTACGTGGACACAGATATACAAAAAGACAGAACTGGAAAAAAGTGCAGAGAAGAGCACTAAAATAAATAAATAAATAAATAAATGACCAAGGGTATGGCACGGCTTCCGTCTGAGGATGCACTAGTTTAGTGCTCTTCCCCTTGGATAACAGAGGACAAATGGGAGCTGTATAATTTACAAAACCATAAGCAGTGCAGAAAATGCAAATGGGGAACTGTTATTTACTCTCTCAAATAATACTAGAACTGAGGGACACGCCATGAAACTAAACAGAAGTGGATTTGAAATCAACAAAAGGAAAGTTCTGCTTCTATCCACGTTGAATTCACTTGGGGAACTTGTTGCCCAAGGATGATGTTAAGGCCAAAAGCACAACTATGTGGGGTTTTTTTAAAAAGGGGGTGGGGTGGGGTAAGGACTGGTTTGGATAAATTCTTAAGAGGATAAATCCATACATGGCTATTTGTCAAGTTAGTTGGAGGACGTAATCTCTGTAAACAGCAGGGAACGGATCACTCCATTATGTCCCATTATTCACTTCTCTAAAGCAATGGAAGGTGGTTACCATACGGGACCGGGTGCTGGACCGTATAAGAGCAGGGGTGGGGAGCCTCAGGTCCAAGGGCCAAATGCGGCCCACAGCACGTTTTTATGTGGCCCCTTTCCAGTACCTGAATCTGGCTCCTGGATCCAATCTCTGCCCCCAAGCACTAAAAAACCTGAGCTCAGGATAATGGAGCAGAGAGGAGGGCATGCACACACAGGTACGGGACAGACCAATGATCTGGGCTCTTCTTTTCTTGAATACACCTTAAGCACACCCGCCCCAACCTCCAGGTGGCCCTCCGAGCTCGTACTAATTTTCAACATGGCCTCCGGGACAAAAAAGGTCCCCCACCCAATACAGACCATTGGTCTGACCCAGCATGGCACTTCGTATGTTCTTAATGCATACCAGCTCAGAAGCCTCCGTGGTCAAGCTCATCCACATCAAGCTGAGCCAGTTTAAGCAATCCAAAAAATAGGAAAATATCTGTTCTTCAGGCAGAGCCCACAGTATGCAAGCAAACGATAGTCAATTACTGACTTTAGGGATGGACTGTTTGAGCTAATAAGCTCTTGAGACAGATTATAAATTGTCAGGAAGAAGTAGAGAAGAAAGGGAGAACGGCGACAGGGCATTGTTCTTACAGGCAGCATGTTGACACTCATCTCCTGCGCTAGACAGGGCCATGATAGTCAGAGAACACCACAGGGCACAGTTCCCAGTAGCGTATATCGTCACAGAATAGCTGCTCACTCATGTCTACAGATGCTCTTCTCCAAGACCTCTATCGTATGTTACAGCTACGTCTGCAGCCCGAGCCTGCACTAGATATTAATGCACCGGTAGAGGAACCCTGCTGGCAGTTTCAGGACCAGGATACCATCTCATCTCCTCTCCTCCAAAAGTCCCAAGATGACATGCAAGCATCCTGGAGTGCTTGCACTCCATCCCCTGCCCATGAGGGCTTTTCCCTGCCACCATATTTTCCAGAATAAAATAAGGGCTATTCTCTGGCTCTTGTGGGGGCCTCTAGCACACTCATGGAGGAAGAGCCAGTATCTTCTGCCCTCACATTTGGTCCTCAGTGACCCCTCCCCCCCTTAAAAAGTACAGATTGAGAGACTTGAGTCCTCTGTCCGCCAGCTGCCTCACTGAGAACTGCATATGGTGGCCATTAGCTACCTGGCCTCTACTACTCCACTTCTCGGGACTGATGGCTGATGCTTAAGCTCGCTCTCTCTCCCCGAGGACGCAAAACTCATCTTAAAGAGAGAACTGGGAAAAGACCAAAGGATGGAGAGAGACGTTTTTTTAGAAATAAATTTTGCTTTAGTGTTACAATCAGTTTACAGCTCATAATGAAATACTGTTAGGAACAGTCTACATTCATACATTTCTAGCGAAATATATACTTTTTTAAAAACCATCAAGGCACCTTGAAGACATGGTAAAGCAATATAATGCATATGCTCTATCCAAGGCAGTCGAACAAAGCAATGAATAGAGAAGGACTAGAGACAGGAGTTATTGCAGTATTAAAGCAGACCCTGGAGAAGTCTATTTGAAGTATCTTGAAACTATTCAAGTAGAGAGAGAGAAAATTATCTCCCTGGTGTGATTAAGATGCATTAAAAACAGTTCTTTGAACTGGCTAACAAAGAGGCATTGTGGGGATTAAGTTTCATTACTTTCATTGGATTAAATCCCTTCCCTTTCATTACTGCCAATAAGAATAAGGAACAAAAAAAAGAGACAAATCATCCCCAGCCCAGTCAATTCAAATTTTCAAAACTAGAGAAAATGAGCGGGCCAGAAACCCACAGGCAACTGTAGCCGACTATAGCAGCATATGATAAAATATTCATCGTAGACCTAGAGCCTGGCCTTTTATGGAACGAAAGATACATAAAAAGCACTGGCAACTGTAGAAATTGCTTCCAGTCAAGTAGATACATATTATATATTTATTTTGCTTCTTTTAACATGATCCCTACTGTTCACAGTAAATACTGGCATTCAAAAACTCACCCCTAGTTCTCTTGGCAGGAGGGATGGCACAGTGAGAGGAGGAAGGTACAGAAAACTCAAGAAGCAGCGGGAAGACGGAATGATTTAAAAAAAAAAAAATGCTTGGATTTAAAGTTTCCAAGAACTGAAGACAATGGGGTTATAGCAAAGGAACAGCATCTAAAGCAACAAAGGCAGAACGTCTAAGAAATTGGAGTCTGCTCTTTAATCCCTAGAACAGCTAAGGCACTGACAAAGCTTTGGCTTTGGAGAACAAACCCTCCAGGGTAGAAGGGGAAGGTAGAAAGCTACCCTCCGTTCCAGCCTACAGCTTTTTTCAAGTTTGCGGACAGTTCTTTAAAGTTAATTAATGGCACTAAATATTTTTAGTCTCCGACATCTGCTGCATGCAGAAGGGTATTCCTCTTTGGCTGACACTGAGCTCAGACACTATCGTGAACCTCTTTGCCTGGCTCTGGATGGAACGGAACTCATTTCTTACACCTCACTACTCTCTTAAATCCCGACTTGACGGAAGCGTGTGAATCATAGCTTTCAAAAAAGGAAAGGTACTTAGAAGAGCTTTTCGAAGCCTGAACAGTAGATTTTATATTTTACCAAGTCTAAAACCCCAACATTCAGAAGACATATTTTGAGCGAGTCTTCATGGGCCAAGAAATCCAGTACTATAATTGCTGCAGCAAAGAGCAAGGGTGGGGAAGCTTTCCCCTGCTGAGACTGGAGCTCTACCCCTGCAAGTCTTCCTGGGCTGGAGCACCCTGTGACGAGGGGGGCATGATGACGCCCAGAAACTCTCTGTGGCTATCTGGCGACAGGGATGGCATGCTGCAGCTGCGGACCAGAGGGGCTCCATTCTGGTCAAGAGTAAGCTGTGATGCGATTGTTTTTCAAAGAAAAAAAGAATTAAGGTTTACTAGAATTAGAACACAACAAAAAGGTTTATAGAGCAGTAAGAGAGCATCTAAGGGAGCCAGGCATCGATATGGTTCCATTGGCGCTGGCCATCAAAGGGAAGGTGGCCAGGAAGAGGTGACCTGGTGGAGGAAAACTCTTCCTAGTGAAGTTAACCGGACGCATTTGGGAAAGCTGTCCCCTGGACAGGAACGGAAGGCAGTGCTGCTGTCTCCCCAAAAGAGTTCCAGCATCGAAGCCAGGGGTGGCCAGATTTAAAGGGCAAGCAAATCCATGCATCAACCTCGGGTGATTTACCAGGACGCTCCAGCTGGCTCCGATGCTCCAGGCTGGGATCTCTCCTGCTTCCCAGCTCTAGGGCACACCTTGGCAACTGGTCCCCAAAGTCAAGAGAGCCTTCCTTGCCTTATCAGAAAAGCTCTCCTGGTTTGTCGTCTCTGTGGAGAGGCTCCCCGAAGTACCAGTCCTATTCTCCTCCCCAGGGCGATCTCTGAGAGACTAGCAACCCCCCCCCACACACACACACACTTGGAGCTGATGGAGACTAGCTTCTTTTCTTTTTTGTATATCATGTCATTTCCTGATGTTCACCTTTAAAAAAAAAAAAATATTTTTTTTAAATTGATTTTGAGACTTATCTCCCTCTGGCTGCCCCTCATCTAGGCTGACAGATGGCAGCCTCTGCAGGCTACAAGGGATGGCTCTCCTAGTGCAAGAAAGAGCTCCCAGCGACCCCAAAAACACACCAGCAGCAATTCTGCCAAGGCAAGGGTCCAGCATGTACTCATGGTTCTTTGTAACTTACTGCCCTCTAGGCACCAAGGTGAAAGCATTCACTTAAGCCGAAAAGGGCCAAGAGTGCTGGTTGCCGATTCCATCTCCTCAATCAGCACCACCTTTTGCCGTCTCAAGAGTGAAGAGCTTCCTCCCTGCTGGGAAGCTTCACAGAGCCTGGCGCAGCCGAATTCAACCCTGGCTAAGCTGCTCTCTGCACAAAAATCACCTTTTCAAGCCTCAGATGCTTGGAAAACCACCCAGAACACTAGCTCTCGAAGTGGAAGTTGGAAGAGTGGAGGAACCACCATGGCAAAGGCTCGAGAACGCAAACATCTCATTAGTAATAAACACTTTCCAAACATGCTATTTCTTTGGACAGAAAGTTGCTTTGTGAGAGAAATGCACGACGAAGCAGAGATATTTTCACTATTGTCAGGGAACTAGGAGGCAAGGGCTTTGATTTCTGTTTACCTTGGCCCTTAGATTTCTTCCCTGCAAGCCTCACTCTCCGTATCACTTTCAAGCATAATACAAGAGATTTTAAATCACTAAAGATAGTGTGAAAGAAGAAAAGTGCTTTAAAGTGCCTTCAACATAATTAGAAAGGATTAACTGCCATTAAGATATTCTGAGGCTACAGTTAGAAACGCCAGATATCCACCTTGCTGTTCGAAAGAATGAAAGAAAAAAATAAGAACATTACAAATTGTCATGTGTATAAGAAATTCTGCTGGTTAATTTATGTTTTTAGTGCAACTTCACTCTCATTTGGACACCGAACTAGGTTTGCCGAGGTCTGTAATCCGTGAACAGCGGACCGCTTCCTGGAATCATCAACAAAACGGCTGCTCACACTGAATAGGAGACAGCACCATTCACAGTGATGGAGAGACAGCAAAGTCAGTCATGTGCAAAAGTTCCTAATTTTAAAGAAGAATTTATTTCTATATATTGTAGGCGCTTTATAATATTGTGCTTTATGATTATTGCCTAATCTCTCAAGTTTTCTTTTTAAAAGACAGCTTAATATATTATGGCAATGAAACAAAGGGCAAAAACAAAGCAAAATTGCCTTGGACGCACCCGTCTCAACAATAATAAGCTGCTTCCTCAAACAGAAGACCCAGCAGCCAAGAACCACTACTATGTGGGTCACGGACTTGGGGAACGGAGTTGTTCCAGTGGAGCTAGCTGAGCAAAGCAAGTTGCAAGGCAATGTCCGGGGTCTCCATCATGCAGACCCATGGTAGCAGCACGGACAAACTCTCTGAGGCTGCCTGTATTTCCAGGGGAGGCAAAAACACTGGGGTGCCAGATGGAATGAAAGGATAGGGCCGATAAATACCAAACAAGGTTTAATTCTAGGCTCAAATAAACTTCATCCTGTGTTGAGTATTAGAATCCAAAAACAGCATCCAGAGAGAAAGTGTTCAGAGCCCAGAAAATCTAGCCCCTAGAATCTCAACTTGGGAAGAACATGCCCATTAATACACAAATGGGGTGTGCACAAGTGTGACAGAAGAGGGGACCCGCTGCTGGGGCACCGTAGTGCGAAACTCCAGAACAGCCTGCTGTGCTTCATAGAACGGCCAGTAGTGAAAGGTCATGTTATGCAACCATTTTAGACAGGTCCCTCCCACCCCCAGAGCAAGCTGCCTCTTTGCAATCCCCTCCTCTAGGGAGATCTCCCGGACAGCAGACCTTTATGGGGACTGTTGTGCCCTATCGGACCCTAGAGCACTGCTCTCCTGGTCCCAATGCAGGTAGGCACTGGGTCAACACCTCTAGGAAGCATTGCATCAAGCAAGTCTAGGTTCCTCTGCCCCTTGGGTGGCACAGTGAGGTTTTCAGCGGGGTCCCTTGGGTCAGAGCTCGGCAGTTCCATTATTGCTTTTCTGACGGGTTTCTTTTCCAGTCGCTCCCCTTCGGCCGCTTTTATCCAAGAAGAACCTTCTGCATTCTGTGTGCAGCGACAATGGCTTCATCCTCAGAGTCAGACTCGCTCTGGGAAGTGGAGCTCTGAGAGGCAGAGCTGCAGGGAGAGGAGCACTCAGGGGAACATAGGTAGTGCATCAGCGGGAGGCGGTATTTCCCACAGAAGTCAACGAACTTGATTTGGCGGACACAGCTGTCGAAGTAGACACCTGCAAGAGGGAAAGAGCGACAGCACCTCAGTGTTTTGCACAGCCCAGCCACGCTTTCTAACCCAGCCGTCTTCATTTAGGAATGAAATTACGTTCTCCCGAAATTGTTTTTGAGCTACAGGACATCAGCTGGCTGGTGCAGAAGCTGAAGGGATTGTATGCAACAGTTTACGTGAGGCTCCTGGAAACGACAATTTACCTGATTTCTCAGTACAAGCCATCTGAGAAATCTCACCATTCTGTACGTTTTACTCTGCAAGCCTGTAACCGGTTCCATGCACAATTCAAGGTGCTGGTTTCGACCTATAAAATCACACACATCCAAAAAACTGCCTCCTCTCCTAGGTTTCAACGTGTCCCTATGGTTCGTCAAGAGTGCCCTCTTGCAAATACTATCTGTATCAAATTCACACAGTAGAAGCATGTAGAGATGCATTTTCAGTGGCTGTTCAACAATTATGGAATGCCCTCTCACTAGAGGTCCGTCAAAGCTTGAATTTGCCCATCTTCCATGTTTAGTGGAAGACCTTTTTATTTGGCCAAGCCTTTAGCAAGAGGGGATAGGTACTAATGTGAGGGGGAGGGGCACAATTTGGATTTTATGGTTGTTGTTTTTTAATCTACTGTTACCTGCCCTGAGGCTTCGGGAAAGGGTGGGTTATAAATCCTCTCCAGGCCACCAATTTGCTCGCTGGGGTTGAAACATTCTTTAGCAACTGGGAATCGGGCAGTATAAGTCAGCAACACCTGGGTTCTAGTCTCAGCCTTTTTTCAGGGAAACTGCCAAGCGTGCTAAATCCTTTCACTTGCTAGAGTTTCCAAAGTTGGTTGGTCCTTTCCATCATAGACCAGAAGTGTCTACATAAAGCAAAGCTTGCTCTCTCAGTTCTACTTCTCTTCCGCTTGACTGAAATCAGCACTCAAGAGTCTGACTGATGCTACAATTATATTTTCCTTCTGCTGTAGAGACTTATCCAGAGACACTTTTCGGAAGAGCTTTCAGGATTATTTTTGTTTGGCATTGGTTGTCACCCTCCAAACTTCGAGACAATGCTGCAGTACCTTGTTTGTTTATGAGAAACATTTTTTTTAAAAGCAACATCCCACCTGTTGTTCAAGCTTATGAAACATAAAGAGCAAAGAAACTCTCCCTCTCCTCCATGCCTTTGACTATTTGACCTCTTCACTGCACTCCCTGGTTTCAAGTTGTCTTTATTGGTAGGAAGAACAGGATAAACTGTAGCTGTGAAACAAGTTGCGGGTAAGAGAAAGACACCAGGGACTGGACTGCATTCAGCCACCGTCCTGGCAGACTGCATCTAGAGCAGGCATAAAGCTGTTAAGCATGTGCACACGGATTTGCTTGTAATCAGCCCAATATCCCCAATTTTGTTGGATTTCTTATGGTCCTTCTGCAAACGACATAAGCTCAAACTGGTGCAAACTGCAAGACCGACGTGCTGCTGAACTAGCATACACGCAAGATCCTCACAGGTTGGATCCCAATAGGACACTGCTTCAGGAACCCGACTGCTCTAATGGCTGCAACTGCTTGTGCCTGGATATGGGCGAGTCGACTGACGTGAAGCCCAGGGCATTTAAAGATGGACTGGAAACCTAGAGGGGCAGATCCCCAGGAAGAGCCTCTGAACTTGAGAGCTCAGCTCACTCAAACTTGCACAGGGCCATGTAGCAAGCAGGGCTTCCCGGAGTGCTGTCAGCCCAGGGTAGGTCACCCTTTGTGTACTTATGTGAACCGATTTATATTGTGTGGTGGAGTAAATGACCAATCACTGGCGACGGAGAGCCATAGTGGATCACCGGACTGGTGTTGGGTGTGGATATGGCAAGGAAGAACCATGTTACAACCCCATTACAGGTACCCATTTAAACTATTTGCAATTACAGCAATACGATGAATAGGTGTGCAAGAACAAAGCCTCCAGAGAGCAGAACCACCAAGTGTACGCGCTCAAGAGCTGGTCGCATTTTGCTAATTGGGAACCTGTCAAATTAGCTTAAGGCCAAAGGCTAAACCAGCCCCTAAGTAACAGGCTACTTGTTTATAGTAAAAGGGCGATACACGTAGTGGTTCTTGAAACCCCAAGAGCTTACAATCCTTGTATAATGCTTCACATATTGACACACATGCTGCGTGTTGTACTAGCCATGATACCTAAGGGCAATTTCTTTAGCTCTATTTGAACCAATGAAGTATCCAGCCATTATGGAAGGGAGACAACGGTAAACCAGACAGTTCTCCTAACTATCCTACACCAGTGGTTCCCAAACCCCACCCCACGTTTGTCTGTTGAGGTCCCTAACCCCACCACACACAACTTGCTTTCTTCTTCCCATCCTACCACTGCTTCGCCTCGCTCCCCCTTGCCACCCCATTATTTTGGAGATCCTCCTGGCTCAGACAGAGGGTGGAGTCAATACCTTCTTGTGCCTCCTGCCTCCCCTGCAAATACCTTTCATGCCCTCCAGCTTAAGGAGCTGCTGTCCTACAACACAATACTTCAAGGTTTGAAAGTTATCCGAAAGTCCCTTCCAACCCCCTTGTCTAACAACTGAGCTGAACTATGTCGAACAGGTGCCTTCAGGAACCCCAGTGTATTCCGACAGCCACACAGCGGGATGGGCCACTCCTATGGGAAGGCCATCCATCAGCGCTATCGTTGCAAGCAGTTAATGCTCCTGCAAAGATTTCCCTGCATTAGGCGGAGGCTCTCACAAAAAGGCAGATCCTCGCAGCAGGGACAAGCATCTACAACTGGGCTACTCAAAAAAGAGATGGGGTAGGAAGGCGGTGTTCTCCAACAGCCGCAGGCTTACCTCCACACTTCGGGTTGGGGCAGTTACTGGCCAGATGCAGATAACGGAGGAGATTCCCAGGAAGATCGCCTGGGGTATAGGAAACGTTACGACTTTTAATGGTGCGCCCTGCCAATTCCTGGAGACTTGGGGGATTGTAGGTCAGGTCGCGAACAAACCGGACAACCAATGGATTCCCACGCAAACTCAGCTCTTCTAGGTGAACCAGGTTGAGGATCTCCCGAGGGAGGTAGGTCAGCAAGTTGTTGTGGAGGCTAAGGGAACGCAAGGAATGCAATCTGGAAAAAAATCAAGAGGAAGATCAAGTCAGGATAAAAACTGTTCCACACGTACATGGCAAAACGTCATCTATCCTCCCTCCCTAGCTCTCGCCTTCAACTTGTCAAGCACAAAGCCAGGCTAAAAAAGTTGCCAATCTTGTGTGCAGAAAATGCAAGACAGAACCTGGCTCCACTTCTGAAGGCTTGTTAGAAGAAAAACAGGGCCTTACACGTACTCTCTCCATCTTCAAAACAACAAAAAAGCAGTACTAGTCCAAATGAATGCTTTTTAGAGTAAGGGTAGAGATTCCAAAGATGCCACACAACACTATCAATAGCCTACGGCACCTGCTCTCACTCGTACATTAAAGACGATGCACGGACGCCAGCCAGTTCTGGGGAAACCGCAAGCTTTCCTCTCCTGCAGTCGTGCCACCTTGTGTTGCAATCCCATCACGCCGAATCAACTATGCCAGCTCAGGCCAGGTTGATAGCTAGGTCTGGATGGGAAACACTTGAGGGTGTTGGGTTGCAATTGGCACTCTCCATTCTGGTGACATGGAACCAATTCCTCAGCTTGCTGCCTAAGGACACTGTTCTGCTGGGAAATGCTGCCCTTTAGATAAGACGATGGGTGTTCAAGGCGTAATAGCCCTGTTTGCAAACTGCGACTGTTGGGAGATCCCCCCCCCCAAAACACACGCCCGATGGGCGACAGCGCCCAACAGATGGAAAGCGCCCAACAGATCGTCAACGATGAGCGGGGGTCACAGAGTCGCCTTTCTGCCTGGCTGTGAGCCCCAATCGCCTCCTTTCCAGTCAGGAAGGTGAGAGGCAAGGCTTGCAGCTGGTGTGATTGAAGCAGCCAAGGAAGGAGGCTCTGTGCGCCAGCTGCAAGCCCTGGGCGGGAATGAGACAAGCAGGATTTGCAGCTGCTGCGGAGCTTCCTTCCTGGCCTGCCTCACCCACGGGCTGATCAGCACGCTGACACGTGAACGTACATTAACCTGCATGGCATCCCCCCCCCGCCTTGGCATGACACCATGTGGGGGCACCGGACAGGAAACACACATTCCCAGTCCGGGGTGGGTTAATAAACAGTCTGGTTACCATCCACTGAGGGGTGCCGATCGTGCCATTTATTTTCACCCAAAGACTTATAACCATTAAAACTGTTCAACTCTGCTCTTCTCAGGAAGCTACTTTTTCACCCCCATCACCTGGAACTTCATCTGGTAATTCGGGTTTTTGTTTTTTTTAATTAAATGTATTGTCAATCAATGGTGCAGACATTTTCTGTTCAGCAGGCGGGTTTCTTACCCTTTGCAGGCTTAGTCTGCTTTCTTGTAGGCTTTCTTATCCAAAGATCTCCAAGTTAGGCTATGTTACAAACAAGGGTAAAAGATTCCAGATATAAGGCATAGCAGACTGCTTGACACAATACACTAAGGATAGGTATTTTGGCAAAGGTAAGCTTGCTACTGGAGTGTTTGTTTTCCCAACTGTGCTTGGAAACTACAGTAATGCATTGCTCAAGACAGAGCGGTAAACACCGTCCACTACCATTTATGTACCTCTTCATACACACATAAGAAGCTCAGATTTGTCCTATGTTGCATCAGTTTCAATTAGTGTTGCCCATCGATGCAGAAGGTTTGCTTAGAGTAACGCGGGCAACCAGTTACGAGTTAGATCCTTGCCTGCCCTGGCTGGTGAAAGCCAGACGGGGGCTTTACTGGCTGGGGTTGTCAACACCTCCCTTCAGGAGGGTACGTTGTCGGACACCATTAAAATGGTGGTGGTCCGGCCCCTGATTCAGAAATCATCTTTAGACACCGACTCCCTGGTCAACTATCGCCCTATTTCTAACATTCCCTTTTAAGGGAAGGTTAGTTGAACGGGTGGTTGCCCAGCAGCTTCAGGCTCATCTTGATGCTTTCAGATTCCTGGACCCATTTCAGTCAGGTTTCCGTCCAGGGTATAGCATGGAGACTGCACTTGTGGCGCTGGTCAAGGACCTACGCCTGGAGACTGACAAAGGGAATTGTGCCCTGCTGATCATCTTAGATCTTTCAGCGGCTTTTCATACGATTGATCACGAGGTGTTGTTGACACGTCTGCGGGGCCTAGCAGGAGCACGTGGGACTGCTCGAGTGGTTCTGTTCGTTCCTGTTGGGAAAGTCCCAGCAGGTGATGATGGGAGACTTCTTGCTGTCCCCTCGTGGCCTCCCTGTTGGTGTCCCCCCACAATTTCATTCTGTCTTCCCTCTTGTTCCATGTGTATCTGAAGCCACTGAGCGAGACCATCCGGAAGTTTGGAGGGAGGTGCCATCAGGATGCTGATGACACCCAGCTCTACCTCTCTTTTCATCTGACCCAGGTCCCACAGTCTCTTGTGATTTCCTAGTGTCTGGTGGCTGTCGGGGACTGGAGGAGGGCGAGCCGACTGAAGCTGAATCCAGACAAGACTGAAGTGATGAAGGTTGGCCAATCTTGTGTCTTCTTGGAGGGGATTGGGACACATGTTATTGAAGGGGTTTAGCTCCCTTTCATTACTCAGGTTCACAGCCTTCGTGTGCTTCTGGGACCTTCTGCCCTGCCTGGATTGTCAGGTGGCGATGGTGGCCAGGAGCACATTTCACCAACTCAATCCGGTGAGAAGGCTGCAGCTTTTTCTTTCTGACTCAGACCTGGCCACCATCATCCGTGCTTTTATTACCTCAAGGCTAGACTACTGCAATGCGCTCTACTTTCCGGGCACAATCCAAGGTGCTGGTTTTGATCTTTAAAGCCCTAAATAGCTTGGACCACATATATCTTAAAGACCGGCTGTCCTTCCATGCCCGAGACCCCATTGGTCAGCCAGGAGAGCCCTCTTGCCGGTATCACCAACCAACCATGTCCATACAACAAGGGCCTGCAAGAGAAACGTTCTCTGTTGCTGCCGCAATATCATCGAACTCCCTTCCTTCCCTTGGAGGTCCACCAGAGCCTGAGCATATTCCAGGGGTGGTATGAAACTTTTCTTTTTGGCAGAGCATTTGGTAGATGGGGACAGAGGTTAAGTTCTTGGGGTAAGGGTAGGGATTTCGTTGTGTTGTTACTATTTTTCTTTTTGTGCCTTTGTTTTTGTAAACTGCCCTGAACCTTTGGGGAACAGTGGGGTATAAATTTTAACTACGAAATAAATACAGCACCCCAGCCCAGTGATTTAAGACCTAGATTCTCCTTCTTCTTCTCAGTTACAAAATAACTAAGTCTGGAGCATACATTGTGGTCAGGGACCCAAAACACAATTAATACTCACTGTGCTAGCTGAGGGGGAACGCTCTGGATCTTGTTGTCACACAGCACGAGGTAACTTAGAGAAGGCAGGCTGGCTAGTTCAGGTGGGATTGAAGTAATGAAGTTCCCTCCAAGGTACAAGAACTCCAAACTGAAAGAAAAAACGACACATTGCGTTAGCCCAACAGAACAGTATCAAGGGACGTTTTTAAACGGGCACGGCTGGGAGCGGGGTCCACGTGGCTGGGTGGAGCAACCATGCACGTCCGGTGAGGGGGAGAAATCAAATGGGCCAGCGATGGGTGTGCGCCCCTACTCACACATGGTTTAGTCTGCCCCGCATGGAGCACCCCAGAATTTTCCCTGAAGCTCCGTCTGTCTGCACCTCCACTGGCTCCCTCTACTTGAATGCATTCAGCACAAGCTCCTTGTCTTTATTATTATTTATAAAGTGCAAGAAGTGTACCTTCAAGACTCTTCACTGCACTTTTCCCCTCTCTCGCTCTGCACTTGTTTCTTGCTACATCCCTATACGAGCCATTCACTCCTCCTCTGCCACCACCCTTGCCTGCTTGCGACTCCCTTGCTCCTCGAAATGTATTCGCCCCTTGCTGCCCCATGTATGAAACTCCCACCCTGAATATATTTGTTATGCGCCTGAAAACCTCCCTCTTCCATCAGGCTTTCCCTAGCTCCTCAGCTCCACAGACTCATCACCGATGCCGCCTCTACCCCATCCTTCACTCAGGGTCCCCCTCTCCCCTGTAACTAAGAACGTGCACCTACAGCTTCTCAACTTTGTGAACCTATCCCTGCATCCCCTCTACCTTTCCTTTCCAAAATCGTAAGCCCCTGAGAGCAGGGACCGCTCTCTAATTTACAACTGTCCAGCATCAAGTACATTGCTGGCACTATTTAAAACAAATAAATATAATATAAAATGAATACTATCCTACAACATCACTGACGGATGCTTGTCCAGCTGGATTTTGAAGACATCCAAGGAAGGAGATTCCACAGCCTCCCCGAGGAACCCATTCCACTGCTCAACTGTTTTTACATTCAGGACCTTTTGCCTAAGATTTACCCGAAATCTACATTCATGCAGTTTAAGCAGCACGGTCACTGCCTGGTATAATAAAATTGGGAAAAGATGTTGGTTCTGCAGCTACCCCAGTTGAATTACAGAGAGGACTGGGGTGAAAGTACAGATACCCTTGCTCTAGGACAGCTGGAATAAAAGGGAATCCGGACAGCACACCCCATGACAACTAATGCTAAACAATGTTCCCATGGCTAGGGGAAGAATTCCTAAAGCCAGGCTTTTCGGAGGCCACATCATGAAGGAGACTCATTGTTTCCCATTACCTTTTACACAAACTCCTGGAATGTGGGCCCCTCCTCCACCCCCTCAAAAAATCAAGCTCTTTCCACACATTATTCCTAAGTAGATTCAGATCAGATGGCTCTAATAAGGTCACACAATAGATTTCCTACATATTTTTTTTTTTAACTCTTCCTCATTCTACCAGGGAAAGATACCAGTTGCTTTAAGCAAAGGAATTTCTGTGCCCTACGTTTCTTGGCTTCAGTATCCAAATAAACTCTGAAACTACACAAGCCTCCATTCCTTCTGTCCTAGAAAAAGAGAATTCTCCTCCCTCTTCTGTGACCTGTATCTCAAAAGCTGGTAAGGATAAGATTAAGTAAATCCCTATAAAAAAAACATGTACACTATATAGTGGCTTCTAGGGAAAAGACTAGGCACCTGCTGTACACTTCAGGAGAACCCCGTAAGTAGTTACACCCATCAGTAAGCGTCAGTGAGAGTAGGTTACATTGAACAAATCAGTTGTGGAGAACACGGCCAAGGAAACGTTTGCCATCCTGCACCTAACTTAGATTGCACACAATGGAGCAGTAGTTCAGATGATAATTAAGGTTGCAATAAGCTTTCCATTAACAGTGGATGTTCCAAGGTGTTCTAGAACCCCCAATATTTTGCAAAGTGATGTGCTTTCATGGAATCCTGCATAGGGTCAATGCATAAAAGTAGAAATTTTTTGGACAAGGAGGTTCTTATGAGCTGAAACAGGTACCTGTGCAAATAGGTAAACCCATGGACTTTGTACTACCCAACCCGCTGTGCAAAGTCCCCAAACAGTACCCTCATGGGTATCCGTTTCTCTTACTCGGGGCATGGCAGCTATAGCAAGACAGCAGCAGGCTTCTGGGGCCTAGGTCGGCCAACCAGTTGAGCGGGCACATAGGCACCCGAGTGACCTGCACGAGTACTGCCTTCTGGGCACGATTTGAGGTGCTGGTTTTGACCTTTAATTCCCTAAAACAGCCTGGGCCCCAAGTAACTGAAAGACCATCTCTTCCCTTATGTTCCATCGTGACCTCCAAGGTTAGCCGAGGGCGTCTTCTTGCAAGTACCAACTGCCCACCAGGCCACGAAGAGAGGCGTTCTCGGTGGCTGCTCCACAACTATGGAACTCTCTTCCCTCGGAGATCCGCTGAAGCCCGAGTCTGCTCGGCTTTCAGAAGAAATGCAAGACCTTTGTGTATGGCCAAGCATTTGGCAGGCTGGGATAGAGGTGGGTGGGACTGGGTTGGTTTTAAAGGTTTTTATATGTTCCATGTTTATGCATGTTTCATGCTCTTATATTCTGAGAGCTGCCCTGAGCCTTCATGGTAAGGGCTGGGGGTAGAAATTTAAATAAAATAAATAAATAAATAAATAAATAAATAAAAACGTACCTGGCCTAGGCCTCAAGGCCTCCACCACCCCGATTGTCTGAAAAACAACAACCACCACCACCATGCCATATGTCCCCCTATTCATTTATTTATTTTTACATTTTTTGATTGTTTTTTTTCTGAAAAATTGGAAAAACTGAAAATATTTGGAAAAAATAAAAAACCCTCATGAAATATGTTTTTTGAATGATGAATAAAATGTTTAAGACAAGGTGTTATTGTATTGCTACCCTTTACTCCACCAAAAATGTGTTGATGGTTCCTTCTCTTTTCAACTTTAATTTTTGCCTGCTTCTCGTATACTGGCAAAACCTAAGAGATGCTAGAGTTCAGCAGCTTGTAGCTGCATTTGTAACAAAAATTAAAAACATTTTAAAGTCAATTTGTCATTATTGTCTGAATAAACTCTACTTTTAAATTTAATAAGTATACCAAACATGATAATTTCATGAGCACACAAAGTTATACACAATACATTTTATGTTCTTAAAGTAGCAAAGTAGGTAAGAAAATAAGTTTTGCATATATTTCAATTTTTCCCAAAATTTCCTTTAAAGGAAAAAAACCAGGTTTTCTCCATGGCTTTAAAATTTCTGGAAATTTTACATCTCTACTCAGGGCTGAGATTTACGTGCTTGCTGAGGAGCCCCAGGTACACCTGACGTCAGAGCCTGTGGGGAGCTCATTGAGAACTGCAAAAGCTAATGAATTCAAGCAACTCCTCCCAAACTGTATGTTCAAGTCTTGCTCTCATCAGTAATTGTCTGCTGTGCATGCTGACATGCCCTTTACACAGATACCAATGAAGGACTCCGTTTGGCTGCCATCGCCCAAGAACAGACGCTTGGAAGCATTCTAACATGCCTACTCAAACCAGTTTTTAAAAAGAACCTGCACATCAAACGCTGCTTACAAGTGTTCGGGTTAAACACCACTCACTCACACTCAATCGAACTTTGAACACAGCAACGCTGACATCACAAATCCTGGAAATGAACTATTAAGGCAAACAGTACCACAACTATGCACCCATGATCTGCCCTTCCGAACAGCCCAGCCAATAAACACCTCCTTGCACTTTACCCTCAACAGGTGACAGAACACATCAGGTACAGCATACGTCAGACGTACTTCCTAAGACCACTTTCACACGGTATTGCAGGAGGCAGGAAAACTTGTGCAATGCAACAGCAGGGATTGGTGCCTATGAGAATGCACGAATCCCCTTTTATCATGCGAGAACACACACACACAATACTGGGTCCCCAAATGTAGCTCTTACAAGGATGTGTGTTCTCCCGTGACAAACAGGGATTAGTGCATTTTCACAGGTGCAACAACAGAGCCACGATTGTATCGCTCAGGTTTTCCGGCCTCCCCCAGTACCGTATGAAAGTCGCCAAAGTCTAACACCTCCTGTCCAATTACATTAAAATAGTCAAGGTCAGACACAGCTGACAGGAGCTAGGTAAACCCATTCATATATACCAGTTTTGGCTCCAGCAGACAGATTACCCACAGAACTTACCACCACATCTTCGCCCCTTCCCTCATTTTGAATTTTGGACTCTCAAAACAATTTAAACCACAGGCCTCATATACTGTTAGCATACAATTTGCAAAAAACCCCAACTTTATTCAGAATTCACTAAAACAAAAAACTTAACAGTTTAAAAAGACACTTAAATGTACAAGCGTTTTCTTAAAATACACACAAAACCACAATTCAGTACAATTACAATTCAAAACACCTTCCACTTCATACATTGCAACAAAACATAAACTCCAAAAAACATAGAAATTAATTCACGCTTAGAGCAATATTTAATATTTTATCGTCAACATACATGTAATATATATGTACT
>QEPC01008474.1:6744392-6767786 GCA_003113815.1 Sphenodon punctatus
AATTAATAATACCACTTTGGATCATTGACAAATCTTGCAGTTTCACCAACCATCTATTAAGAACCAGCATAGCCTAGTGGCAAAGTGTTGATCTTAGAGAGAAGTGTTCAAATCCCAACTTAGCCATAAACTCACTGCGAGGCCTTGGGCAAGTCATCCTCAGTTCCTCATCTGTAAAATGGGAATAACAACAGCCTAACCTCACAGGGTAGTGAGGGTGAACTAGGTAAGGATCATAAAGCACTTTAAAGTGCTATGTAAATAATACTGCTTCAGTGCACAGCACAGGAAGGGAATGCAGCAGGTCAAAGTCAAACTTTAGGAAGCTGCTAGTCATAGCACCAGGGTGGTCCCTCATTCATACATGTTCCATGGAGATCCTGAGCCTGGTCTGTCCCTCTTGTGGAAGGGTGAAGTTCTGAGAGAAGAGCTACCATGTGGAGACACAATTATAGGTATTTGTCGTTCCAACCCTCATGATTTTTAGCATAAGTCTTGTGACAATTTAGTATATGGTAGGATCTCTTCCCTATACATCTGGACACCTCTCTGGCTTTTTGTCCAGTTTAGAGAGGTGTCGACATGGGAGGGTCAAAAAGCAGGTCTGGAACGAAGAAGGATCTGGTAGAAGAAATCTGGATCTGCAAGGGAGGGAAGTATCTAGTCCTCATGGTTGCAGCAGAAAGCCTGAAAATGTGATTGCAGCATATGCCCTAAATAGCTCAGAAATCAAAAGAGGCATAAAAAGAATCCAGTACAGCAAGGGTGGCTAAACAATTCGGGAACCATGTGCGATTCTCCGGCAGGTCAAGTGCAGCTCTTGACTAAGGCTGATCCTGGGACACATGCCAACTTAATGGTTTTGTTTCTTCTTTCACTGCCGCTGAGTCTCAGCAGCTGAATTGCAGCTGCTTCTCAAAGTCTCAGCAGCCACGACCAGAGCACTGGCTCTGCCAACCAGTCACAAAGCAGGAGAGGTTTGTGTGTGCCTGCACATGCATGTGTGTGCGTGTATTATGCGGCTCTCCCTGTTGGGAACTTAGGCCACCCCTGTAATATGCCTTATTTCTTCCTTTCAAAATCTCATTATTTTTTGTAGGGCTGCAACCATTAGAAATTTTAGTTGATTAATTGATTGAGCCTTTTTATTGATTGATTAAAATTTGCATACATTTATATAAATATACATAGATTTGCCTAGTTTGCATGCGTTGGGTAAACTTGCCTTCCGCTGGAACATGTCCCCTTGAGCTACGGACTCAGAACTATGGACTGTCAGCAGGTCCTGGCAGGTAACCGATTAATCGGGACAAATTTTAATTGGTTTTAGAAAGATTAATCAATTAATGGTTGCAGCCCTAATTTTAGGGGTCCCAACTCATGATTGTTTAATGTTTGAAACTGACTGCGGTTTTACAGACCTTAACAAATACTACTTCACCTCCATTTAAGCTCATTTTATTACCCTCATTTCACAGATGGGGTAACTGAGGAACAAAGATGAGGGGACTATGTATATTACCCACAATCAGCTATGTAGTCTTTTCTAATTGCATGTATTTTTTGTAAATTACGGCTGGGGCGAGAACTAAAAATCATCAATTTGGCCCTGTGCTTGGTCTGCCCTGTCCCCATGGAAGAAAATCCTTGTGCTCGGGGATCTCTTTACTTCCTTTCACGAAAAAATGACAAGTAACCGAAGGAGACTGTGAAGGGCGAATGAAGAGGAGTGGAAAGTAGCAGTAATGATCAGAGCATAAACTCACACTGTAACCATGGCCAGGTCTCTTTCTCTCCGTCTTCCTCTTTGGGTGAAAACAAAGAAAACAGTAGCCCACATTAGCCTGCACCAGATGAGTGTCCACCTACCCTTTTGTTACATATGGTCACCCAACGTTCACTGCCGCCAGGCACCCACGCATCACAGAGCGCCCACTCACGGCAGAGTCTCGAAGAATGTGGAGCCTACCATCCAGGTGAATGCAGGCTAACGTGCACCCACGTGGCTGGCTCCTGTCTATCAGGGTGATCGCAGCCTCTGTCTACATACAGGTCAGCCAGGACCAGAGTCCAGGGTCCACCACTTAGATCTAACATTATCAGGCGTGTACTGATAATCCTCCCACTGACATTCCTCTAAGACTGCTCTTCTCCATCCGAATGGCACTTATCCACCGATTGGACATCAACACCTTTGTCTGTACCTTGGGTTGGGACTTGATCTGATTATGTGTTTTATTCTCTCGTGTAAAACATTTGAATTGTCTGCAGCCTCTTATAGAGGCCAACTTCCAGCTCGCTTCATGCATTAATTGTTGGCTGACAAAAGCTCACTCCGAAATAACGAGATTTTCAGTAGTTGTTTTGTTTTTATGTTTTTTCTTCTCAACTCTCTCTCATTGCTGCTTCGACTGCTTATTTTTATTTTTGGAGCACCTCCAAAAAGAAAACAGAAGCAAGATGCAGTGGGATACGTGTGTGTGTGTGTGTCATTTTCATCAATTTCTGGGACTTCTTGGGACTTTCCATGACATTTCGTCAATTTCTGCAACTTTATTTCCGGCACTTTTCCACCACCTTTTGTTAGGCTGGACATGCTAAACATGTCTATGGCAGCTTGTGTGAGGGTTCCACAAACACGGGCTCCAGCGGGCAAACATCTGGTTTCATTTTCACCATTTTTCTCTCTGGAAAATGCATCTAAAGGACCTGGCTCATTGTATGTGAGATAAAACCATGACCATTATTTATTTATACTGGGGAGGTAAAAGGAGTACAGAGGGAATCCAGAAATCTTATATTTGGCTCAATCTGGTTTTGGGATTAAAAGGAAACCAATGCAACTTTTTCTTTAGTTTATTTGGCAGTTATATCCAGATCCTTTCCCCAACCCCTCCCTCCAAACCAACATAAAATAAATGCACTAATGAAAACTACAGAGTATGGATACATTTCACACACACACGCACATATGAGAGAAAGACAGCGTTGTTGGATTTTTTTGCTTGTTCCATAAAAATGCTTGCTTTTGTAGCTCCAATGTACCCCTGCAACCTGTATTTCTCATAGGAGTCCTCTACAATTTGCATATCTCCCCACCATTTTCACTACGTCTGGGCCCCCCATTTTCAAGTATGGGGCCCCCCACTCCGTCCCCGTGTGGCTCCAAACACAACCACCTCTACGGCCCCGCAGAGGGTGGCCACGAGTGGGGCAATGGGGGAGGACTGTGAGGGGCCCTGTATTTTATATCAATGCCCTCAAATTCTAAGGCCAGCTGTGGATGCGTAACTCTGTCCAGAAGACTGTTGTTTGGAAACCCCTGATGCACAGACGTGGCTCCATCGCTACCCCTCTCTGTGATATTCCAAATTGGATACCAGGCTGATCTTCCGGCTGATGGAAACACTTGCTTCTCAAGGTATACCACTGCTTTCTCTCTATGGTTACTTCTCCACATGCTGTAGACAGGAGTCTCAGCTCTGAGCAAAATGCCTCAGAATTCCCCACTGCTACAGAACTGCATTCAAACACTGCTGCTCCACAGCAATTTAGCAACCAGGGACACAAAAATGAGATGCCAATAAGCCATTCTGCCCAGAGCAAAGCAAAGTGCCCCTCGACCAAAATTTGTGGAGACACGACCTAAGGCACTTCGACAAGCAAATGATCTCAATTGTGATGGGATGAAACTAAGGCTGGAATTAAAAAGCTGTCTCCGATCTTGACATGTACAAATTTGCTCCAAACGTAATTGCAAAAGGGATGGGAAGAGGGGGAGCCATTTCCATCCAGGACCCCCACTCAACAATGCCGTTCCTTGGGCAGATCACTTCTGGAGAAGAGGGAACAATACACACTTCACTCTCAATGGCAGTTTCCTTCTCTTGTTTAGAGATTTTTCCCTAAAAGTTTCGGGGCCTGATTCTCCCTTCCACTTACACCAGTGCAGCTGTCGAGGTTACAATGGAAAGACCATCCAGATCCTGGATTTCTTTTTCAAAAACCCATATGCAGTGTGAAGCAGATTTTGATCACATCGCAGTGTAAATGTGAAGTAACTGCAATGCATTTAAACGGGTGCAGCTGCAATCAGATTCTACCCCTGTCCCTAGGAGGTCCCCAGCATGCAGGAGCAGCAGTGAGCTCAGGAGCTAGCCAACAACCCAGGACGGTAACTCCCAGATGGGCTAGGCCTTAAGCTCTCTTCTTTCCCCTTCTTGAGAATAGTTCTTCCCTTTCTTGGCACAGAAAGTGCTTTGCATAAAGGGGAAAAACGGACACCATGGGTGAAAACAGACATGCACTTAACACCACTATCATTTCTTATGCATGCTGCAGGGCTGTATTAGTGCCCTATGGAGCCCTGCAACATGCATAAGAAATCTTAATGTGGCGTTAAGGTGCATGTCTGTTTTTACCCCATGTCTCATAAAGCAGCACTCCTGCCAATAAGAGTTCCCATGAGTCAGGGCTGCAGGGCACATCCGAGGATAAGGCTGAGGGCACAAGGGCTCACCTAAAGGCAGCCCACGCTTGATTGCCCGAAAAGGAATGGAAACAGTGAAATGTGGGGTGGAGTGGGGTGCGTGTGTCTGTGCACACAATGTAAAGTCTAGTGTAGCTGGAGAACTCATTGGGCTGAGGGAGAGGTTGGGGGATTGCTAACAAAACAGGAGTTCCTGAAAGTCTCAGAAAAGTAATTAGATTAATTGCCCAGAGAAAGTAGGCCACAGGGCAAAGATTCACAGAGATAGGTTTGGACAGAGAGGCATTTCAGGGGGCGACAGAAGGACTCAGGGCAGTGCTGAGGCTTGAGGGAAGAGAGTCAGGGAACTTGACCTCTGCATCCTTCAGGAAGAACCTCAGAATTCAGAGCGAGGATAATCCACCCAACCTCCCCTCAATGTGACACAGAGAGGAAGTGGCCAATGTGTGTTCCAGGCCTCTGCTTTCTACCTAAACCTCCACTGTAGTCTAGCTTCCTCACGAGACTGTCCCTCCTTAGAGTAACGCAAGCAGTCCCTTCCCTGCAACTTCAGGAGACCCTGTGAAGCGACGTTTGGCGGCACAGGCTGCCACCTCCATCATTGGCAGCCTCAATAAAGACTCCCAGGTCTGCTCCTGACACAGACTCTTGTCTCCATACCATGAGGGACACTGTGACACCCCAGCTGAGAAATAGCCTGGAAGCTTTGGGCTTAGTAGCTGCTGCACTGATTGTACTTCCTGGGTGCAGATAAATACACACTGCACCCCAGGAGCACAGCACCTTTAATAACAATAACACAAAATAAGAGTTAATAATCTAGAGCTTGAAGATACAAAAAGCTCAATTTCTACCATAGAAATTAAAGTCAGCATGTGAGGGCAGTGAGAGAAATCCCATAGCACCTTTCAAAAAAAGGGGGTGGGGTGTGCAGGTGAGAGAGGGCTGAGGGAATGGCGTTGCTTTGGAGCCCACGGTGAACTGTGAGAATCGCTAGGGACAGGTTGGCTGTGGGCGGGCAGCTGCCAACAGGGCATTGCTGGAAAAATGCAAGATCAGGATGCAGATATAGCAGGTTCTGGGATGCATGGAAGGACAAGGGCAAAAAGGGAGGACAGAAGGGACGTGCGTGGAGGGGCAGGTAGAAAGGCCCAAGAGTGTGGAGACTGAGAAGGGGCTTCCCTGGCTGATTATATCCCACATGACACCAAGTTAGTCCCCGAAGCATTCCTGCATTTGTGGCTATTAAGGATGATCCTCTGGAGCTTGTTAGGGAGATGATTCCCAGGAGGCAAGAGACATTGCATAGGGTTAAAGACTCTCCTTCCTCTTGGCTTAAGACACCCTCTTGATTCGCACCTAGGCCCTGGACAGTGGGGAAGGTCTCCCCTCTGACAGGGACCCCCTTCTGATCCTCACTAACCCCTCCCCCCACCCCCGCTGCCCTCAATGCACAGAACCGTGCTCTCCTTCCTCCCCAGTTTCTCTTTAATTTTCAAAACAAATCCCACCCCCATCGCTATACAATACAAATATCTGTGACTGGGCAATTGTAGCAGACTCTTGTGCATACGGAGATCAGCGCTGAAGGCTAGGACGGCGGGCCTGGTGAGATGCCCGCCCCTCGGGGCTCGTTCTCTGCACAGGCCCCTCACATCTCTTTGGTGTCCATTTGCTTGGTCTTCTCGGCTGTCTCCTAGGGGAGGATAAGGGAGCATGTTAGATTGTGGGGCTTTGGGGCCTGCAGAGGGAAGGTTCCCCCCCTGTCCCCAGCACCCTTTCCACCCCGGTCACCTTTTTACAATTATTTATAGAGTACCAGGCATGTACTTGGTACTTTACAATCAAGGCCTCATGCTTTTGACACTGTTGACCACGAGATGTTGGTGCCTTGCCTGCGGGACCAGAGCGGGGTGGGCAGAATTGTTTTTGAATGGTTCCACTCATTCCTAGCCAGAAGAACTCAGCGGGTGGTGCTCGGGCATTGCTCTTCATCTCCCCGGGACCTCTCGTGTGGAGTCCCACAGGATTCCATCTTGTCGTCTCTCCTGTTCAACGTGTACATGCAGCCGCTGGGCAAAGTCATGAGGTTTGACGTTCAGTGTCATCGATATGCTGATGATACCCAGCTCTACCTCTCATTTTCATCCGACCCAGACATGACAGTTTCGGTGCTTACCCGATGTTTGGCGGCTGTCGGGGACTGGAGGAGAGCGAGCCGACTGAAGCTGAATCCCGACAAGACGGAGGTGATGCTAGTGGGTAAGGCGATGGGTGTGACGTCCCCTGTTATTGATGGGCTTCGTCCCCCATTGGCTTCCCAGGTTTGCAGTCTGGGAGTGCTCCTTGATACCCGGCTCCGCCTGGATGCCCAGGTGAATACTGTGATGAGGAGCACATTCCGCCAACTACATCTGGTGCGGCGGCTTCGGCCATATATCTCAGACTCTGACCTGGCTACTAGCATCCATGCTTTCATTACCTCGAGAGTGGACTATTGTAAGTAACATGCTCTACGGGGGGCTACCCATGGTGATGGTCCAGAGGCTGCAGCTGGGGCACACTCCGGCGGCTCGTCTCCTTACGGGGACGGGTCACCGTGAGCACATTACACCGGTGCTCCATTCGCTACACTGGCTGCCTACAGTTTTCCGGGCCCGATTCAGGATGTTGGCTTTACCTATGAAGTGTTAAACAGCTTTGGCCCTGCCTACTTGCGGGACCACTTAATTCCCCAGCCCCTGGAGTGGCCCCTGCGGTTGGCCGGAGGCACCTTCTTGGAGGTCCCGTGGGTATCCTGGGGGGCGACTCTGGAGAGGGCGTTCTCGGTGGCCACACCTAGGCTGATGCTAGTGGGTAGGGAATGGGTGTGACGTCCCCTGTTATTGATGGGGTTTTTCCCACATTGTATCCCCAGGTTCACAGTCTGGGAGTGCTCCTCGATGCCCGGCTCCGCCCAGGTGGATGCTGTGACGAGGAGCCCATTTCACCAATTACATCTGGTGCAACGGCTGCGGCCGTTTATCTCAGACTCCGACCTGGGCACTATCATCCATGCTTTCATTACCTCGAGAGTGGATTATTGTAATGTGCTCTACGTGGGGTTACCCATGGTGACGGTCCAGCAACTGGAGCTGGTGCAGAATGCGGCAGCCTGCCTCCTTACGGGGATGGGTCACGGCAAGCACATTACACCGGTGCTCCGTTCTCTGCACTGGCTGCCGATAGTTTTCTGGGCCCGATTCAAGGTATTAGTTTGGTCCTATAAAGCCCTACACTGCCTGGGCCTCACTTACCTGCGGGACCACCTCACTCCCCAGGCCCTGGAGTGGCTCCTGCGGTCGGCCGGGGGCACCTTCCTGGAGGTCCCCCGGGTATCCTGGGGGGCGCACCCTGGAGAGGGAGTTCTCAGTGGCTGCATCTAGGCTGTAGAACCCAGGCTGTGGCTGCACCTAGGCTGGTTGGCTCCGGACCTCTCTTCCTTTCAACAAAAGTGCAAGACCTGGCTGTTCTGCCAGGCATTTGGTGAGGGTGATGGCTGGNGGGTAGAGAGAAGAACACATCTAAGAAGATGTGAAGTTGCGAGAAGAACACATCTAAGAAGATGTTAAGTTGCAGGTGCACATGCTTTGCTTACTCACAAGTAAAAAGAAGAACCTAAAAAAGTCAGGGCAGGGACTAAGGGGATGAGGAGCCAGGAAAAGCCTGACAGCAGTGGTAGATTTTCAGGAAGGATTTCAGAATGAATGTAATCAGGGAGGGAGTTCCAGGCATGGAGGGCAGCAAGGGAGATGGGGCAAATACGTTTTGAGGAGCAAGGGAGTGGTGAGCAGGCGAGGGTGGGGGCAGAGGAGAAGTGGGGCTCTCGGACAGAAGTGTGGCAGATAACAAGTGCAGAGAGAGGAGGGGGCAAGGCCATGAAGGGTTTTGAAAGTAACAACCAGGAGCTTGTGCTGAATACATTCAGGTAGAGGGAGCCAGTGGAGAGAAGATGGAAGGGACTGAGCATGATTTTGCATATGACCCTTCCATCATCACATGAACCATCACCACATGGACCTTTCCATCATTAACAGGCCTCACTCCTTCCTTTGGAGGACCATTCCTAAGGGAAATTATTATTATTTAGATTCAACCAATACCCCGTCCTTCTCCGTAAAGGACTCAGAATGGCTTGCAAAGAAATACAGAAACACAAACTCCACATCAATATAAAATCAAAAATGACTTGCATATAAAATTCAAATTTTAAAACCCACTATAAAATTACAATATTTTATTCCTCCCCATGCCTGTATCCCCACTTCTCATAGAGGGGTCAGGGCATAAAATCACACACACACCCTTGTCTCCCCATGCCTATACCGCCATCTCTCACAGAGAGGTCAGGGCAAAACCTCCCCCTATGCCCAGACCCTCCTTCTCACAGAGGAGCTACGGCAAAACCTCCCCCCCATACCCATACCCCCGCTCTCTCAGAGGGGTTTAGACACCCCCATTCCTCAGACACTCCCTTTATCTAATTGTACTTTGTCTCCAACCCTTAAAAAGCAGACACACCCCCAAACCCCAACAAGCATCGAAAGAGGTCTCCAGCACAGCTACTGTTAAAACAAAAAAGTTCAGTCCCTCCCTCACCTTGACTGTTGCCCAACGGCCACCAAACGAGAACTGCTCTTAGGCCAGTTCCCTTTCACAGCTTGGGGAATTCCCTCCTCGTTCATGAAATCCCTGACATCTGGGGCAGGAGGAACTCCGACAAGAAGATTTCACCAATATGGATGCTAATCAAAGAGACAGCCCTGCCCCCCACCCCTTCCAAAGCTCCACCCTAACCTGATGCTTCTGCAGCTCCTGGACGTATCTAGCCAGTTCCTCCTCCGTCAGCTCCTGCTGGGGCTGTTCCTCCTCAGTGGTCACCTTCTGGTTCTTACCTACAAACCCAAGGGGAGATCAGAACAGTCACAAATATCAGCTCTTAGATTGAGTTTCGGCCCTATCTCGATTTTCTCTCGATTCTTGCTGAGAATCGCGTTTCTCTAATTGTTTTTAGTGAGAATTGATAATTAAAAAAAAATAACAACACCCAGTTCTCGACACCTCCTCCAGGGTCCCAAGGACACTGGTTCTAGTCCTGGGTCCTGACAGGCTGCCCGCATCCCCCCCAGTAGCAGTCCCTTAGGTGTGTCCCCTACTCACACACTAGCACTTTGTCTGGGAGCTCTCCAGGGTGCTGACTGGGAGCCCAAGGCCTACAAGTATGGACTACTTTGTATGCACTGGGAAACTACTTAATGGTGAATAAACAAGAAAGAATCGAGGAGTTTGCCTAAAGAAGGTGGGTTTTCGCGTCTGCTTCTGCTTTCCCGGCTGCAGGGAGCGAGGTCAGTCCCAGATGGATCTTCTCTAAGTGTTTGCAGGGCCTGCCTTGAGCAGGGGTGGCCATAAGCAGCCACAGATTGTAACCCCTGGTGGGGGGTGTGGGGTTGCGAGGGGTAGGTCACCTGTAGCTAATTAACTAAGGGTGCTGGTCAGTTGGAGACAAGTGTCTACATTAGCCTAAGCTGAAAGCTCAGAGGAGACCATGGGGGGAAGGAGCTGAGAGTTGATCTCAAGCGTCTCCAGTTAGAAGGGAGAAGAAAGCAGAAAGCTCACTGCAGGATACCCAGACACAGAGGCGTAGCTAGCTGGGAATGGGCCCTGGTGCAGAAGGCGAAATGGGGGCTCCGTGCCCACGCTGCCAGCAGCAGCAGGAGACACAATGGCATCAGGAAGCAGGCATGTGGGTACTGGTGTAACTGCACCCCCTGCCCCTATTCTAGCCACACCCTTGCCCAGACAGAAATCGGGAGTGGGTGCAGCAAAGGACAAGAGTCTATTAAACTGGGCTTTGGGAAAGAATCCCATTTCCTTAATGCAGAGGTTGGGAACCTCAGGCCTAAAGGCCAAATGCGGCCCATGACTACTTTTTATTTGGCCCCTTTCTGGTTCCTGGATCTGGCCCCTAGGGCCAGTTCCTACTCTCAAGCAATGAAAAACTGAGCTCTGGGTAAGGGAGCAGAGATGAGGGCACGCACACAAGGACAGGGGACAGATCCATTATATGGATCCTCCTCACCCTGAGCGCACCGCTTAAGCACTCCCAACTTCTAGGATGTCCTCGGAGCTTGTGCTAATTTCCAAAGTGGCCATTGGGAAGGAAAAGCTACCCCACCTCTAGCTCTGTCGGAACAACAGGGAACCGATTGCCCCATTAGGACCAGTTGGGTACTTCTCCCATGTGACTGAGATTGGCCACAGTCGGAGACAGGATGCTGGGCTCAATGGACTGTTGGCCTGACCCAGTAAGGCACTTCTTATGTTCTTAAAATGGGCACATGCAGATGCTAAGCGCTTTGTGGAGCTGTTGAGGAACCAGTCTCTGCCAAGATGTGACGGACGCGCCACTGGTTATGACTTCTCTGGGAAAAATAACCCTTTCTATTATTGGCACAGTTGTACTTACCATCACAGGTCATGGCAGTGCACACCCAGTTTCCGCAGGCGCAGACACAGCGGTTACACTCCACCTGGGTTTCCGCTCCGTCCTCGTAGAGTTCATCTTCCAAGGCACATTCTAGGAGGAGCACCAACCAAAGAAATGACCTTTAATGTGCATGCACCCCCAGGCAGGCAGATTCTGAGTGTTCTTGAATGGACCCCTGAACGAGCAGTTACCCTAAGGTCGAAGCACCGCCACCAATCTTGTGGTGTGTTGCCGCCATGCACTACCTGCTCATGTAGGTCCTTTGCTGATCAGAGGCTCACCGTGAGTGGGCGTAAGGGATCAAAGTCCGGCGCATGGGCAGACTCGGGTCAGGGCAGGAATGGGGGGTTCAGAGTAGGGCAAGGAACAAGGAGAGTAGGACAGATCAGGCGACAGGCACGAAAGGGAACCAGTCAGATGATCTGCCCAGCTTCCTGGCGCTACCCGTGGCCTTATATCCTGGCTGCCAATCAACCAGGAAGCTTGGAGGCATGGCAGGGGCCGGGACAAGCTGGAAGGTGTGTGTAATGGCTTCAACTGAGAAGGGTTATTAGGGCCAGGACTGGACCAACACACGGCTCTGTCTCTAAGACCTGGCTCCTGACAATGGGAAGTGCCTGCATGCAGTTGTTGTGAAGCCAAAACAGGGACTTGATAACAACTATGTGCAAGGAAGAGAGATGGGAAATGGTGGCAGGGAGTGGGCTGAGTCTGCTCCTCACAACTGCCCCTCTCCCTGCTCCTGGGAAAAGGGGGAGGCAGATGCAGGGAGAGCTGCTGGTATCTTGCTCCACGCTGGCAATCCTGACCATGTAGCTTGTGTGATCTATCAAACCATCCTCTGGCACTGAAGCGTTCCAAAGCATTGGTGGCTTAGGCAGCACAGGCACGGAAGACAATGGCAATTCTCTGTTTGTGTGTCTGCAAAGTGGTAATGTTGGAAAACAGCATCCTAGTAATTCTAACATTTCAGGGAATGTTCTTGGCCATAGTTCTATGGTCTACAGACGCTGCCAGTCTGAGGCTGTGGTAAGTGGTATGCAGCTGGTTTGCAGAACCATTGCTTTTATTATTATTAATTTATTTATTATTTATTCATAACTTAGTGATTTATATCACACCAGCAATGTACCTGGTGCAGTACAATCATTAGTTAAGAGACCAGTCCCTACCGCAAGGGTTTACAATCTAGTGTATGTAGACTCAGAGGGTTAGCATGTGGGCCCTCTCTAGAGGTGTGGTGGTGGCAAGCCACCCTGAGGTTCATAAGCCTGCTACCCTACAGAGCTAACAGACCCAGGTGTTTTAGCATAGAGGATAGAAGTTCATGCCTATGGCGTGAGAGGTCACCAGTTCATTCCTCCCAGCTAACAGCCTATTCTGTGGTGTCAAGAAACAAGTGGTATTGGAGCAGGCCACCACGACAACTCTCTGGGGCTACACTAGGAAAGATAAGGGAGATGGGAGCACGTCCCCCATGCCTGGAACTCTCTCCTTTAATACATTTGTTCTGCTCGCTCCTGCCCTATCATCAAGTCACTCCTGAAAACCTACCTCTTCCATCAGGCTCCTCCTAGCCCCTTGTCCCCTTAGTCTTTGCCCTGATTTTCTTCACTTCTCCTTCTCCCCTGCGACTTCGCTAAGCATGTTCACCTGCAACTTCCTGGATGTCTCCCTCTCTGTTTCTCTCCCCTTCATCTCCCCTCCCTTGTATTTCTTAAATTGTAAGCCCACTGGGGCAGGGACCTGCCTATAATTCTTTATTGTGAAGCACCAGGTACACTGCTTGTGCTATATAAATACTTAATAACAAAACAACAACAACAAGAAGAAGAGGGAGAGACAAGGATACATTCACGAAGCTGAGAAGTTGCAGATGCATGTGCTTAGCTTAGTTACAGAACACATACGGGCAAGCTGGAGGGAGTGTGCAATGGCTACAACTGAGGAGGGTTAACGAGGCCAAGACTGGACCAACCCAGGAAGCTATGGGGGTGCTGTGGAGCACGGGGCTGGTTTAAAAACCCCAAGGTTGAAAGTTCAAAACCTGGATTCTGGCAACAGGAAGCACATGAATGCGGTTGTGAGGTCTAAACAGGGACTTGATAACAACTATGTGCAAGGAAGAGGGAAGAGAAATGGTGGCAGGGAGTGACCGGAGTCTGCTCCTCACCACTGCCCCTTTCCCTGATGCTGGGAAAACATGGAAGAGGAGGCATCGGTGACAAGTCTATCGGGATGAGGAGCTCGGGGGTTTTACAGTGTTTTATCTGCAAGGAGCTATGAATGGTCCATTGGTCCAAAGCATTTAGGAACCCCTGGTCTAGCCATCCCTGGACAGAACCACACTGGCTTTGATTAAATGGGTTCTGGCTTTTCTGGCTAATCAGCATTTCATATGTTAACACAGAGCAGCATAGAGAAGGAAACTGGAGCCAGTACGGCCTAGTGGAGATGGTGGACTTAGACCTGGATCTTCACCCCGGCAGCCCCCTATGCCTAGACCTCCCTCCTTGAACACACATGCTCTGCTCCCTCCTGACCTTCAGATCCCTCTTCCATCCAGCCTTCCCCAACTCCTCACCCCCATAGAGGGCTCATTTACGCTCCCTCTTCGACCGTCTGATTCTCCAGTGTCCCCTTGATCCTTTGTAAATAAGCTGAGCACGTGCCCCTGCAACATCTCGCCTTCATGAACTTATCCCTGTCCCTCCCATGTTGTCCCCTCCTCTGGTC
Organism: Sphenodon punctatus; assembly: GCA_003113815.1. NCBI lineage: Eukaryota > Metazoa > Chordata > Lepidosauria > Sphenodontia > Sphenodontidae > Sphenodon > Sphenodon punctatus. The sequence continues at coordinate 6,758,144 of QEPC01008474.1, forward strand.
CATTCTAGATTGTAAGCCCCAAAGGACAGGGACCTATGCAGGGCCATGGCTACCATGGATCATGGGGGCTCAGTCAATTCTGGGCCCTGGACTCTGTGGGGGTCGCAAGGGCTGCTAGGAAATGTTCATAGTGCAGAGAAGTGGGGCCAGCACATGGACCCTACTCTCTCTGAAAGTTTCCTAGTGACGCTGAGACTACTTGCAAACATCTCTGGCAAGAGGGATGTTTTCAGAGTGGGTGGAAATGGAGTGCTGGCTCTGCCTCCACCCACTCTGAAAACTTCCTTCCTGGAAGAGTTGCTGCAGCTTGGGGAGGAGAGGGGGTTTCTGGGAGCTGGGGTGGTGCTGGCCTTCCTGGGTAAGCCCTTCCCCCTTTGCCCTTGGGGGGCCCATAATGGGGACATGAGCCCAGACCTACCACAGTCTTGCCACGCCACTGGACCGGTCTCTCTGATTACGACTGTTCAGCACCACCAGGTGCTTTAATAACCATTAATAATGCCAGCCTCTTGGCCCTGAGTGATTCCATTCCCTCCTATATGGCAGGAGCCCCGCCCACTCGCCCTCTGGTGCAGGGAAGGAGCTCATACTTTTCTCTGGTGGGTTGAAAGATGGGTTGAGGCACTTGAGGAACTCATTGAAGCTTAGTTTCCAATCAGCGTTCTCGTCCGACAGCTCGATGAGGGCGTCCACGCAGAGTCCTCTGCAAAAGAAACAGACGAAGCTAAAGCCAGCACAACCTCCAACTCCAAGGCAGTCACTGAGGGCATTGCGGGGGCGTGAGAGCGCAGCAGTCTTCATTAGCTTAGCTGTGCACCCCAATATGCGGACAGTAGGGCTGTAGCCTGATCTCAATTCTCGCCGAGAATCACAGTTCTCAACTTGTTCTTAGCAAGAATCAGTCACTGAGAAAAACCCTGGTACTTGACACTTTCCCAGTCGAGAAAGTTTCTCGAGTTACCGTTTACTGTGATTTACCGTGTACCGAATACCGATTTACGTGGACTGCTTACTGTGGACCGCGTTTATCCCAGTGATGTGCATGCCCCAGATGACTGCCCTTTTCCAAAATGGCAGTGACGCTACCGGCACCATCTTGGAAGAGGGCTGCCTATACAGCTGCGGTGGCCATTTTGTGCATGTGCATTACAAAGACAAATGTGGTACATAGTCATCAGTATACGGCACACAGTAAATTGCGATAAACGATAAACATTGTGGAGATTCTCAGCAAGATCTCAAACAGTTACCGAGAGCATGCTCAGATCTTGGTAATGGTTCTCAATTACCATGAGATTCTCATGATAATGAAAACCCATTCTCACTTCAGCCCTAATGGAGAGTCCGTTTGTTTAAGAAGTGGCCTAGGTGGAAGCTTCTGGATGGGGTCTAAGACCCTGCAGCCCCTGCCTCTTCCTTTCCCGCCCCTACCCCCACCCTGCAATCAGCCTTCCAGCTGTCAGCTGTCAGTGTGGTTCCTTAAAGAAACAGGCCCCAAAGCAAGTTTGATGGGAGGTGGGAGGGAGAAAAGAGAGGACAGAGAAATAAGTGTTTCTCCAGGGAGAGGGAGGGGGTAAACCTTTTCTTTCCTGGGGGCCACTTTGAAAATTAGTACAAGCTCTGAGGACTGCACAGAAATTGGGAGAAGGAAAAGGAAGGTCTCTTCCATGGATCCATCCGCTGTCCTCATGTGCATGACCTCATCTCTGCTCCTTTCCCCTGAGCTCCCTCTTCCAGTGCTTGAGGATAAGAGCTCGATTCAGAGGCAAGGTCTAGGAACTGCCAAGGGGCCAAATAAAAACTAACTGCGGGCCATATTTGGGTCCAGGAAGATCCTAGGAGGAGTCAGTCAGTGCCTGGCTGTGGGAAGGAGAGGAACTCTGCTGGAGAGCTGCCCTGCTGAGGATCCCTCTCCATGGTGCTGACTCTCAGGCTGGACAACTAAGGAGAGCTCAGTGCATGGGCTGTGAAGACTTAGGCTAAATATGACCAAGGATGAGCAGAATTATGGTGCATACGATTCACTTGATTCAGGCATCCACCTCGGGCAATTTTCCAGGACGTCTATACTAGTACTGGGTCTCCAGGCCTTTATCCCTCCCTCTGACTCACTGCTTCCAGGGCACCTCAGCAACTGGTCTCAGGAGTGTAGAGGAGCACGCCCCTTTAGACCGAGCTACCTGCCACACTGGGTGGAGCTCTCTTAGCCCATTTCCTTCCTGGAGACGCTTCTTAAGGCTCAAGTCCCACTCTCCTCCACAGAGGCGATATTTTTTGGAGGCTGGTCTCCCTCTTCACATTGTGATTTAATGGAGACTAGCTTATGATCTACCAGTAGATCACAATCTACCTCTTGGCTGCCTCTAATGTAGATGATGTGGCAGGGCGCAGCCTGACGAGGCTGTGGTCCCTTTAAGAGAGCCGCGAGTGCCTGCCTAAGAACTGTGTGGGCTGGGCTGTGGCTACTAAGTAAGCTAACTAATGTGGTAAGAGCTTGGCAGGGCCAGCCTTATGAGAAGGGATCAACACTGAGCTAGGTATAAGGATTGGGAGTGGGAAGTGACTGGCCCTTTAAGAGCTGGCAGGCTGAGGGACTGGCCACATTCACTCTGGGGATGTAAAGACGCGAAGAACCCAGGAGGAGTCAGTCAGTGGCATGCCTGGCCGTGGAGAGGAGAGGAACTCGGCTGGACAGTTGCCCTGCTGAGGATCCCTCTCCATGGTGCTGACTCCCAGACTGGACAACTAAGGAGAGCTCAGTGCAAGGGCTATGGAGACTTGGACTAAGGAATAGCCTCTGGCACTCCATGCTCTCCATGGTGCTGAAAGAGATTCTGGTGGTGAGTGCTGAAACCCTACTAGGAATGGACAAAGGGGGTGGGGGGTTGCTACTCCCCTGTGTGGGTGCCTGGCAAGGAAGCTGTGGGTAGCAGCTTGAGAGCTGCTAGTTAGGCATGAGGTTGCCCGAGGGCTGTTTCCTGGTGTTAGCGAGGATACTGAGATACTGTATAGAAACTATATGGTGGAAAGCTGTCTGTATACCGAAGGGTGGAACTGTGCATAAATAAAGCGAGAGCAAATTCTCCAAGGAACCAGAGACATTGTGGGTCTAATTTTGTGGGGACTTAGCCCGAACAGACTGCACCCCATTACAGATGATTTGCTGAAGAGCAGATTGCTACTTGCTGTGGGGGAAAATCATCTTCTTTAAATTGGAGCAAGTTACCCTGCAGCAGGCTACTATGGAGCTTTTTCTAGTCTGCTTGTACAGTACCTAGCACAAAGGGGTTGCCTGATGGGTGACCAGGGCTCTGAGGTATGTGTAAGAACAACCCTTTCCAATATTAGCTCTGCTGACATTTAGCTTCTGGGTTTCCCCACCTTTGCGACAGGCTCACTCCTGCCCCAGGCTACCTGAGCAGCTTGTTGGTCTCCTGGTCCATGTAGGTGGTGATGTTGATGGCAGTTTCATTCTGTTCTACAAACTTCAGGAACTCGCTGGAGTCCAGGCGGGAATCCCCCTCGGCAAAGCTCTGCAAGGACAGGAGAGGCTGGGGGGTTGGCAGATTCCCATTCCTCTTACTTCCCCACACCTTCGCTGGCACCCCGTGGCCATTAACTACTCCATCCCTCTGCAGAGGCAGGGATCGGAAGGGGGAACATCCCCCCCACCCCGCTCTGGTGCCAGCCCCCCTATAACATATTGCCTACACTTCCTTTTACTCAATGGGATGAAGCAGGTTGCTGGCCCTTTAAGGGAGCTTGCTTTGCTACTGAAGACCCACCCCCTCTGGGAATAGAAGGTCAACAAACCCCATACAGCAAGCAGTCTAGCCCACCTCTGTGGCTGAAGAATGCATGGGGAGTTGAGGTGCACTTGCGGGGAGTGGGGCTGTCGCCTTTCTATGTGCCTGGACAGGCAGAGTGGATATGGGTTTGGGGCACAGAATGAATTTCTGTGGTTCTAGGGATGCTGGCCGATACGGGCATTAACTCATTGGCTGGGTTTACAGTGACGCTGGGAGCACTGCCGTCTCTGACAGCACTTCCTCCATATGCCATTCATTCTCTGCTGGGAGTCCTAGGGAGTGCGCCTGCAAAGAAAGGGGTGGAGGTGAAATCCCATTACTCCCTAGGAGCCCAGGAGAACTGGTAGCAGGGCCATTATCGCACACAGGCTTGAAGCGGGTGGGGTAATGAAAACAATTGCCGTGCAGACTGCCCCCATATATAGGATCTTCCACAAAATAACTGCTGCCAGTACCAGGTACGGAAACCCAGGAGCTTTGCAATTTGCCTTAAGTGTACCTATTTGCATAAAAGTCATAAACGCTCAGCTTTTCTACTCTTATTAAAAAATGATTTTGTCTCCATCTCCTGGGTGTTTAAACCACAAGGAGGAGCTGGGAATTGCCTGAGGGGGAGGAGATCTGGAAGGAGCAGGGGGCTCAGCTGATCGGCTGGTGCTATGGACAGAAAGTCAGGCATCGAATACACAGTGTGGAGGAGGAGTGGATCTGGGGAATGCAGATGGCAGGGGCAGCCCAGCCAGACATTCCCATAGGGGACAAGAACCTTTCCCCCTCTCCTGAAGGCTCCACAAGCTCCTCTGCCTCTTTTGCTTCCATTCTACCTCAGCCCTTCGCTCTTTGCTCCAGGGAGAGCACCTTATTCTTTCCTCCTCAGGACAAAAAGCTACTTTGATGTGGTTATCTGCACCAGGGCCCATTTCTACCTAGCTGAACCCATGAGTTAAACCTTAATTCACTTTTAGTCCTGAATCGTTCACACGTCCAAAGTTCAAAACTCAAGTTATTGAGGAGTAGGAAGAGAAGTACTCAAAAAAATGAGTACCTACGCCCCCCCACTTTCGCTTCTTACATCAAAATCCAGGTTCACATGAACAGCTAAATCAGTCCTTAACTTGCTTGTACCTCAGCATTGTTCACATGTCAAGTGACGGTATTGAGGAGTAGAAGGTAAAGTATGTGTCCCCCACCCCAAAAAAAATTAGGAGTAGATAATCCCTGTCACTTTCAAAACCAAAGTACCTTGTAATGTGAACCCTTTCTGTGTTTGGAATTCATCCCAGAAGGCTTTGCATGCAAGTCATGAAGGGACAGGTGTCACTGTGTGTATCTTCATGACATGGCCCCTGGGGGCAGATGATGGTGGCATAAATCGGGTTAGGAGTGTCGTGAGAATGATACTGAAGCAAGTTACTAAAACTGGAATAATCGCTATGGCTTTGGGTGTTCTTAAACGAGACGCATCCACGTATGACCCCCCCACCAACCATGTGTCCAACTGCTCACGTGAAGGTGGTACCACGTTGGCGGGGGATGAGGGGGAGAGCACGCTCCTGCGAGCCACTCAGCGACCACTCCTGGCTCCGCACAGAACACCGCCGAAAAATCAGGAATGCTCTGTGCAGGGCCAGGCTGGCTCCATGGCTGAGGTAGCCATGCCAGGAGCCGCCCATGTGAAGCGCTCCCCACGCATGTCACGTTCGTGGGCACCCCGCAGCCGTGCCGCTCAGGAGCCACGGACCCACCCACCCTTCCCATCATTCTCATTTTAAAACACCCTTTGATAAATCAATTTAGTTTTGTACATATGAACGCAGCCAAGGTGACGGTATTGTGAATCCTTTGCTTCAGAGTTAAGAGAGATGGGCAACAGTGTCATGATCATTAGGAGGAGGTTGCAAAGAAACTATTTCTGTTTGCAGCTGCTGTGTGAAGAGTACAAAATTGGGATAGTTACTTCAGTTTAATTAAATTGAGGTAGTTGCTTCCATTTAACACGGTTCACTGGAATATACCCTCAGCGTGTTAGGGCCCGCTACCACCGCCGTCGCCATTACATGTCTCGGAGGGGGCGGGGCCGCTGCGCCGCTAACAGAGACGGAGCCAGAAACTCCGGCTCCTGGCGCAGCTGCGGATGAGGGAGAACGGCCCCAGCTGGTGCCGGTGGGGCGGGGCCCCTGGCCATGCTGCTCCACCCGCCTGCTCAGCAGGGCGGGGCCAGCCCTACTAAGGAGAGCTGGNTTGGGAGGTATGTGCTAGACTGTGCCTCTTACTCTTCTTATTTCTCAGACGGATGTTAGCTCCACAAGGGAAACGTCCGCAGGTAAATTCTTTAACCATGTTTTTCTATTCATTTCCACTTGAGGGCTATATAGCTCTGCCAGACCCTGCCAAATAGGATAGAGGGTACTCTTGAGTGCCGTAGTGTGGAAGAGAAGGGGGTGGTTTCTTACCTGGGCTTGCAGCTGGATTCTCAGACTTCTTCTCTGTTGATTGAAAGAGAGAGAGCGAGCGAGAGAGAGAGAGAAACCATTTGAGCATAGAAAACGCTCTTGTAATTGCCCTGTATCAGCCCTGACACCGTGCAGTAGAAAATAAAATCTTTAAACACCTTGGGGCAAGGGGAGGGATTTGTTTCAGCAAGTGATTCCAGCATCCCCAAGCCCAAAATGGCATGTGTACTTTAACAGCCTGGGCCTCCGCTGCAATTGCCTCTGATCTCTTAATTGAATGGAGAGTCTCAGTGGCTTAGCAAGACTCAGGCCCTACCTCTAAGGCCCCTTAAGTACAAGGGGTCTCTAGGGAAGGGGTAGGGCTTATTAATGAAGGTGACAGCCTCCCAGCGAGCACACCCTCCCAGAGTGGCAATAACTTCGCCATTAAAAAAGTTTTAAGAGTGGGTGTGGGTGGGGTCAGCAGTCCCCACCCCCCCTACACACACACTGAAAATGTCCTCCTTGGTGGGGTCCTTTGCAAGTGGCCTGAGCACCACTAACTGGGGGTGGGGATGCTCCCGCCTGCACCCACTCTAAACATTTCCTAGCCATGCTCAGGTTACTTGCAAAGGGCTCCCTCCGAGTTCAGGGCCTGGACTCGGCCGAGCCCCGTGGTAGCCACGCTCCTGATGTATCACTCAGTACTCTGGTGTCCTTTGTCTGAGGGGCTTATTTAAAAAACAGTGGCTCCTATTGCCCCCAGGGCTGAGTTTACCTTTGCAGTGGCCATCATAGTCCACCTGGATCTTGGAGCCAGTGAGGAAGGCATCCCGGTGCAGCTCACAGTGGTTCAGGTAGGTTTTGGCATTGCTTCCGCACACAGGCCTCTTGTGAGGTTTGCACCGCTGCAAAAGAGCCAGAGGGGAGAGCGTTACCAGCCAAGATTCCAAAGAACTGGGGCAGGCGGGTGGGGGGCGAGAGCTGGCAACATGCAAATTCCTGCCCCTTACATGTCTCCTTCGGTGCAAACAAGATTTGAGGAATATCGATCACAGGGAAACTTTAGGAGCCTGTGCCAGGAGCAGAGAGGTCAGTAAATGAAATAAGTTCTATTTTGGGATCTGCAGGCTTGGACCAACTGCAAAGCTGACCGACCTCCTCTCTGACACTGTTCAGAATAATTAGGCACGTTTATTTATGTAAAAGACGTTACCCTGCCCCTCCTGCCACAGGCAGCCCCCAGGTGCACCTCTCCCAACAGTCCCTATTTAGGAAGGACCATCCCCCTTTGGGTGCTGAATCCCATCTTTCTGGAAAGAACCTGCCTCTTCAAAGTACCACCTCTCCAGCCGTCGCCGCTGCCAGCAACGGAGAGCACATCAGTTCCGGGAGCGCGGGGGAGCACGTACACTCCCCGAATGGCTTTTCTCTCAACGCGGGACTCAGGAAGCGCTTTTCAGCGCCTCGTTTAAAAGCGGCCGAATGAGCGCCTGTCCCTCTCTATGCACTTGGAATGCTGGGAGGCGTGTTCGTGTGTGTTAAGTGCGTGAGGGGTGGAGCTTATTCTCTGAGGGGTGGGATTCATTGGCTGTGCGGCAGAGCTTTTCCCCCTTTGACCACTGGACGTATTGGGAGCTTGTGAAGCTTGGCTGTTACAGAAGCAGGGGGATTGGCCAGCCTAATGATAAGCAGACAGGACCCTTAGCACTCTGCTATTTAGGGGTGATCTGAGACATGATATTCAGAGCTACTCAGCACTCTGGTTTCAGCAGTGAGCTCCTGCTTTCCAGCACGCACCCCATCCCTGCTCTGCTTCCCACCTCATTCAGACTGACTCTGCAGCTTGGACTCTTAAGATTCCGCTTGTTCCCTGGTGCTGCATTCAGCCGCTGGCTTTGTCCCACTTTATTGTATTTATTTATTTATTTATTAAATGTATACGCCGCCCCCTCCTGCTAAAAGCATCTTGGGGTGGCTAACAACATTTTAGAATACATATTAAAATAGAAAACAAACCAAAATATAAAACAACCTAAAAAACCCAAATTAAAACAGTCCATACCCAAACCCTCCGTAACCCAACCCACCCACCCCATCTCCCTCCAGAAAAGCCCAGCAGAACAGCCAGGTCTTGCATTGCCCATGGAAAGATGGGAGGTCGGCGATCGAGCAGACCTCCAACAGGAGGGAGTTCCACAGCCGTGGCACAGCCACAGAAAATGCCCTCCTTGCGGTCGACACCCGGGAAACCCGGGAGACCTCTAGGAGGGCAACCCCAGCCGACCGCAGGGGCCGATTCAGGTCCCGGAGGGTGAAGCAGTCCTTCAGGTAGCTCACTGTCTTCCAGCCCTTGCTGGTGATCAGCGCCTTGTGCCTATGAGACTGGCCCTGCTCCTTGTTGCTTGGTTTGAACTTGGAATTCTTGATTGAGAGAAGGCTTGGCTGGAGAAGTGACTGTGAGTAAGATTTGGGTGAGTGCTTGGGTGAATATGTGGGAGACTTTACTGGGAGACTACCCTCCATGAAGCCTTCCCTGTGTGACTGTGCTTTCCTGTGCTCCTTACCTTGAAACCGCACCCCCTTACCTGCCACCCTACACGTCCCTGTTACCCCCTCCTGTTCCCTGTGTGCATGGGCCTTGTGCTCTTGAGGCATTGCGCTACTCCCCACCACCCTATGATGATCCAATCTGGGGGCGTATGACCCAGAAGCCATTCACGATCCTGAGGGTTTGTTTCCAGGCGGAGACCTGCCACCTAAAGAGTGTGTGTGTGGGTTTCTGGGTGTTGACTTGCTTCCCTTCCTCGTTCCCTCTGCCCCATTTCCCCATTCCCTCACACCTGAATTGGGCCTGGAAGACTATTGGCAGCCAGTGCAGAGAGCGAAGCACTGGTGTAATGTGCTCGTGTCGGCCCGTCCCTGTTAGGAGACGGGCCGCTGCAGTCTGCACCAGCTGCAGTCTCTGAACCAGCACCAAGGGTAGCCCTACGTAGAGTGCGTCACAGTAGTCCAGTCTTGAGGTAATAAAAGCATGGATGATTGTGGCTAGATCCGAGTCCAAGACATATGGCCTAAGCTGACATACCAGATGTAACTGGGGAAATGCCCCGTTCGCCACAGCCGCCACCTGGGCATCCAGGCGGAGCTGAGGATCCAGGAGCACCCCCAGACTCCGGACCTGAGATACCAGGGGAGGACAGACCCCATCAATGATGGGGGCCATCACTCTCCCGGCTTTCCCCACAACCATCACCTCCGTCTTGTCAGGATTTAACTTCAGGCGGCTCACCCTTATCCAATCCCCCACAGCTGACAAACACCGGGTAAGCACTGAGACTGCCGGATCTGGGTCTGATGAAAATGAGGGAGATAGCTGGGTGTCATCAGCATATTGATGAC
>QEPC01008474.1:6770216-6827350 GCA_003113815.1 Sphenodon punctatus
TGAATCTCAAGGATGAGTCGTAGGCTCTCTGAGCCCGGCAGGATAGTTCTCTGTGATGAGCTTCACATAAGAACCTAAGTAGTGCCATACTGGGTCAGACCAATGGTCTCCAACAGCAGCCAATCTTGGTTACTTCACTTTCCCCTCACACTGGAGACTGGCTGAGAAGTCTTCCCTTACCTTGTCACTACCCCTCTCTAGGTCTCAGGTTTGTCCTCTCCCAGCTCTAAACCTTCCCTCCAGCCTTCCCATGCCCTGACCCTTATTCCCTTGACACTACCTGCCAACACATCGCTGTAGTGACAACATGGAAAGTCTGATTGCTTTTGCTTTCAATTTTTATTGTTGTTTTCAATTTTCACAATAGGTGCTTGATAAAGTAGGCAAACGACTCAATAAACTCAGCATGATGTGCTTAGCAGAAGTTATTTCCAGGCGCCAAGTGCGGGCAGATATAAACCGAGGTAGAAACCTCCATGGCCTGCTTGGCTATTAGGCTTGTCATGCTAAACCTGTGAATGCACAAGCTGCCCATTTTATTAGGCTCTACACACTATACATGTGAGTGGGAGCTGCACGGATCAAACCCAGACTCCAGGGTTCTATCATCTCATTTGTTAACCCCCTGTCTGTGTCTCTGCCTACCTATATTTCATCCACCGCTACAGGCATGTTTTAGAACAGGGAAGGAGGGGAACCTTTTCCCTCCCAGTAGCCACTTCGAAAACAGGTATAAACTCCAAGAGCCGCCTAGATGTTGAGCGAGGCAGTGGCGTGGCAAGGTGGTGATGAGCCTGGACTCATGTCTCAATTATGCTCCTGCCCATGGGGGAGTGCTGCTAGAAAATCCTCAGAGTGGGTGGGGGCAGAGTATTGGCCCCACTCCCTCCTCTGCCCACTCTGAAACTTTCCTAGCAGCACTCAGGCCACATGCAGAGGGACCCCCTCTAGAGTTCAGGGGCAGGCTCAATTGATCCTCCTTGTTCCATGGAGCTATGCCCCTGGGGTTGCTTAAGGGCTACACTCAGAAAGAAGAGGGTTCAGATGATGGGTCTGTGCCATAGATCTGTCCCCTATCCTTGTGTGCATGCCCTCATCTCTTCTCACTTACCTTGAACTCAGTTTTTCAGTGCTTGAGGGGTAGGAACTGGATCCAGGAAGTGGAAAGGGACCACATAAAAACTAGTCATGGGCCGCATTTGGCCCCCAGGCCTGAGGTTCCCCATCTCTCTTTTCAAGATTGCAACCTGTAAGCACAGAGCTTTTTCTGTGCAGGTGCTTTGTGTGTAGTGGATCTAGCGCTGGTGCAGGGGGCTGGAGTACATGGCCACTAAGATACCTTCCAACTATGACTTTCTGATTTTCTCTATGCACTTAGGCAGGTGCATGTATAGGTACATGTAAGTGCCGAAATCTCCTAGTGTCCATGTGTAGGAACCTCTCTCTATGTGCTGCCAAAAAAACCAACCAAAAAACCCACCAAATAAACCTCAAAATCAGCCCAAGGTCTTTCCTGCAAAATATAGGGTCAACTTGCTGCAAGGAACAAGAGCCTTTGTTAATAAATAATGCATCTGGTTATTAAAAGTGAGAGGGTTTGAAATATCCAATTTGCTGCCACCATTCAGGCAGGCAGGCAGTTAAATCATTTCCTCCTTTGTGCAGAGGCAGGAATGGTACGCACGGCTTCCAGCAGGCAGGAGGTTAAATTAACTGAGTGTGTCGGAGAAAAAGAAATACAACTTTTTTTCCCGGGGCCCATTTTCAGTGTGGATGATGAATTAACAAAAACTAAACGGACCTCCTGCTTGACACTTGCCAAAGAACATGCCCCTCCTTTTACCGGGCAGCAAGGGGCGAGACACTGGGCAGGTCAGCCATGCTCCTCTTACCTGAGTCTGCGTTGTCATCTGCACTTCTTCCTTCTGCTGCAGCACAGCTTGGCAAACACCAGACTGTAGAATAGCAGCCTTTTCCCTCCCAGGGGCCACTTTCAAAATTAGTACAAGCTCTGAGGGCTCCATAGTCATTGGAGGGCAGAGTGGTTTAAGGGGTGAGCTCAGGAAGGCAAGGATCCAGTTCATGGATGTGTCCTTGTGTGCAGGTCTTCCTCTCTACTCCATTCCCCTCAACTCAGCCTGTCAGTCCCTGAGGTTTGGAAATGGACCCATGGGACAGATCCAGGAACTAGAAAGGGACCAAATAAAAATGAGCTGCAGGCCACATCTGCCCCACAGGCCGGACATTCACCANGCTAGCAGGAATGTTTTGGGTAGAAAAGGAGTGTGTAGTAGGATGACTGGCAGATGCAGAAAGTGGATGTCTTTAGACAGATGGCGGCTCTGCCCCACGTCCGGGTGACCCTGAGGTGCGGACCACCCTCCTGGGGTGAACCAGATCAGGAGCAGAGCAGGCACTGCCTGTTCCAGGCCAGCTCCACTCGCAGTGCTGCAGAATATCCCAGAGCGCTGCAAATAGAGTGGACCGCCCGAACCCAGAGCACCGGCCGGGGGCAGAGCAGCAGTCCGTCTAAAGGACAGGCGGCTGCTGCAGCCCCACTTCTAGCTACGGGTTGCCCCTGTAATGGCTGCGGGCGGCAGCCGAACCACCCCCAGCTCTATAGTAAGGAGGAGGAGGGTGCGCACAGGTGGAGTGCAGGTGGTGTCAGCAGCAGCCTCCATTTAAAAACGCTACTGCTGGGGGTGACTACCCCCAGGTCTGTCTAAAACCACTGAATGTGCGTTGAACACAGAAGCGGAAGTGGCCGAGGAAGGCTTCAAAGAAAAGGAGAAAGGAAGAGCAGACTGATTCAGGGACTGGTGATTTAATGCCCTGCAGGAAGCACGTACGTGCAAAGGGGGCACATTGTGTATTGCCGAGTTATTTTCTAGTTTCAGTGCTAATTTTTGTGTTTTGTTTATGTTTTGTGTCCCAACATTTGGGATCCTGCTACACTTGGTTTGGAAGCAAGCAGGCAGGGAGGTGCAGCAGCCCTTTGACTGTGCACACACGTGTAGGCGGTGACGCTACAATAAACAGTAAAGTAACTTGGTATCAGCAAGCTCCAGAGCACCAGGCAGGGGAATCTCACGCTTGTGCCTCATTCCATCCTGTTCCTTGGGCGCCATTCTGCCCACAGCTGCCTGTAAAAGCAGGCCAAGCCCCCGAACCACAAAGCACTCAAAGATCAAAAGTAAACCTAGCTCAAAACACACTCCACCCCTATAGATCACCATTGCTAGAGCTCAACTCCCTCCACGACCAGAACATCTCATGAAACTTCACAACAATTAAAAACTTCCAATTAGAAGTGGAAACAGAGAAGCACAAAGCACACTAACGTATACCTGAAAATTGCAAGACATTTTTTGGGATTTGAATATGGGAGCTGTTTTTTTAAAGTATTTATTTGTGTTTTATCCAACCCCAAATGCACAGCCTTAGCAGAAAGCAGCTTCCCCCCCCCCCCGGGGGGGCTGAGAATCGCAGGAAGGGAGAGGGTCCTGCAGAAATAGCGCATCTTGGGGCCTCAAGAGTGCTGGAGCTGAGGCTGCCAGCACTGGCCTCCCTGCAGGGCCCCCTCTAACTACTGGACCTAGACCATGGATCCCACCGGTCCTGCTTAAGGCCAGCCAGCCCTGTCTCAAAGTCTTTTCCTTTTGCAAAACTGCCCGTCTGGTACTTGGGAGACTGCCCTGGGCCTTACCTCGATACAGAGACAGGTTGGCTCCCCCTTCTCGGTCACCGCGCACTCTCGTCCAGCACCGCAGAAAACATTAGCACAGACTTTGGATTTGCTCTTCGGCTCTTCCTACAGGACACAAAGAGAGAGAGAGGGAGGGGGAGAGATCCTGTTACTGAAAATGACACAAAGCAGCCTCTGCATAGATTTCATTTCCACTTAGGCCCTATGGACTCAGAGACAGAGCTCATAGCAAACTGCACGGTTAACGCCAGCTCCAACCGAGCAGCTGTTCCATGCAGGCACTACTGCAGCAGAGTTACTGCAAAGCCGCTACTCTGGCCATTTCCTCTGAAAGTCATGTCTTGCAAACAGCTGTTTGGTAGCAGCTGGTGTTATTAGGACACCCATCCTGCAGTTTGCAGGGAGCTCTGTTCATGTAGACACAGCCTTAAAATCCAGCACTACCCACCCTAATCAGGATTATATGGAAATGGGTAGTTAGGGCACCCACATAGTCTTAACTGTGCGTTGTAGTAAGTAACAACTCACCATAACCATGTGATTCCGATGAGCCACAGGACATTTGGCACCAATGCAAGTTGCATTCACTTCACGGGGCTTGGGTCATCAGAAAATGCCCTACGGATTGTGCTGCAAGGCATTTTTCATCAAAATCAAGCTGATTTTTGAAGACGCATTAGATTTACCCCTCCACCCCCAGTGATGTCATTACTATAGGTGGAATTAAGTCAACCAAATTATTATGATGTATTTCTTTATTATTTCTTTCTTTATCTAACACCAGCAATGTACTGGATGCCGTACAATCATTAATCAGGCTCGCCACCCCAGGGCACTTGCAATCTAGTAAAGACAAGCAAGAGGTGGACAGACATGAAGATGAGATATAACCTTAGCAATGCATTTTCATACCGTAACATGTTAAGAACTTTTTTTTTTTTTAATGTAACCTTAAATTTGCATTTCCTGGTTTTATAACGAGTGGTTTCGAGAGAACAAGGGCTACTACTATAGAACATCTACAATCCTTGACTGAAGACACAATGGGTCATGCCCTAGACTTATGGATCCATAAAAGATACAATGCTTTCTTAAGAACACAGTACATAATCCCAAGGTATCAAGAAACCCAGCACATTTTGAGTCTAAAGAACCGTCTTCAGGGGGGAATGCAATCAAAAATAGAAAATGAACAACTTCATAATGAGGATCTGTGTGTGTGTGTGTGTGTATGCCTGCCTATATATGTTTGTGTGTGTGCATATATATAATACATATAGATATAATAATAATAATTTTTATTTTTATATAGCGCCCCCCTGCCATGGCACTCAGAGCACTTTACACATAACACAACTTTTAATCCTCACAACAACCCTGCATATATCTATATGTATATACACACACACACATATAGGATAAAACACAAAATAAACCATATGCTGTGTGTGTATGGGATGTATAGGGTTGTATAACTACAACATCCCCTTCAGTTACTGATATCAATTCATAACCTTCACTCCATGGTAAACACAAGATTTCCAGACAGAAACTATCTAATATTGATTCTATATAAAAAGCCAGTCTTGAGTCTTATTAAGCTCTCGGAATCAATGATATCTAGTGGCAAGCAGTTCTACAGGTTAACTATACTTTCCTTTTTAAACATACTTCTAAACGTTTTTATCACCCCTGTTTTGTATTGCTACTTATACCCTGAATACAATAGTTGAGGCAAGGGCATACTGTCGATAATATGGTTTTCTATCCCATTTCTCATGCATTTAGATAGTGTTTCTTTTTTTTTTAACAACTGCCTCACGTTGAGCTGATGATTTGTTCAGCTATCCACAGTGACCTTTCAAGTTATTTTTTCCCTGAATTATCTTGCTCTTATCTGCAGTCTATTTCTTCCAGTCCTGTAGCTTAGTTCCTGTTTCCCCCCCGTTGCTTTAGATTATTCGGTACCAGACAGTGGTAATTCAGAGTTGTGAGTTGTCTGGCCATTAAACCAATTAACTATTTCCCCATTTACAACAATGAATTCACCCTGGTTCTGGTTTTAATATAAACCTCTCACCCATAACTAAGCTACTTTGCTAGCCTCTTGGGAAAGGGATGAACTGGATGACCTAATCAGACTTTTCTTTTCCTAACATCTGTTGGACGAATCACTTTACATTGTTATCCCAAGCATCTGCCACTGGGGTGGAACAAATGGATTTTTAACAGTGCAAAACAACTCTACCCAGTTGGGGCGGGCGTGTGAATTTGCAGGACCCAGAGCAAAGGTAAAATGCAGAGCCCCTGGTAGCCCCACTCTTGGCAGGGCCCTAGAGGTGGTCATGTTTGGGACCCCACTGGGAGGGAGTGGGGACCCTGTATAGCCCTGGGGAAAATGGGGGTCACTGTCGGAGGCCCTTGGAGATCAGTGAGGGCCGGGGCAGTCACCCTGTAGTAAGACCCGTCCTGTACATAGTGCTTTAGGACAGAGAATTAATCTTTTATTAAGAGTGCACAAAATATTATTTAGGGAAGCAAAAGGGAGTCAGTCATGGTAGAATTTTGTTATAGCATCTTTTTCTCAAAAATCACGTATAGGTTTTTATATGGCATCTCTTGCTGCACCGCGCTCGTGTCCTTGGATAAAACCCTGAAGTACATTGGGATGGAATCAGCCGGATTTGCAATTCCAGTGTCTGGCTGCAGGTGGCAGTCTCACCCTACTCCCTTCTCCCACACTGGAACTGGAGCAATCACTATGGTGGTCCCTCCTACTGTATGAGAATCCTGCCGGCTGCTCTCATGAGAGCTTAGCAGCACTAGCACCAGAGAGGCACCTGAAAGGGCCAAAGGAAAGAACTCTAAAGTTTCCTAAGCCCACCCCAGCAGTCACAAAGGTAAAGCTGTCAGGACTGGGATACCATGCCACAAGCAACAACCCCTTGCTAACGACACCATCGCTAAGGCGGCAGTTGCTGCTTGACCAATTAGAATATTAGCAGGATCACACACAACAGCAACTTGGACAGTTAACCTTAAAAGGTTAGTCTCAAAGCACTGCCCAGTCAGGTTGAATCAGATGCAGGGCTCAACCCCTGGGATCCATATTCTGATCCAAGCTCCTCACTCACTTGGCCATCCAAGCTGCTGGGTGTAGCCCCAGAAATGGAGCTCATTCTTGTCAACCCTAACTTGCTGCCTGATTGGCTGGGTCCTATCTGTCTTCCCATTGGCTGCTCAGGTTCATATTAAGGCCCTTACAGAAAACAGAAAGTGTCTCCACAACACAAGTAGAGTTTACCCCGTAGGAAGAGACCTCCCAGCCTTTTGTATTGCTGGCTTCCACCCCTCCTGCTACATTCTTGTCCCCTGCCCTGATCAGCCTGAACTCCTGTTACTTGACCCACCTTGTATAATGACTCGGATTCCTCTCCTGTGGGTTGAACCTTGATGGGTTTCTGGGCTTCTGACCCGACCTGGCCTGTCTGCTGGAGAACCCTTTCTCTTGTCAGATCCTACGGGCCCAAGTGCTTGATGTTCCCCAACCCATACCAGTCCAGCCTAAGCCCTGACAGGTGACTGGGACTTTTGCTGGTCCAGAATTTTGATGATTGGCACCTAGGCTAACATGCTTCAGGTTCATAGATTTTAAGGTCAAAAGACGACATGGAAACCATGTGGTCTGATCTTCTCAAGAGCCTAGGCCAATGGAATCACCTCCAATTTTGACTATATGTAATCCACTAACTTGTGTTCAGAGGCACAAGGAACAGAAAGGGAAGGGGCGGCTCTCACTTTCTCCCCTTGGTTGCACTCTGCCACCTCCAACACAGACTCTGTACCATTCCCAGAGAGGAGTGGTGTATGCTGCTCTCTGGGATGATAGAGACAGGGTGTGAAATACAGGACAGACCAGATGGTCGCAGAGTGCCATCTCCTGCTCACACATCTTTTTCTTTGAACATGCAAAGTTCTGGGAAGCAAATACTGCCTGCAGAGGCATGAGGAGGGATGGGATCGGGAATGTATGCTTTCTGGGGGGGGCATGACTAAGCAAGCGGATTCAAGACTCCCTTCCCCTCTGATAGTGTCCCCGCTTGGGTTGGATTAAAAACACATCTTGGCTTCCAGCTTTAATTTGGAGACTTCAAGGCGCAGAATTTCTCTGACCTTCTGTTACGACAATGTGAATTTGTTTCTCTTTTATATCCGCTCATACTGTACATGCTCCTATGGTAGGCTTTTGAGCTTACATTTGCATCTAATTAGCATCCTTTATGAACCCCACTGTATGGCAGAAGGCATTGTGCCTTGGCTTGTTACGCTGTTGAATTGCTTCTCCTGCCCCCCTGCCTGCCTTTCAGCTGGCTGTACATTCTAAGCAATTATTTAGATGAACTCTCCAAAATAGGATCTAGAATGTAACACCGGGAAGAGGGAAGGATACTTTATTATTTCAAGTCCAGACCTAGGAGTCAGGACTCCTAGATTTTGTTTCTGACTCTGCTCTCGGCTTACTAATGGAACTGGGCATATGACTTTCCATCGTTGCCTACTCAGAAAGTTTTATCACGAGTCTCACAGTATTAGATTAATAATGTAAGACTTGTCATATTGGATCAGACCAATGGTCCATTGAGCCCAGCATCCAGTCTGCGACAGTGGCCACTCTCGGTCACTTTGGAAGAGCGCCATGATGGACGGGTCATGATGGAAAGATCCATTCCCTCCCAGCTCCCGACCGTCAGAGGTTGTGTCCCCTCGACATACTAAGCTAATAGCTATTAATGGAGATATCCTACAAAACCAAAGATCTAATTCTTGTTAAACCCAGCTATATTACTGGCCTTGGACATATCCTCTGTTGGGTTTTTCTTAAAGTGTCACCACCTGGTGTAATGAGATGTGAATGCCAGCTCAGAAACCAGAAAGTAGAGGTGGGCGTCTAGAGGAAATTCCAGATCCAGATCTTTAATTCCGGATCCATATTTAAATCAATTTAAAATAAAAAAGAACTAAAACATTAAAACAAAATCATTGTGGATGTGCAAAATGGCTGCCGGACTGTTCGGCTGCCCTTTTCCAAAATGGTGGTGATGCTGCCACCGCCATTTTGAAAAAGGCTGTCTGTGCATGCACAAAATGGCCACTACGCATGTGCAGAGATTAGTTGCCCTTTTCCAAAATGGTGCATGTGCAGAACAGTCTGGCAGCTATTTTGTGCATGTGCAGTTATTTTTTATATTTATAGATTTTAAAACGAATGTTGCCATTTGGTACGGATTAATCCGTAACTGCCCGTTACAAGCAGTTATGGATTAATCCTAATCTGTAATGCCCAGTCAGCAAATAAAGACCACAATGTAATATTCTGAAAAATGCTTGTAAGAGGCCTCAGTGAGGTTTGAAATCTCTCTGATGTCTCAAACTTCACTGTATCTAGTCTCCAGTGCTTTGGGCTCTTGGTCTCTCCCTCTTGGCTCTGCACCAGCCAATCTCCTTGAGGTGTACAGAGACCGGGAAGGAGGCTGCCCATCACACACTCCCAACGTGTATAGATTAGAAGCAGAAATGTAGCTATCATAGGTGCAGTTGCACTGGGACCCACGAGCCCCCCTCCCCGCCCCCATGTAGGATGCATACACTGGAGTCCCCATCAGGGGACCTAGCTACGCCCCTAAAGGTTGCAAACGCAAAGCAACTGTGTCCTCGTCAGCCCATACACATCCCTGCCCAGGGCTGGCTTTAGAATTTGTTGGGCCCAGGGCAAAATGAAAATGTGGCACCCCCACAGCGCCCCCTCCGTAACAATGGGCAGTCTGGTGTTTTGTTACAAACACAAAACAAAACAAAGAAGTGTTGTACGTTTTCACAAATACACACACACATTAAGGCAGGCGCTCTCTCCCACACACACATACACAGGCAAGCACTCTACACACACACACACGTAGGTGCGCTCTCTCTCTCTCTCTCTCTCTCACACACACACACACAAAGGCAGGCGTTTTCTCTCTCTCTCTCACACACACACACACACACACACACACAGAGGCAGGTCCTCCCTCTCTCTCTCTCTCTCACACACACACACACAGAGAAAGGCAGGCATTTTCTCTCACACACACAGGCAGGTCCTCCCTCACACACGCACGCACACACACACACTTTCTGTTCCTTTCACACATGCACGCACGCACACTCTGCAAGGGGATTCAGGAATCAGTGATTTATTGAAAGCAAGGGGCAGGGTTTGAGGGCTGAGAGTCAGGAGTGGGGAGAGTGCCCACAAAAATAGCCCATTCCAGAGCCTCAGGTATGCTGGATGTGAGACTACCAGGACCGCTCTCCCTGCAGGGCCCCCTTTGACTGCAGGGCCTGGGCTCTTAATGGCCCTTGTCCCAGCCTGTTGTCCATACTAGGCCAGGAACCAGATCTGCCTGGTTGGCTCCAAGCCAAGCTGACAAATGTGAATGAGGGAAAAGGAACATTTCGTAGCACGCAGAAAGCGAGCTAGGGTTTTGGTAGGGCACTGGCTTCTAAGAACGTCGGTGATGACAGCTCCATCAGTAAGGAGGCTGCTTGGAGGGGCCCATGCTTGCAGAGGCGCATTGTGCGTGGTCTGCAGCAAGATACACAAAACATCTCCATTGCCAACAGCCCCTTCAAAAGGTGGGGCGAGCAGTGGGGAAAGAAGGGATGCAGGTGAGAGAGTTAGTCAGGCATGCATCACCAGCTGAGAGGAATCACCATGGCAACAGGCAACAAAGGGCCTCAGGTGGATTTCTAAATTTAGGCAGTGGAGTTTACTTTTTTTCCCTTCTCAGTTTCAGCAGGAGTGGTTAGCCATGAAAGCATTTAAGCCTAGAGGAGGGAGGAGCACCCTATTTGTGTGTGTTCATGTTCAGGCAAGACCATGTCTCTGTGTGCCTATGGGTGTCCGTATTGCATGTGTGTACATGTTATCACAATGAGCATCTGCTTGGGCCAGACTGCATATCTGTGCCAGGCTGAGAGCCCACCTGATTGTCATTGCCTCTCTGTGCTAATGAAGTTTTTTCTGCACGTGTGTAACTAATAGGTCTCTGGGAGTCGGTTGGCAGTGGTGCTAACGCCGCCCCCCACCCCCTCATTTCACCACAAGTCTCACACTATTGGGGGTTCTTCCTAAAGCCCCAGGACCTGCAGTCAGGTGATAACGAGAGGATCTCGTATTTCATTATTACGCAGCGAACATGGGTTCCCCGGTCCTAGCTGACCAGGAAAAAAAGATTTTTGTTTTTCAGCTGGAGCTAAATCCTGCTCCTACTGAGAGCGACAGGTAGTTGTGCCACTGCCTGGATCAGGACTGATCCCATTCCATTCCCCCTCTCTGCTAAAATTAGTCCTGGAAACATACAAATGTAAAATAACCAGCCCCTCACCCGTGTCTGCCATACAATACCCTGTATTGTTCACCTCACTAAGACAACCTTCTATTTCCTTCTTGGCTATACTCTATGGCAGGATTGGGGAAACTGTTCCCCTCCACAGGGGCTGCTTTGAGGTCTAAGGGCCGCATAGATATTGGGGGCAGGTGTGCGCTCAGAAAGAGGAGACTCCAGATCATGGATCTGTCTCCTTGTCTCGGCTCCCTTTCCCTGAACCCAGTTTTACAGTGCATGGGGTAGGCATGAAGCGAGAGAAGGTACTCTTGTTCGTTGGGAAATACTGACATTTTGGGATCACTTTCAGCCATTCGTTTGTATTTTCTGCTTCCACGCTTCTGGTATTGGCGCCCATGATTTCCCTTAATTTTTCAGTAATTTGGGGTAATTTACAGTATTACCGATAATACTGGAAATAAAAATAAATAAATACAAATAATAACAGAAATTACCTAAAATCACAGGAATTACTGAAATGATGGGAAATAGCAGAAAATCATGGAAAATGTCAAAAATGCTGGTAGATTTCCTCCTCACGTGAATGAAGGTGAAAGAGCTGTTTCCATTGGAAACAGCATTCGCAGAGATTTTTTGTTTCAGCTCTGTATGGAATTAGAACCAGGGATCAGATCTAGGAAGTGGAAAGGGGGCAAATAAAAACTAGTGCTGAGCCACTTCTGACCCCATGTCAGGTTTCCCTCAAGAGAAGGAGAAGAGAAGTCAAGATGGATGCCAAACAACAATAACTTTATTACAAAAAGGAAGTACTGCCTCCAGAACTCCATAAAATTATTTATTTTTATTTTTATTTATTTATCAATTTATATCCCGCCCCTCCAGAAAACAGCACGGGGCAGCTAACCGTTTAAAAAATATATAAAAATAAAAACATATAAGAATTAAAACAATCATAATATTAGAAACCATTAAAACAGGGCTAGGACAACAGTAAAACAATAAATAAGGGTGGGAGGGAGATAAAAAACCCTAACCCTCCCCTCCCCAAAGGCCTGGGCGAACAGCCAGGTCTTACAAGCCCGCCGGAATGTTAAAAGGCTTGGGGCCAGGCAAGCTTCCTCCGGGAGGGAGTTCCAAAGGCGCAGCCTGGCCACCGAGAATGCCCTCTCCATTGTGGCCCCCCGCTTAACACGGGGGACCTCCAAGAAGGCACCCCCGGCAGACCAAAGGAGCCGCTCTGGGGCGCGGAGGGCAAGGTGGTCCTTGAGGTACGAGGGGCCCAGACCGTGAAAGGATTTATAGATCAATACCAATACCCTGAACCTGGCTCGGCACGCTATTTGCAACCACTGCAGAGTCCGGAGCACAGGTGTTATGTGCTCCCGACGACCCGTCTCCGACAGGAGCCGGGCCACCGCATTCTGCACTAGCTGCAGCCTTTGAACCAGGAACAGGGGCAGCCCCACGTATAGGATCCAAAACCCTAAGAACATAAGAAATGCCATACTGAGTCAGACCAATGGTCCATTAAGCCCAGCATCCTGTCTCTGACAGTGGCCAGTTTTGGTCACATGGGAGAAGTACCAGCAGTCACAATGGACAATCCATTCTCTGCTGATCACTCCCTGCTCCCAACCATAAGACGTTATACCCTACAGTTTAAGAGAGGAGTTAAGGCAATTACAAATAAAACTATGCTCCAAAAAGCAGGGAACTATGCTCCCGCCTTAAGTTTCGCACAAAGCAAGTAGTAACAACACTGGACAGTTTCACATATTGTGCTCGCTTACAACTTAGGCTCCATGATGCACCCACACAGAGGGTGAAAACAGACATGACGCTAACCACACTTGGTGGTTATTTATGCATGTTGCAGGGCTGTATTGGTGCCCTATGCAGCCCTGAAACATGCATAAATGACCACCAAGGGTAGTTAAAGGGTGGTTAGCGTCATGTCTGTGTTCACCCTTTGTCTTGGTCTTTCAGCCCCAATGGCAGATTGGGGGCAACATGGCAGCTGGGGACAGCAAGCTCCTTCCCTGCTCAATATGGACTTGAGCCATGTCTCCACTGTAGCCATAATTTCTCCTTCATTTATAGCTCCCCTCTTAGGCAGCAGCTCAAGTGCATCTGCCTACTACACAGATGATTTAAGGACAGGAAAATATTTGTCCCAGTATTTATTTTATTTATTTAGTTATTTGATTTTATACACCACCCTTCCCCTAGAGGCTCAGGGCAACTTTCAATCCATAAAACAATAAAATCCATACAATAAAAACTCCCACCCTTGCTCCTACAAAACCTCCCCCTCAAGAAAAACATCCAACCAACCCCTGTCCCCTCCCACCAAATGCTTTTTCAGCTTAAAAATTTGTGCACCGCCTCCAGAAGATGATTAGGCCCAGGCTCAAACCTCCTGGGGAAGGGAATTCTAGAAAACTGGGGTAGCAATCTAGAACGCCCTCCTGTGTGCGCATACACCCGTCCTACGGACAAGGGTAGCAGACGAAACCCGCAAGAGGGAGCTCCCAGCTGACTGTAAGGGCCACAATGGAACATGGTAGGACAGGTGGTCTTTCAGATATATGGGGCCCAGACCGTTTAGGGTTTTAAAGGTCAAAGCCAGCACCCTGAAATGTGCTTGGAAAAATATAGGTAGCCAGTGCAGACTTTGGAGCACTGGCGTAATGTGCTTCTGGTGACTCATCCCTGAAAGGAGCCAGGTCGTCGCATTCTGCACCAGCTTCAGCTTCCAAACAGTCATCAAGGGCAGCCCCATATAGAGCACATTACAGTTATCTAAACTAGAGGTGATGAAAGCATGGATGACAGTGGCCAGATCCAAGCCAGAGAGAAAAGGCCACAGACTCCTCACCAGATGGAGTTGGTGAAACGTGCTTCTAGCTACCACTCTAACCTGGTGCTCCAAGCACAGCGAGGGACTCAGAAGCACTCTAAGGCCACGAACCTGACTGACCACACGAAGCCAGACTTCCATCAGTAACAGGAATCCCAGTCCCCTCCAATTCACAAGGCCGGGCAACCATCGTCACTTCAGTATTGTCAGGATTCAGCTTCAGTCGGCTCACAGTCGTCCAGTCCCTGACAGCAGCCAGGCATTGAGTAAGCACCAAGAGTGCAGGAACTGGATTGGATGAAAGAGAGAGGTAGAGCCGAGTGTCATCCGCATACTGATGACATCTCACCCCAAATGACCTCGCCCAGCAGCCTCAGATACATTGAATAAGAGGGGAGACAGAGTAGAACCCTGAAGGACTCAACAAGGGAGATCCCGAGGGGACGATGAGCAATCGCCCATTACCACCCGCTGGGACCTCTTTGACAAGGAAGAATGGAACCACCCAACAACAGTCCCGCACACCCCTGCCAGGTCCTGCAGTTGTGTCAACAAAGCCTCATGATCAACTGTGTCAAAGGCCACTGAAAGATCTAACAAGATCAAACAAGGTAGAATTGGTTGCCATCTGCTTTCCCTTCAGGTTTAAGGAGATAAAGTTACCTGAAGGTCATAAAAGCTACTAAACTGTGCTGCCAGAAGAACCCATCTCTCAGCCTTCTGCCCCCATGTATAACCCCCAGCACCTCAATATCCCCATCCCATACAAACACTGCTCCCCCAACCCTGCCTGCCCCCCAGCCTTCTTCTCCATTAATACACATTCCCTATCTCTCAGGCTTATTCCCCTACATGCACCCCTCCCAGCACTTGTCTGTCCTTTACCAATACATGCACTTCCCCCCCCACACACACCTGCCTGCCCCCCAGCATCATCTGTGCATACACATCACCTATTTCTCAGCCTTGTCGCCCATAAACACTCCCCCAGCATCTGGCTGTCTCCTCCCAATACAGATACTTCCCCCACTGTCCAGTTGCTCCCAGTCTTGTCTCCGTGTACATATCCCACATCCATCAAGCTTGTTTCCCCCATATACAGCCCCCCAGTATTCAGCTGACTCATTCTCCCCAAAACAAATGAAAGCATATAGAAAAAGCAGGTGGTATGGGGTCAGCTTGCTGTCCCCTGAACCCCTTCTGCCCCAGCTTCAGTTTTGCCACACACACACCTGCCCCCCCCCAACCTGCAGAGGAAGATGATTGGGGTTGAAAGACCAAGGCGAAGTGTGGGTGTATGGAGCTTAAGTTGTAAGCGGACACAATATCTCTCAGTCAGGTTTTCTAGATGCCTCGCACTCTGGCTTTCACTCGGGGCATGGCACTGAGAATGTGCTTGTGGCGTTGGTTGACAATCTTCACCGTGATTTAGATCAGGGTTGGTCATCTTTCCTGATCTTATTCGTTCTTTCAGCGGCTTTTGATACCGTTGGCCACAAGATGTTGGTGGCTGACTTGTGTGACCAAGCCAGTGTAGGCAGGGTTGTTCTTGAATGGTTCCACTCTTTCCTGGCTGGAATAACTCAGCGGGTGGTGCTGAAGGATTGTTTCTCTCTCTCTCTCTCTCACACACACACACACACACACACACCCTCAGTGTGGAGTCCCGCAGGATTCTATTCTGTCCCCTCTCCTGTTTAATGTGTATATGCAGTCGCTGGGCGAGGTCGTGAGGGGGTTTGGGGTTCTTCGGTGTCATCAATATGCAGATGACACCCAGCTTTCTCTCTCATTTTCATCAGATCCCAGCAGTCTCGGTGCCCGTGGGGGACTGGATGAGGGCTAGGTGTCTGAGGCTGAATCCTGATAAGACGGAGGTGATGTTGGTGGGTAGGGGTGGGGGAGTGGAGGCCCCCATCATTGATGGGGTTCAGCCCCCCCTCATCTCTCAGGTTCGCAGTCTGGGTGTGCTCCTCAATCCTCAGCTCTGCCTGGATGTCCAGGTAGATGCTGTGGCGAGGGGCGCATTCTGCCAATTACATCTGGTGCATTGGCTTTGACCATATGTTCAGATGCGGACCTGGCTACCGTCATCCATGCGTTCATCACTCAATATTGGACTATTGCAACACGATCTACGTGGGGCTACCCATGGTGACTGCTCGGAGACTGCAGATAGCGCAGAATGTGGTGGCCTGTCTTCTTATGGGGACAAGTCGCCGGGAGCACATAACTCCAGTGCTCCGCGCTCTGCACTGGCTGCTGGTAGTCTTCCAGGCCCGATTCAAGGTGTTGGTATTGGCCTATAAAGCCCTACACAGTCTGGGCCCTGCCTATCTGCGAGACCGCCTCATCCCCAGGGCTCTGGATCGGCCCCTGCGGTCAGCAGGCGGCACCCTCCTTGCAGTCCCCCGGGTACGCCAGGGAACAACGATGGAGAAGGCGTTCTCAGTGGCTGCGCCACAGCTGTGCAACTCCCTGCTGGCGGAGGCTTGGGTGGCTGGAGACCTCCCTTTATTTTGGCATCAATATACAACTTGGCTGTTCCACCTAGCTTTTGGCGAGGGAGAGGGGTAGGGTGGTGGGCGGAGGGTTGGGGAGATGTTGGGTTCTTTTGGCTCCATGTGCTTGTGTTTTAATTTGTGATTTTATTATTTTATTATTGTGATGTTTTTTATGATAATTGTGAGCTGCCCTGAACTGCTTTTGCAGGATAGTGTGGGATACAAAAAAATGAAAACAAATAAATAAATAAAATATGAGAGAGTGTACAATGTCTTTATTGCTTACATGGCGTGCAAGTTAAAGTGGAAGCTTTAACTTACAATTTCCATGCTTTTAGGGGCAGAGTTGAATTTGTAAGAGCGTTACCCCCCCTCTTAAACTAAAGCTTTTTGAATCCTGTAATTTCCATGGTTTTGAAAGGGGAATGCATTAAATTTCCTCTCCTACAACGTACCAATGTGGAAAAAATAGACTGAGTTTGGTCTCGCCTTTAACATACCCATCAACGGCTTTAAAAGGCCATAAGCTTCCACAACCACAGCATGGTATCAGTCTATGAGGAGAGATTCCTGGACAGTCCCAAAATTTTACAAATATGTATAACATTTTTTATTTTATAACAAGTAGACTTTTTGTGGTTTTAACGGAAAGGAGCTGATCCAACAGCTCTTTAATACTGCAGTTTCCTATAACAGCTCCACCTAATGGTTAAACAACATACTGTGATATCAACTTTCCATCACAGCTTATATATTTGTAAAATGTTGAGAGTGTCTGGGAACTTTTGGGACTGTCCTGGACTTTTAACATGGTAAATTATCTCAGGGGCGGAGAAACCACTTCAGCTTGTCCCAGGCACTGCACAGCTGGCCCCATCAGCTCTGGGAGATACCAGTGCAACAAGTGACAAGCTCATGGCTGCTGCCTCTTCCCCGGCAGCATTTGCCCCCCTGTAAACTGTCCCAGTTGAGCACCCACCAGACACATTCCAGCGCAGCTCCCAGAGAACCCAGGAGTCCTAGCTCCCAGCACCCCTGCTCTAACCCACCAGTCCCAACACCACTCCCAGAGAACCCAAAAGTTCCAGCTCCTAGACCCCACCTCATTCTTACCTGCTAGCCTCCACTCCCCTCGCATAAAACCCAGGAGTCCTGGCTCCCAACCACTCATACATAACACAATGTTAGACATCTTTGAGGCTTTTTGTCATAATGAATGTGGATTCTATGTACAACAAAAATACGGATTTTTAATCTACGACTCCCCTACCTCTTCCAGAGAAGAGATAA
Organism: Sphenodon punctatus; assembly: GCA_003113815.1. NCBI lineage: Eukaryota > Metazoa > Chordata > Lepidosauria > Sphenodontia > Sphenodontidae > Sphenodon > Sphenodon punctatus. The sequence goes on from QEPC01008474.1 coordinate 6,787,965, forward strand.
AAGGGGAACCAGACATAGCATATGAGTGTAGCATCTTTGCATCATAATCTCTCTATGTATATCCTACGCCCAGATGCCCATTCTCTTCTCTTCTATACGACAGTGTAGAGGGAGATGTACATAAAATCTACATAAGTTTGCTCTACGTATTAATCCACGTCCATTCTGAAGTTATTTTAAAATCTGACTCTTACCATAGGATAACATGGGAAATTCAAAACCTCCTAACTTAAAAAATACATGACCGATTGTAAAAATCCAAACACAGGAAATGACTAAAATGCACTTCTACACCTGTGACACTTCTACACCATTTTGTGACACTTCTACACCTCCAGACAGATAACTCTAACCACAGTTATGGCCATCAAAAGAAAAAGTCACAAAAGGCAAAAAATCTAAGTTATGCCTCCAAAATTCAAACATCTGAAATTTCGTTTTTCATCTGATTTGCCTGAAATTTGGACATCATGTACCCCTCACCCAAGAGATCCAAAATTACACACTGATAAGATAATCTCAATTTCGTATCAAGTAAAAATTTTGTGGTTTTAACAGAAAATGCAAGCTGCCTTAATAACTACAGAGCCACTAACGCAGTTGTATAATACTGCAGTTTCCTATAACAGCTCCACCCAATTGTTAAACGACATATTGTGATATCAACTTTCCACCACAGTCCACATTTGTTCCCTGTGCCTGAGGTTCCTCACCCTTGCTCTATGGCGCTCAGAGTGCTTCGCACAAATCACTGAAGCAACCTCCTCTAAGAAACAGTTCAAGATTATCAAATTTCCTTATATGCAATAAATAGAGACACAGAAGCCTTCCATATACCAGGCAAAGTTGGTGTCTAACAAAGCAACGCTGCTTCTCCGCAGCAAGCCCAACCTAAATCTGGAGGCGCTCTGGTGTGGTGGGATGGAAATTCGGCAGTAGCACAGTCTAAAATAATCAGTTGCGAAATAATGAACAACACTGGCATTTTGAGGATCCTAAGTAAGTTCAAGGTTAACACCACCCCACTGAGGTGAATGCAGCAATTCCTCTTTCCTCTGAGCGCCAACGCTTCACAATTTCTCTGTGAGTCTTACCATTTAGGTGTTTGGGTTTTTTTAAGCCTCAGCTGCTAAAATGATTTAAAAACAGCAAAAACCTTGAGCTTTAAAAAAAAAAAAAAAACCACAACATTTCTGGCTCTAAAGGTTGCAGAGAAAAGATTGGTAATCTGATTGCAATGCACCCGAAAGGCTGCGATACCACACAACAAAAGCCACCCTAAACTTTTCCTTTAAAGTCAAGGTTTTTAAAGCTAATTTCATATTTTCCGGAAGCATGCCTCCTAATTATTTTAGTATCAGGGGTTGACAGTCCCTCTGTTGTTTCAGGCTTTCATCTGACTCAGGCAGCAAATGTTGCATTGGGTATACTGGAGTCTGGTTTGCAGCTGTAAGACATGCACCTTTTTATTGTTTTAATTACAGCTCACAAAATAAAAGATTATTTGCCGCCTTTATCGACTTAAAGGCCACTTTCGACACAGTTGATAGGTCACGCCTATGGGGAAAACTAGAAAAGTCATCTATAGATCGAAGGCTCTTATATCTGATGATAGCCCTCCACACAGACAATGTTCTGAGAGTTAAGATCAACTATTCTGGTCAGTTATCGAATGTAATTCCATCTCATATTGGAGTCCGGCAAGGATGCATTTTAGCCCCTAGCCTCTGTAACTTTTTCCTAAATGATCTTCCAGAAATGGTTTCTGCTCTGGAATTTTTCCCACCAAAACTTGCCGATCAGCTGATAAGGGCGCTCCTCTACGCAGACAATGCGGTAATACTATCCCAAATGAAAGTTGGGATGAACAGGCTCTGGAGAAATATTGTACTCAGGACAAGCTAGAACTAAATTACACTAAAACCAAAATTATGGTCTTTGGAAATGAGAAGAGGAAATATTCTTGGAGGCTAGGTTCTGAAAGTATTGAACAGGTTCTGCAATACAAACATCTGGGCATTACCCTTAGCAAGACCAGATAGTAGGATGCTCAGGCTAAATCCGTGTTAAATCAGGCCTCAGGTATGACCACTGTTATTCTAAATTACTTTTCTAGAAAGAGCTGCGGAAGAGAGTTAATGGCCATAGAAGTTTTGAATGCCAAAGTTGCATCTTCATTGTTCTATGGAGCCTCTTTATGGCCATTTAGTTTGGATAAGATTCAAGCAGCATTTCTGAGGAAACTTCCATTTACCACCGGGAATAGTTGCAATGGCAGTTCGAATAGAAACGGGACAACTTAGTTGGAACTGGAAGGTAAAAAAGCATGCCCTTTTAATATGCCTTTGTGCTGTCGTATACCCCTAGTCGGGTTTGTTCCCTTTGTTGGCCAAAGACAAATATGAATCTTTATGGTCTTCTACTATGAAAGATGTTATGACCAAAATCGGATTTTTGATGATTTATTTACAAAATAAAGGCCTTCTAGTGGCTAGAGCAGAAATTAATAGGAGGATTGTGGCCATTGCATGCCAGGAGGATATAGCTGCTATATATGCCTCACCCCCTTTGGGGATTTACTCGTGCTTGGTACCTAAGGCTGGTCAGGCTGCGAATTACTGGCAAAGTAAACTGTCCCCAGTTTTCGGTCGCAAATTTCTCTTGGACCGATTTAATGTATTCCCCTCCATGGTTTTGGAGGGTCGGCGTAGTGGGGTACCCTTCGCAGATTGGTTGTGCCCTTTCAACTTCCAGCAGGTCGAAACGGTTTCCCATATTTTGCTAGAATGCCAGTTATACCAGGAAATACGAAGGCAATATCTGGACACAATTTTGTCCAGATTTCCTGGAAGATAGGTCCACCAACAGGTCGACCAACACCCAGAAATTTCTGAGGCTGTAGCCAGATTTCCTCTGAAGTTAATTGCAATTAGAAGTCAGTTTTTGAATTTTAAGACTTCTTAGTCTTTGTAAATATGGATGTATATCTTGTAGCAATCAAGTTAGAGTAATATTTGCATTATATTACCCTTTGTGATATGCTTTTTGTGTTGTGTTGTGGTCATGTGAGAATGTTAGTATGGTAATAATAACAGTTATTCTAAGGTCTTGGTTTTGATTGTTGATGACTAGGAATGGAATAATTTATTTGGCATTAGCTTTCGCCATAGCCTTACACACAACACATGACTAAGGGGATAGTATTTTGATAAATTCTATTGTAATATATATTTTATTATCTTTGTTATCCTTATTTGTTAGTTTGTATTGTAATTTTTGAAGGTTGTAGTATTCATGGTTATGTCCTTTGGATACGCCACTAATAAAATTTATTATTTATTATTATCATTATTATTAATATATAATTACAGCTGAGACTCTGGAGCCCAGTTCTAGGATAGACAGCTTCTCCCCCAACTGCTCCACCGAGTGTTCGGCACAATAGGATCTTTTACACCTCCACCTACCTACCTACCCACCCCCAAATATCCTATTGTCCATACCTCTCAGCAGTCCCTCTTTAGGATGGTCAGTCTTTGGGTGTTGAATCCCATCGTCCCTCTTTCAGGAGAGAGGGAGACAAAACAATCATCATTCAAGCTTTAGGTGCTGCTTTCCTGGTAACTTCCCAGGAAAAACACTTGAGAAAATAATGAGATCATGGAATGACAAGAAACTAATCGGAATGAGCCACAAGAGTGTCTTTCCCTCTTTATGCACCTGGAATGTTGTGAGGTGTGTGTAAGTATGTGTCAGGAATAAAGGGCATCGGGCCCAAGCAAACCCCCCCCGTAGGGTAGCCAGAGACGCGCCGGGGGGTGGCCTAGAGGCAGAAACACACACCCCGCCAGAGATTGCCCCCGCAGAGCCAGGCCCCTCCTGCAGCAGCGAGGGCCAGGCTCCTTTGCCGCCAGACGTGGAACCGCCGGGGGGAAAAGGGGCGGGGCCAACAGGGACGCTACGGAGGTCAGCACGCTTACACGCTAAACAGGGGCGGGGCTAGGGCTTCTTAAGGCCAGAGCGGGCAATGCCTCCCCGCCGGCGATCAGTCCTCTGTGAAGCTGGCCCTGGAGAGTGGTGTGGAGCGTTGTTCCCTGGAGAGAAATCTTGGCGTGCGAGGCAGTGTGATAGCGAAAGACGGGTGAAAGGAGTGTGGATGGAGAGTGAGTGGAGCGTTCGAGGAGAGTGAGTGGGGGTGGGGAGTGGAGTGTGGGTGTGTCGCACCAGCCTGGTGATTGTTCCTTGGGCCCCCTCCTTGTGTTCCTCCCCCGTGGGGCTGGGGCTTTTCCCCCTCCGGCTCCCCCATCCCGCGTGGTGTTTCTCCCTCCTGCACAGATACCTACCACGAGGTGAACTTCCCCTGAGCACGGTGTGGGTGGGGTGTGTGGTTACGGGCAGGGATTTATTCCCCCTGCAAGTGGGCAGAAGGCTGCACACACATTGCACTGATCACCCCTGTGATGAGACGGCCCTGTTCCCTTGGGAACTATTAGGGCCACATGTCAACCTGAGGGGACTTTTTCTCCAGGGTAATTGTGCTCCGCCTTCTTTGCAGGAGTCCTGTAAGGCGGGGTGTGTGTGGGGTAACCAGGTCCGTGGGTTCATCCCTTCCCCAGTCCCTGTGCCAACCCTCACAGTATGTGAGGGGGAGGATCTTATTAGTCGAGGGGCTGAGGCTTGTCTCTCTTTGGCCACTGGAGATGCTGGGAGCTATGCCCTTGCCCAGTCCATGGGAAATCTTCAAACCCACTCCATAGACCTCCTGGTTTCTTACCTATTTTTCAGTGGAGCCCACCCTTAATATTCTGGTCACAGTTTCCCAAATTCCCAGAGAGAGAGCCAGCCAGAGAGGAGAGGCCCCAACCTCCCTTCTGATTCCACTACAATAATGTCTCAATTGTCAAGCTATTATATTTTATTTTTCATTGGGTGAAAACAGACATTTCTTATTCGTGATGCAGGGCTGCATAGGGCACCAATACAGCCCAGCAACATGCATAAGAAATGTTAAAGTGGTGTTAATGTCATGTTTGTTTTCACCCGTTGACTGGCAAATTCCCAAAAGATGGACAGGCACTTGGGAACCCAGGGGAGCTGCTCATAGCCCAAGGGTTTTCCCTCCCAGGGGTTGCGTTGAAAATTAGTACAAGCTCCAAGGGGGCCACATAGAAGTTGGGGGCAGGGACACTTAAGGGGTGCCCTCAGGAAAAGAAGGGTCCAGATCATGGATCTGTGCCATAGATCTGTCCCCTGGTCTTGTGTGCATGTCCTCATCTCTGCTCCCTTACCCTGAGCTCCATTTTTCAGTGCTTGGAGGTAGGAACTGAATCTAGAGGCTTGGAGGTAGGAACTAAAAAGGGGCAATATAAGAACGTCCCGTGGGCCACATTTGATCCCCGGGTCTGAGGTTCCCCACCCGGGCCGTGGCATAGCCAATTGGACATACTGCTAGTAATGGCAGCCCCAGCTATAGTGACAAATGAATCCCCAAATCCATTGTTTCCACTGCGCGCAAGGCTGTAAAACGCCTTCTGCTTTTCTTTCCCACAACGGTGCCTGCAATCGCTCTGTTCACAGACAACACCGGAGGCTTGGTAACTATAAATAAAGCACACAATGAAATGCAGCCCTTTGAGGATTTTTAATGCTCAAATTATGAATATTTGATAGCAGCCTAATTCTTGCTAATGGAAGATGGGGCCATGCATTTTCCCTCATGATGGGAATCGTGGCTGCTTCCCAGAAGTGACCAGACTCAAATTAGAGGCAGGCAGACCACAGAGAAGCTGATCTAAAGCTCTTAGCATTCAATAAAGGCCATGTCATTTATCTCCTACCTGGTGGGCTTTGGTTCTTGCTTCAAGCAGGGAAAGGCAGTGCAAGGAAGAAAGAAAGAAAAAAAGAACCAGTCTTTTCTGTATTTCCAATAGAAAGCATGACAAAGACCACGCAAAGTGTGCCGTGTTAACTATCGGAAAATGCTCTAGTGACACAAAAGGGCAGCAGTGGCTCTTGTGAGAAATTCCACAACGCACAAATATTGTTTCTTTTATTTATTTTGATTTGATTTGACTCTTCAAGACTCTCAAAAGACTCATGGCAGCGTACAATTAAAAAATTTCCCCAAATAATTACAAAGTAAATCCCCCCCCCCACAAGTACCCCATAAGAATATGTTAAAATCCCTTAGCAACCCCCAACCTCAATTCCTGCCTGCCATTTCTCTTTTTCTATTCTAAGTAATACAATAAATGAAAAATCAGAACCCGTAATACAAGTACCAAATTCCGCCCCCCTCCGCAAAATCCCACCCTAGTCCCTAGCCCATATCCCACACTACCGCCCTTCTTCCTTATGCCCTAATCCACTTCACCCCAAATCTCCCCCCCACAAAAAACGCTATTTCAAATACAAAATAACCCATCCAAAATCTATCCTTCCCCCAGTTCCAGCCACAAACAGTTGGCAAATGGCAAGAAGCATTTGGCAGCCGCCTGTAAGGATGCCTTGATGGAATCCAGAGGGATTGGGGTGTGGCAGCCCCATACGGACCAAGGTCCCAGTCCCTGCAGGTCGTCCATAAGCCCAATATGTGCAGCCCCCCCAGTAAGAACAAGGGGGTAGCGCATTCTGTTTGTTTCTCTGAGTAGCAGCTGCTATTTTGTACTGGAGTTGCTCTCTCAAAGGAAGGACCTCACACTTGAGACTGGTGGGGGTGGGATCCATCCCCTTGCTCATGGACCATGAAAAAAAATCTGAGGCTGCGTTCCCATCTGTGGCGGCGGTGGCGGCAGAGGGAGGAGCCAGGGAAGACGCAGCTGCGCGGAGGAGCCGGCTAACAGGAAAAGAGTCGGTGCAAACAGGGATCTGCCCTGGCTTCTCTCGCGCACGTCAGGGTGCAAAATCCTGCCCTGACATGCGCTAGAGAAGCCGCGGCAGATCCCCATTTGCACCAACTTGTTTCCTGTCAGCCGGCTCCTCCACGCTGCCGCGTCTTTCCTGGCCCCTCCCTCTACCGCAGATGGGAACACAGCCTTAGTGTGGACGAGACTGTGAGAGGGACAAGGTTTTGGAATTGGCAGGATGAAGTTTCGTCTAGCCTCTTGTAGAGAGTCCCCATAGGCCCAGGTCCCAGGCTGAACTGGGCCGCCTCGCTCCATGCCAGCTATGCCCCTGCCTATCCAGTTAGGCAAAATCCAGATCGGTTGATAATGGGTGTCTTTAGACAGATGACCCCTGGACCTGATCCGGGGGTGGCCAGCCATGCATTCCCCATGTGCAGCCCTGCAGCTCCTGGGGCCTGTAGTCCGCCACATGGCGCCCCCCTCCCACACACCATAAAGCTGCAGGCGGACTGACCGCTACTCTAGGCTGCTGGCCGCAGCTCTATGGCGTTGCCAGGGTAACCCCCGGCCTGAAGCGGAGCTGCAGCATTCCACCCACCGAGGAGATGGACTGCTGCTCCGCCCCCAGCCGGTGCTCCAGATTTAGGCAGCCTGCTCTGGTTGCAGTGCTTCAGGACGTTTCCAGACCACAAACAGAGCTGGCCCAGAGCAGGTGGCACCTGCTCCACCTCACACCCAGACAGTGCACCTTTAAACAACCAGCCTGCCTGGGTGTGAGGTGGAGCAAGTCCGTGTAAAAGCACCCAATGTTGTACACATACAATACTTGTCCCTCTCCCTTCTCCCAGAATCAGATTACAGGGCCTGGATGCGGCAAAAAGACATGGAAACGGTGACAATCGTACCGGATACGGCAACACTTGCCGTTACTGCACATGCTCCCAGGTGGGAAATGGTTCTCCACTGGGAGTAATGTTGTAGCTTTGCAGTTACAGTGGCAGGGAATGAGGCGAGGCCACCAGTCTCATGAAGTAGAGAGGATCTCTCAAGTCACCCAGTTTCTTTTCCAACAGGAGAATTTCTCTTCTTCAGAATGTGTAGAAAAGGCACTGCATTCTCAAGGACACCACAGCTAGATGGATGGGATCCACCCACCTTTGAATTAGCAGGAAGAGCACGCTCTCTCCTATTAGTTTATGTGAAATCTGAAGTAATCTTAGTAGCCTGCGGTTCCCTTATTAGGAGGCAAGAACACAAGGAAACCAGTATAAATGGCTACCAGCTGCGACTCCTGCCGCTCACCTCGTGAGCGTTCTTCAGCCGGAGGATGAGATTTAATGAAGGCACAGAAAGAGAGGGTGCTCGATTTCCTCCACCAGGCACGGCAGGACCATCATTAACACAGGCAGCTGGACTTCATTTGGTCCCATCATGCTGCTGAACTGTCAGCTCATGTTCAGTATAGGAATTATGTCAGGACTGGCTAGGAAACAAGATACCATTCCTACAAATTTGCTTTACTGGTCATAAAGCAATGGCTTTAGGGATGGGCGTTATAGATTCAGATCAATCCGTTCTGAACTGCAACAGGCATGTTGTGGTTCAGTTTAAGAGCTACAAATAAATAAAAAAACAACTGCATAGGCAAAAAATGGCCACTGGGCTGTTTTCGGCCTTTTCAAAAATGGCAGCGGGAACGTTGCTGTCGTTTTGGAAAAGGGCTGTTAGTCTGCACACGCAGAGTCGCCATTTTGTCCATGTACAGATTGGCTGCCCTTTTTCAAAATGGTGGTGATGCTGTTGCACATGCACAGAACAGGCCAACAGCCATTTTAAAAAGGTTCTATTTTTTATTGTTTTTCATGTTTTGATTGATTAAAAAATGGATCTATAATAAAGATCTGGATCTGTAATTCCCTCTGGATGCCCATCCCCATCATGCATTGGAGTTCTGGGGAAGCCAGTTTGTTTTATCCCACACTACAAACGTTTTGGACCTACTGGCTACCAGCACCAACCTTCTGAATTTCTCACAGATTCTTGTGCACTTGCATGAGATGAACGTGGCCCGGCACATACTCACTGCAAGCTGGCCACAACTCTACAAGGGAGTCAGTGTAGCCTAGGGAATAAGTTGTTGGATTTGGGACCAGAGTGACCAGGGTGTAAATCTCATTTTAGCCATGAACTCACTGGGAAGCCTTGGGCACATCATTAACTGTCAGCCTCAGCTCCTCATAAATAAAACGGGTCTCGTAAGAGATAGAGAAATTGTTGCTTTGCTTCCTAGTGATTTTTAAGTCAATCTCATGATTTTATGAATATCTGGATTTGGCAACTGTGGTACAACCACCTATTAAACGTTTGTGAATGTTATTCCTGACTAATGAGTTAATGGCTGTTTTTCGACAGACGGGACCGTTAACACGGCGGGGGGATGGGTGTACACACACACCACTCACCGTCCACCCGTGCCCCTGCATGGAACGGTCCGGCTTTTCCACCAGTGCTCCGTGCGGGGAGTTGGGGGCGGATGGGTGGAGGTGTGTGGGTAGAGGGAGCGTCCGCCCACCCACTGCCACTTTTAGACGGGCGCTTGGGTGGGTGGGGATGGGTGAACCTGCATGTTAGCACCTCATCTAAAAACTGCCAATTTTACATCTTTTATCACACTGTAGCCCACTGTGTAGGTCAGGGATTTTATTTATTTATTTAATAACTTCTATCTTGCTCCCTCCAACCTTATGACAGCTCGGGGCACCTCACAAAACATTTAAAAACAATATACTAAAAATACACAGAAGGGTTACTAAAACAATAAAAACAGCAGCAAAAAGAGGTAAAGCCACTGGCAAACACCCCCTTCACTCCCCACGTCCCCCAAAGGCCCAGACAAACAGCCAGGTCTTACAGGACCGATGAAAGGCCAACAGGCTGGGAGCCAGGCGAGCTTCCTCTGGGAGAGAATTCTCTATAGTCATGGTGTGGCCACCGAGAACGCCCTCTCCATCGTGGCCCCCCGGTTCATCAGGGGGACCTCCAAGAAGGCGCCCCCAGTAGACCAAAGAGGTCACTCCACGGCCCGGGGAGTGACGCAGTCTCTCAGATAGAAGGGGTCCGGGGATGGGGAACCTCATGATCAGGGGCCGAATGAGGCCCACGACTAATTTTCATATGGCCCTTTTCCAGTTCCTGGATCCAATTTCTACCTCCAAACACTGAAAGACTGACCTCAGGGGAAGAGAGCAGAGATGAGGGCATGTGCATAAAGATAGGGGCTAGAATCCATGGAACAGATCCATGATCTGGACCCTCCTCTTCCTGAGCGCACCCCTGCCCCCAACTTCTATATGGGCCTCAGAGCTTATACTCATTTTCAAAGTGTTCTCGGGGGGGGGGGGGATGTTCCCCCCACTCCCACGTAGATGTACCCATAGAGGGCAGGTGACTTACCCAAGGGTACCCAGTGACCGGGTAGAGCTGGGAATAGAGCCAAGACTCCCAGCTCTCCGGTCCGGTGACGAGACCACCCAGAAAACAGGCTCTGTGCATCATTTTCAAGGAGGAAAGAAATTAATTACACACATATGTGTTTACCTTGTCTTTGGTGGGGGCAACTGTTTCGTTTTTGGGATCCGCTACACACACTAAAACTCCATTTTGGTATGGAGGAAGTCATGGAGTTCTGTGACTCATTTTTAAAAAAATCTTCACTTGTGACTTTTTTTTTTTTTTACATTTGGTATGTTTTGTGGGTGGGTGAATGTGATGTTAACTGCTGAGCTGAGAGTTGTTAGAAACAGGGAGTGAGCAATGGGATGGACCACTCTGCTCTTATGCTCTTCCCCTGAAGCATCCAGTGCTGGCAACTGATGGGAGACTGTTGGTCTGACCCAACATGCCAGCTCTTCTGAGGTGACTCCAAGGCTGGGGAATGTGGTACAATGTTGCTGACATTTCTAACCAAGTCCACAGGACCGGCCTTATAATTTGTGAAGCCCAGGGCAAAAATAAAATGTGAAGCCCCCATGGACCCACCCTCCACAGCCTCCTTTAACCCCGTCTTGGAAGACACTGTTCCCACAAGCTAGTAGGAGAGACGAGGCAAAGCAAAGCAGGGCCCCATAAGAAGCAGTCACCCCAGGGGCTGGGAGTTGGAGGCAGGGAGAAGGCTCCACAGAGTAGGGCCTCACATTTTATTTTTGCCTGGGCCCTGTAAATTCTAAGGCCAACCTTGCCCTCCATTGCTAACAGAGGACTGCAGAAAGACTCCCAGATCTGCATTATCCTCTGCAGCCCTGCCTCTCCTTCTCCTCCAGACCTCTGGCTTCCTTGTGTGCTACTAGTAGTTACCAATGCCATTACAGCACCTGAGAGTGACACCCGGTGCAAGAGAAGCAGAGGTAGTGGGGGGGTGCAGGCAGGAAAGCAAAGTTACTGCAGTTAATGGTCACTTACCTGCTCCCATGATTGAGTTTCCCTGGTCATCATTACTTGCTTTTATTACAGGGGTCCCAACTCCAACAACACAGTTAATTCACTGTAGTTGGGCCTTACTTCCGTTTTATTCATGAAGCGTTCACACAGAGTGAAGTTATTCAGGAGTAGAAGAGAAGTATGTACTCCTGAAAAATCATACATGCTCCCATTCGCTTTGTATTTTGAAGTAACTGTTTGTATGAATACTTCTGAGCATGAGGGTGGTGGACATGGTTCAGGAGGGAAGAAACGGGAATTCCACTCAGTTTCCGTTTTTGACAGAAAATGGCCGTTTCAGTTGGTTCTATCAGAATTTGGATCGGATTAAATTCTGATCAGACCGATCGAAACCAATTTCTGGCATTTTGCGCACGTGCAAAATGACTGCTACCCTGCACTGAAACAGCAGTCACTATTTTGGTGTAGGGCAGTGGGCGTTTTGTGCACACGCAGAATAGTCAAAGTCATTTTGCACATGCACAAATAGGTCCATCGGAACTCCAACCGAAATACCACCAACCGTTCCATTTTCACAGAACTGTTCAGCGATCGTTACGTCTCGGCTATGGGAGAAATTGGCACAGTACTAATTGTTTGTCTCAACGCTATCGATGAGGAGCAGTTACTTTGATTTAATTAAATAAAACTAGTCACTTCAATTTACACTGTTCATCTGAGCACTGCCAAAGTGAAGTAGTTACTTTGATTCAATTTAAATTTAACTAGTTACTTCCATTCACCTCTGTTCATCACACCGTGGCCCATGATACCAGAAGGGACAGGACATGCTGGGAAGGAGGACACGGAATCATTTTCCTTGTTTACAATAATTGCTTGCTTCATACAGTGTAAAAATCTGCTATGAAGCAAGAGTCCACACATAATACTTGCTACAGTGCAAGTAAGTGTTGAGTAGAGAATTTTTGCGGTGCAAGGTACCCAGCTTTCCAGTTGCAGACATTTTGTAGTTTGTTCCCACAGATGAGGCTAGGAGTCTGCAGCCTCTGCAGCACACAGCAACTGTACTCTGTGTGCACGTGTCTGGCACTGACTCCAGAGGGTTCCAGTGGAGGCAGACAGATGGAATTAATTTTTCTCCTACACTCTGTAACTATGACAACTGCAGGTCAGAGGGAAAGGGGGAAATCTTCCACAGGCCGAGGAGCCCAGTTTTCCTGGGAAATGCCTTAGGACGTCTGAGCGGGCTGGATACAGAGACTGCCACACCTACCACCTCAAGATCCCCTGGAAGCCTTCAATCCACAACATCAGGGTCAATTCCCAGCAGATCTGACTCTCTCCGGCTGAGTACCCAGTCAAATCCTGAAGGCCTTATCTAGACAAATTGCAAGGGACTTCGGCAGAAGGGTGACTGAATAAGGAAGTGCTGAGTAGAAACTGAGGAGTAATCTTGGAAGCTGTGTGTGATACTTTCACTTTGGACTGTTAGAACTATCGGGAGATGAAGTTCTGACTTCTTACATGCCTGAGGAAGGACCCTATGTGGCCTGAAAGCCTGCATACCCTCACCAACAGAAGTTGGCCCAATAAAAACTATTTGGTCTCTATCTCTTACGTTTGTGAGTATTGTTACGAGTTCATTTTAAGTAGGACGTTGACAAACTGGAGGACAGCAAAGAAGATAAGAGGTTTGGAAAGCAAGTCTTATGAGGAAAGGTTGTAGAACTGGGTATGTTTAGCCTAGTGAAGAAGAGATTAGGAGGAGACAAGATAGCAGTCTTCGAATATGGGAAGGGCTGCCAACAAGAGGATGGCAAAGACCTGTTCTGCCTAGCTACAGAGGGTACAACTAGAAACAATGGGTGCAAGTTACAGGAAGGTAGATTTTGGTTAGATATTGGAGTTAAGAGCCGTTTAGCAATGGAACAAGTTGCCTAGGGAAGTTAGGCTCTCCATCGCTGGAGGTTTTCAGAAAAAAAAGAGGCTGGACAGCCATCAGTCGGGGATGTTGTAGTCATCCTGCATTTGAGCAGGAGGTTGGACTAGATGACCTTCAATGTACCTTCCAACTATGGGTGAAAACAAACTAGATAGCAGCCCCCCACCGGGGTGTGTCCACCTGCCTGTTTTTTAAGCGGAAGTCAGATGTTCACCCCCACTCACCTGCAACCTGGTCTGGAGTATCCTGAGCACACCAAGGTATTTTTCTGGATTATTAGAGGTGCCCTTGGGTGATGTGGAGAAAGAGGAGCTTCCCTGGAGACTCTGGGTCAAAACCTGGAATATCTGGACAAAATCCAGAGAGGTGGCAACCTTATTTGGAGTCACCACATCAACTACTCTGGGTTGGGCAGCGTTATCCCCAGGTGAACAACATACCCCGCAGACATCCAGAAGGATAGGCCTACTGCAAGTACAGCTTGGATCAGGGGTGGGGAACCTCAGGCTTGGGGGCCAAATGTGGCCCGCAGCTAGTTTTTATGTGGTCCCTTTCTTTCCAGTGCCTGGATCCAGCTCCTATTCTCAAGCACTATTCCCTGCTGGTGAAATTGACAGGGCAAAGGCTATGTTCCCTGCTGGTGAAACTGCCAAGAGAAAGCTCTTCCTGGAAGGCTATGTTCCCTGCTGGTGAAACTTACAGGGCAAAACTTGCCAGCAAGGCTGTATTCTATGCTGGTGAAACTTACATGCCCAAAGCCTTGCTGTTGAATAGACTTTCATTCCCGGACATGTTCATGGCTTTTCCATGGGACTGCAGAGGAGCTCCCTGGATTTGTTCAAGGTAACAAACTTCTTCAAAACTATGTTCCCTCTGTGAGGAGCTCCCAGGTTGTAGCAATGGAACTTGTTTTATATTAATATCTTACGCTGTCCTGCCATGAAGAAAGGAAGGTAGAAGGGAGATAGGCCCAAAGACTACAAACTGTATTATGAAGAGAGCAGACTTTGTGACTCCGTATTAAAAATTACTGGAGGAGGAGGAGACCACCCCCATGGACACATTAAAGCTAAGAGACCCAGAGAAAGCCTACATGACAAGCCCAGATGCCTGGAATTGCTGGCTGATGGATTTAAGAAGAAGCAATCAGATATTACTGTCTCTGGCCAAAACCACAAATAAACCGTCACGGGTGGGTCAACAAGATAACCTTGCCACCCTGAAACCATCAACACCTGGTGGACAATCTGATACGCCCAAAGTGAGTGGCTCTGACAGGAATGGATCCCCCAAGGCCAGGATGGACAGGGTTTACTATTGTAGTGATGAGCTCACAACGATCAAAGAACAGCTCTGTGAAAGAAGGGTGAATTTACCTCTTTCCCACAGATCCCCTTTGCCTTGAGCACAAGGTGGTAACCATGATTGGGCAGTTCCCATTAGCTTACATGGCCCAAGAACTGTATATAAGGACAATCAGAACCAACATACTTTGGCCTAGAGCTTGGTGCCACTAGCCTTGCAGCAATGAGTATCTGTGGTCTTTGCCCCGTCCTGCTCATAGTTCTCAAGGAACAGAGCTCTCCTCTCCAGCATCACCTGGGGCCCCCTTCCAGCCTTTCCTGAGTCAGTGCCTGCACGTACTCCAGCTCATGGCCCTGGACACATAAGAATACTATTGCGTAGGATTACTTATGCTTCGGTGTGGGTAGTGTTGTGACCTGCCAAGACCAGGAAACCAGAACTTGTGTTTTTCTATAATCAAGTTATACTGTTTTACTGAGCAGACACCTTGCTAATTAATCGAGAGGTATATACTGAAGTGGGTTTAAAGGCAATCATCAGTCTCGCTCAGCTCATCGGACTCATTATTGTGGTTGGACCTCCCCAGTCCATTGTGAACAATATTTGAGTACAGCTACAAGGTTTGTGAGACCAAACTTAATACTTGCTCCCTGTTAGGCAGCTGGAGTGATGGCAAATGTTATGTGTAGAGACACCCCATGTATCCCTTGAGTGGCTAAGGAACAAACAAAGCGTTGAATTGTCTTTCATTAACTACTGAGGCATCAGAACTTGGGCCCAGCATGGATTTAAAAACCAGGCCTGAACCTAACTGAGTCCTGACAGAGCTATGCTCTCCTGTGCCCAAACCCAATGTAACGAAAACGATTCCCCCTGCCCCCCCACTCCCAAGTGTCATGTCTTCCTGGTGCTCTCTGGGGGTGGAGCCACATCATGTAAAGGGCAGGGGGAACCTTAAGCCCCACCCCTTTCCACAGGAACCCTCTGCCCCCAAGGAGCACCGTGACACCATGGTGCTCTGTGGGAGTGGGACCTTTTGACCACAGGAGACCCAATCCAGCCTGAATCTGAAGGGCTTGAACCAGAGGGGTGCTCAGGACCCAGATTTGGTATGGTATGCAACTCTCTAATCAGAACCCACAAACACACATTTAACTGGTGCGGAGGCTGCATCCGTACGTCTCCGGCCCAGACCTGGCCTCCCTCATCCATGCCTTCGTCACCTCGAGGCTGGACTACTGCAAAGAGCTCTAAGTGGGGCTAACCATGTTCCTGGTTCGGAGGCTGCAGCTAGTGCAGAATGCGGCGGCCCGGCTCCTCTCGGGGACGGGTCGTCGGAAGCACATAACACCGGTGCTCTGGACTCTGCACTGGTTGCCAATAGAGTGTAGAGCCAGGTTCAAGGTATTGCTATTGATGTATAAGGCCCTTCGCGGTCTGGGCCCCTCGTACCTCAGGGACTGCCTCGCCCTCCACGTCCCAGAGCAGCTCCTTCGGTCTGATGGGGGTGCCTTCTTGGAGGTCCCCCGCGTTAAGCGGGGGCCCACAATGGAGAGGGCATTCTTGGTGGCCAGGCTGCACCTTTGGAACTCCCTCCAGGAGGAAGCTAGCCTGGCCCCAAGCCTTTTGACATTCCGGCCAAGTTGTAAAACCTGGCTGTTCGGCCAGGCCTTTGGGGAGGGAGGGAGGGAGGGTTAGGGGGTTTTTATCTCCCCTACCCTATTTATTGTTTTATCATGATTCCCGGCCCTGTATTAATACTTTTAATGTTTGTATTTTGGAATGTTTTAACTGTTTTAGTTGTATTTTATATATGTGGTTGTCTTATTGTAAGCCGCCCCGTGCTGTTTTAGGAGTGACGGGGTATAAATTTAATAAATAAAATAAATATAAATAAGCTGTGAGCAGTTCCTTCAAGTCACCTGGGACTGCAGTTAAGAATATGCGTAAGTGTTTACAGGATCAAGCCCAAAGACACTGAAACTGTGTCAGAAGCAGCAATAATCTTGTCATCGTTCTCTCTGTGTAACGTGTAGGTCTAAGGAAGTGAGTCCTCTAATGCTGCAGACGGTTCTATGATTAAAAGCTGCCAGAAATCATCCAGAGCAGCAGTATGCATCTAGCGAGGCTTTGAAGTGTCCATTATGTTATTTGGAACCAGACCCAGCTATGCCCTTGGGGTTTCTAATGTGTGCTTTGCTCTTTACACAATGAAACAATGTTTCCCACCCTCTGCAATCTGGCTGCTCCATGACAGTGGGACGGGGGCAGAGGTAACTAGATTGGAACCTCGGGGACCTCTCGCTTTCTCTTCATGTTTTTGTCTTCATGTTTTTGGAAATTCCTCTTGGCCAGCGAGAGAGAATGCTGATGGAGATTCCCATGTGGTTTTCTTTTTGTCTTTTCAAAATGTAAGCAGCCAAACAGAGCGGCAAGATCCCATTTGCGGCCACCACAAGCCCAAATAAATGTCTATTAATGAATCTCCGAAGGTAATTTCTGCTCCAGAATAAGCATCTGTCTTCTGAATAACTCCAGCTAAGTGCAGGGCACTGCAATGAGGCAGCAGCTCTCAGACATAATTCTCTCTGCACTGCAACATCACTGATGCATCCTGGCTCCATCATAAACCTCCCCCGCCCCATTTCCCACCCCCCACCCCCACCAAAAGAACTTGAGTGCAATCCTGTCCTTGTTGAATTTACCAATTCAGCTCCCATTAAGTTTAATGGCAGAGGATTGCACGCACAGCTTCTTTGGAGGTCGATACCAGTTGCTTTGAAAACACATTCAGCACAAGCTCCTTGTCTTTACCTTCAAGGCTCTTCATGGCCTTGCTCCCCACTATCTTTCTGCACTTGTTTCCTGCCACATTCCTGCCTGGGAGCTTCGCTCCTCCTCTGCCACCGTGCTCGCCTGCTCACAACTCCCTTCTCACAACATAGCCACCCCTTTTCCCTTGCTGCCCCCAATCCCTGGGTCTCTCTCCCACCCTGAATACATTCACTCTGCTCCTCTTCTCCCACCTTCAAATCTCTCCTGAAAACCTACCTCTTCTGTCGGACCATACAGGCTTCTGCTCCAATAATCTGAGCTGGATTGGACTTCTAGGTAAAAAAGGCTTACATCTCATCTCCAAGCCAATACACAGAGGTAGCTAGGTCAGAATGGTTTCTGGTGCATTAGAGGAAATGGGGCATCCCCACCCAGCAGCAGAGAACACAACTGCACCATGGGATGTGCGTGGCATCACCTGTCCTCATTGCAAAACTCAGGAACGTACTCATTCAATGCCTGAGGAAGGGCCCCCTGTGGCCCCAAAGCTTGCATATTCTCACCCACAGAAGTTGGCTCAATAAAAGATATCATCTGAACTATTTTGTCTCCACCGCTTACATTTGGAACCAAGACAACAAATGCCCTCTCTCTCTAGATTCCTTTTCTCTGGACAGCAATCACAGTCAGAGCAAATTTTTCACTAAGGTCTTAGTCCCCAAATTCCTCACCAATGTTCGCTAAACTCTTCCTAGGATCTGTTTTGCTATCAGACCCACATCCTGGGCAGACACTCATACACTCAGATTCCATCGTCCTTACGCATTCCTGGCTCACATACTTTCCCTGAAACAGCTGCAAAACACACAGCTGGGGGGAGGCAAAGAAACCATGCCATCGAATCAGATCTCAGCGTCCCCAAGAGGCTGACCAATCCAAGCATGCCAAATGTGCTACATGATTGTGGTTGAAATCTCTGTTTTAACAGCAGCAGCCCCCTAGGACCTTGCTGTGGGACCGCTGGAGCGAATAATGTAGCTCCCCTGTGTTGCCTGGTGGACTGGAATACCCTTAAAGAAACAGTGCACACTAATTGCAAGGCATGGGACTCACTTGTGAAGCAATCTTCCTGAGTAACGGATTGGCCTTTCTACAGTAACATCTTTTGTGTTAAGGATCCCAAAGCACTTCCTGTGGTGGGAATAACTTTCCCACCATTGAAATGCAGCTTTCGGGATGGAGGAAGGGGTGCGGCCCAGCTACTTCAGCTAAGCTGGCACTAAAAAATACTGTCCACACCCCCAAATCTTGGCTGTTCTCAGTACTGCGTTTTGGAAGACTCAAAACACTTTATTGGAGCATTATGGGACTTGGAGTGTATTGACAATGGTCTCGTTCCTGCAGCAACTTGCCTTACTGAGGAAGACTTGTGTTACAGAGACCAAGATCTGACTTTCGGCAGCTCAGTCTCAGCCTAAAGAGAGGAATTCCTGAAGCACTCTGCAAGCTTCCACGCGAATGCGCCACACCCTCTGCTGGCTCCTGACACACTCCTGGCACCAGTACAAGAGTTTGGCCGTAACTTCCCAAGCTCCCCATAGAAGGGACCCAACTAGACTGCATCTCCCAGTGATGTCATTTTGGTCCAGATGTTGGGGGGGGGGGGCAGCACAACAATCCACCCCACCCAATTACTGCATGGAGAACTGCCCACCTCCCACTCCCCCAAACAACACTGGAGTGTTGGTCTAATGGGGGTTAGGCAGTACTGGGCGGGGGTGGTGGGGGTGACACAAGGGTTAAGCAGTATTTAAGGGGCTTAGGTTGAGGGTGCAGCACTACAGAGGGCTTCTCAGAAGGGAGAGGGACCTGAAGGTCTGGATGGGAGTATTTAGGTGGGGAGGAAGGGCTGGAGGTTAGGAGAACGGGTTCATAAGACTGGATGGTCTCTGGGTGTGGAGGGGTGTGTGGAGGGGTAGCTGTAAGTCTTGGGTAGTTGGGTTGGAAGCACCAAGGGGCAGGAAATTTCAGGGGTCAGTGCAGCAACTGGCTGGGTGAACCATGGGGCACTTATGGCATGAGATACAGTATTGTCATGGGGAATCATGGGATGGCTTCCCACTGACATTTATCCCCCACATGGGACCCGGTCCTGCAAGGACTCTTGGTGACTTTGTCACAGACCTGTGAAATCTGAGCAGGTGGTTTGGTTTTGGAGACATCAACAAGGGAGTGTTTGAAAAGCATTTCTTTAATGGGGAGGTGCATGTGGATTTACGTTCTTGAGTGGGTTAGCTCTAAAGAACCCCACCCTTCTTTTTGCAGGGGTGTACCGATTGTAAGTTACCCTACCATCTCAGTGGGAAGCTAAGAGGGAAAAAGGGAAAAACCCATCTCAACATTTACCAACATTGCTCACCCTCCCTAATGAATCAGTGTTACATATTCTGCAATTAAAGTCATTCTACAGGCTGTAATGGCTTCAGAGATCTGGGATTTATTCACATAGTCAAGCTTGTACGCCCAGACAGACAGAATTTGTTCCAAACCCCCTAAACAATTCAACAGACAAAGGGAGGGGAAGAGGGAGGAAAAGAGAAACTACTAGAGCTCAGCTTACACCAGAAGTCTTCAGAGCCTGAACACTTCTTTATTTTTAAGCTACTTACAATCCCTCATCAGCAGAGTCACAGGTTGGAAATAAACGACCTGATTGTCATCCATGAGTGGGTGTCTACCAGGTCTTTTATTCGGTGGCCATGGACCGGGAACACATGTCCCTGGTCCATGTCCCCCACATGGTGTCCTCCCCAGGAACAAAGAGACCACTGTGCCGGCTAAGGGATGCACACTTGCTGGCCTGTGGGTCAACACGTATGTGCGCTGTGTATTAGGGGGTCACAGCCAAGGACAGAGCCTCCTGTCACCCACAGCCACAAGCGCCGTGCCAGCACCGGACCACAGTAGAGCCTGCCTCCTTGCAGGAGGCATCCTCTAGTCACGTCACTGCCGGACCGCAGGTAGCGCCTGCCCCATTACCACTGAGACTGCTACAGCCTGGACCGATCAGACCCAGCTCCAAAGGCCATGGGGTGGGATAAGAAGTACCCAGGAATTCCTCTTCTTCCCCCATTTAAGCAGAACACCACAGGAAGCTACCAATGGCTTGACACAATCCTCCGGTATAAGGCCTCCCTGTACTTCTACGCACTACCTTGCCTCTGCACGTTCCCCACCTGCCTCCTCATCTTCTCCTTTCCTGTTGCTTGTTGCCTTGATCCTCAGTCTGCTACTTCCTGTGATACCTGACCATCCTGCTTGACCTATGCTCTACCTTGACTCTGCCTCTGCCTGATCCCTTTACTGATTCTTGTTCTACGTGACCCGCCATCTTGACCTGTGCTCTGCCTTGACTATGCCTCCCATTCACCTGTCAGCTCGTCTATCTGCTCCCAGTTTTACACATCTGCACAACACACTTTCTATTTGCCCAGGCATTTGGCAGGCAGGATTAGGGCTGGGTGGGATTTTTGGTGGGGATTTAGGGCTGGGGGGCGTCAGATGTTTTTATATGTTGTAAGCTGCCCTGGGCCTTAATGAGAAGGGTGGGGGATAAATGTGAAAAAACAAACAAATAAATAGAATGGGCAATGAAGACTAAACCTCCACCTTGACCCTCGCATCCCTGCCCTATAACCACCCAAAATGGTGGCAGCTCCACACACAGCTCCATCTTCTGGGGAATTCAAATGCCAACATGGGACAGAGACTAAACCTTGGAGATGCCCCCTACAGACTAGAACTGAGGCCTATCGGAGCGGGAGCCTCCACTGCAACTACCCATGTTGTATACATTCTTTAGATAAATAATGAACTTCAATCTCCAGTGCCATAAACCCCAGTCCTTAGCTGTAAATGGTAAATCAAAGGAAACAGTACTGGCAATCAGAAACCTCTATTTATGCAGCCTTTTAAAAGCTTGCTTCATTATGGATTCATGTTCTCTCCATTTCATTTTCCTGCTAGTGAAAAAATTAAGTTTAAACTAATCACTTTCCTCTCCTACCCGTCTCTGACAACTGCTGGATAAAGCAAGGGAAATGGAAGCTTTTGACAACATAATGGCTTGCTATGAAAAAATATATACATACACCACTACCTTATTTCCAAGGGCAAATCCTATCATATTAAATCTCCAGGCTAGACAAGACAGCATTGCCCTTGACACAGCCTGAGAATACTGCACAAACGAGTAGATAGGTGTTCCAATGCCTAGACTGTCACTGTTTAGAAATAGCTGGGGAGGGTTGAAGGACATAGAAAAAGATTCTACATTGGGTGATTGGGTGTCTCAGTGCATTTGGAATTTATCACATAGTCTTTACCCTCTAGGACACGGCCTTCAAATGTGGCCCATGGTCAATGGTAACCAACAGTCGTAAGCATCCAATGACTGATTCATGGTGCGATCAGCTGGCTTGGATTTCATTTCCTGTTGTGCAGATGTCTACATCGCTGTAGTTGGCGCTAGCTAGTTAGGAGGCTTAGGGTGATAACACACAGGATGATAGCCCCATGTGCTATCTATGTCGTGTTACACTTACCCATAACCCATGCATATGTTGCACGCACACTCAACCTCATCCTGGCAGCCGCTCAGGTCCTCTTCCCTGCTGGAATGGAAGGGGGCAGGAGCGGTTGCCGGCTGCACTTGGAGCGCTAGTGTTGGGAAAGCCCCTGTAGTTTAGCCCGATAGCCAGCCCGCAAGGGATCAGACATGGAGAGCCAGATGCAAAGTCAAATGCCCAAATAAAGTATGTTTATTTACCAGAGCTAGAACAAGTCATGATCAAGCTCCAACGGTGGGAGACCCGACAGCTTACAGAAAAGGAGTCTGGGATGTGGGTGACAGCCCAGGTACATTTATAGGGTTTAGACAAAGACACTGGCCAATGAGGAAAGGGCTCATTGGCATATTTTAAGATACGCATGTGAGTTTTCACATCTTTACAAAGTGCCATATTTTGAAGTACAGCAGGTTTTTAGACCTTCAAACAAACCTTGATGGATTTAATCATGGGTACCATCCATAGAAACATTGTGTCAATATGGCTCCTCCTGGCTACAGTACAATTGGGGAAGAGGCCCTTATCATGAATATTCACTCACCATTTCCTTCTTTTCCAGCAGTTACAAGGACATGAGGGGGTTTTATAGCTCTCTTTGTACTTGCTGCTGACCATCTGAAAACAAGTTTCATTTTCCAGCAAATGGTCCATTTAGCTTAGGCAGGCCCAAGCCTTTACCTAGAGTTTGGCTCACCTTAGGTGCTGAGACAGGAGGGTCTATCCCTACAGCTAGCCAGAAAGGGAACAGAAGCTGGAAGAAGATAAGCAGTCCTTGCGGCTGGCACATGAAGCAGCCAGCCATTAAAGAGGCTCTGCTTAACGTCAGAAGCCCTGCTCATCTTCTTCCTGGGCAGGAAGGAGGCAAGCGGGGTTCACGGTTGGTGCATAAAGCCTCCTTCCCGGCCAGTTGTTTCCCCCAAGGCATTCTCCCCCTTCCTTGGCAAGATGTCATTTGGGGGCACCGGACCAGGAAAATATGTTCCTGGTCCAGGGTGACTTACTAAACAGGTTGCCACCCGTTTGGGGGTGGCTATCATGGCATCAATTTTCATCTACAGTGTCATACTCCTACTTGGCCTTGGGGTCAGCTGAAGAGCTGACCTCTTCTGGTCATTAAAAATTCCTGATAGTCTTATGTGTTAGCCTGAGTGTCCTGGTCACATTTCCCCTCTGACGCTCACATTTTATCTCCCTAAATCCCTCTGGCAGTTTAAATTAGATTCTCTATCTCCAGCCTTTAATTGCTGTCTGGTTACTGCACATTGTTATACAGCTGCTGCGCTGCACATCCCAGAGATGGCTGAACCTTCGTAGAAAGAAAAGACCCTCTCCTTCATCCATTGAAGACACAGGAGTTTTGCACTGACTTTAATGGAAGGGTCAGACTCACAAGTATAACACACTTCGAGATCTTAGAATGAAATGCAATGCGTAAATGGTAAATATTGTTAAAAAATAACAGGCACATTATGCCCTTGTTTTAGAAATAAATGGGCATCTTCAAAGAACCTTGGTGGAAGCTTATTTGTTTTTTTACATTGCTGTAAGTTCTTGCAGGCCCAGGACCATGAGGCTGGGGTAAGTCCCTGTTGTGATTCAGTCCTAAGGGAGCAACCTGGGTTCTGGTAAATATCTGGCCCTTTACATGGACAAGTGGCTAGGAAGTCAGTTCGGGTTGGCTGCAGGACTGGCCCCTGGTGGCCCCTTTTCCATCCCCCTGTCTTCTCAGGGGTAACCCTCCGCAAGGCCCTGGAAGTGGCCAAGTTTGGGGACCCACTGGGACCTCACCTTGCCCTGGTAAAAACAGGGGCCACTACAGGGCCCCCAGTAGTAGAGAAAAGAATGGGGCCCCGGGTGGTTGCCATGGGTCTCCCTGTGGTAACAGCACCAGCCCGGGTTGGCTAAACTGCTTCAGCTGAATGTGGCTCTGCAAGGCAGTCAAGCCTTGTCTATATAAGGCTGAGCTGGAACGCCCGCAGACCAGATCACCAGGGAGAGGTACAGCTTGAAGCTCAAGGGCTGAAGCTCACCTTAGAGGTTCCCCAGACATGAGCGGAAGAGTCTTGCCCTGGGGCCCTGCATCATAAGGGATTTCCCTGGAGTTGGCTGGCAAGGGAAGCCAATCCAGAGGGCTTGGTAAGATACTCACCACATCAGGTAACAAGAATAAATGTGCGCAGAGAGGCAAGAGCCACCATAGATTGTAATTTTGAGGACTGCTCCTGCTACTAAGTACTTACCTCTGGTGCAGGACAGGGTTGTTACATCTGCCTTTCCCTAAAGGTTCAGATTGGTTAACATCATCATAATCTATAGATAGTGGGAATGCACCAAAGAGCAACATTGAGACGTAAGTCTCAGTTTTTCAAAACTGTCCTTTAATTTTGGACACTCGACGAGTTTCAAACATCTTATATTCCAAGGATGGGAAACCTCAGGCCTTGGGGACAAAATGCAGCCTTTAGAAAGTTTTTATGTGGCCCCTTTTCCAGTTCCTGAATCTGACCTCGGGATCTAGTTCCTAACACCAAGCCCTGAAAAACTGAGCTCAGATGAAGAGCGCAGAAATGAGACTATGCGTACAAGGATAGGGGTCCCATAAACACCCCATAAACACTCCCGCCCCCAACTTCTATGCGGTCCTTGGAGCTTGCACTAATTTTCAAAGAGCCCCCAGAAGAAAAGGTTCCCC
The DNA here is from genome assembly GCA_003113815.1 of Sphenodon punctatus. Taxonomy (NCBI): domain Eukaryota; kingdom Metazoa; phylum Chordata; class Lepidosauria; order Sphenodontia; family Sphenodontidae; genus Sphenodon; species Sphenodon punctatus. The sequence continues at coordinate 6,812,589 of QEPC01008474.1, forward strand.
ACCTCTGTTATATTCCATGATGTCAGCTCCAAAAGCTCTCTCATGCGGGGGAGAGCTTTTAATACAAATGTGACTACTGTATGTTAAGCGCCCAGCAAGCTTTTTTTTAAAAAACAAAAACAAAAAACGGAGCCAAGAAACTTCCAGGAGGTATGACGGGCTTTTTAGTGTTGGAGGAAAAAGAAAAAACAACAACTAAGGAAACACACACACACAAAGCATGTATTAAAATGCACTTCAGACATCGGCTTTGAATCAAGGGAGCCAGGAAATTCAATAGTAACCCTCCGTATGCTAGTGGCATTGGGCTGCATAACTAAACTCTGCCATGTATTTTTCACATTAACTATTTTCATGGATTCTGTGTTGCAAGCACATAGTGGTACAAAGTAAAATGAAATGATCCATGTGAATTTGCTTTAACAGCTGGGGAGCCGGGGGAGGACTGTAGTCTTACACACGAAGTATCAGTGTGTGGTCATGTAATTAATATAGACCATGGCTTCTCTCTTAAATGTACTTCAACAGCAGGTCTCCAATGAAGTCAGTAGCACTGTGCACAATGCAACATACAAAGAGCCAGAGCTAAGGTTACACGGCCAGTGGGATTGTTGATAGCACTTGGTTTTTGCAGGCATAACTATGTAAAACAGCTGAGTCGGACTCTGGGGAAAATGGTGGTTTGTTGCAGTCATGACATAGGCCAAGACTGATGGTCGTGCATCCTCCCAAGTTCTGCCAAAGTTGCTGTGGAGCGCTAACTCCTCAGGAGATGCACGTGGCTGATGCACTGGAACCTTGCAAGGGAATGAGAAGCACGAGCAGCAGCTGCCCTGTAGCGCAACTATTTCTTGAGTCACAATTTCCCCCAGAGTAGGCTGCCCTTACACAGAGCCCTGGCCCTAGATCAGGGGTGGTGAATCCCAGGGACCGAGCTAATTGTTATTTGGTCCCTTTTAAGTTCCTGGATCCTCCCCCTTGATCCAGTTCCTACCCACAAGCACTGAAAGACTGTGATCTGGGTAAGGGAGCAGAGATAAGGGGATGCACACAACAACAGGAGACAGATCCATGGCATGGATCCATGATCCGGGCCTTCCACTTTGTGAGGTTAAGCACCCCTCTGCTCCCAACTTTCATGTGGCCCTTGGAGCTTGTACTAATCTTCAAAGTGGCCCTTCGGAGTGAGATGATTCCCCACCCCTGCTGTAGGTTCATACAAGGGTTGAAGCAAACAACTGTGACTATTCGGGATCTGTACCAGAATCTGGAAAAGTCCAGATACTGAATAGTATCCCGTTAGTCTTCGGTGGACTATCCTGTTAACCAGTTATTGATTTACTGTGATACTGCATTGTACCAGCATTTACACATCATTCCTTCCCTAGTTCATCCTTCCCCCGCTTCCAGACCTGTTTTTATAGTTACATTCGACTACACAGCAACATGGCTACAAATATTGTGGTCAAATGGTTAACTTTCATGGTATTATCCAGTAATCTGGTTCAGTGGTAAACAACCATGGTAACTGTTGATTCATTACCAAATAACCACCAAGCTAGCCAGAATATGGGATATTAACTGTGGATCATTTGTTTAATATCCGGTTCAACTCTAATTCATAGACTCCTGAGTAGAGGTGAAATGATTGCCTGCAAAACCAAGTATACTCATCGAATTTCCAGTATTTGAATTGACCCAACATCATCATGATTTCAACCTGATTTGGGTACTCAATATCCTGGAATATTAACTTCCTGTCACAAAACGTCGACTTTCAGTACTGATTTTTTGACTTCCATACCATTTTTTAAATTTAACTTCTGATACGTTTTTGTGATTTTCCATTCTGAAAAGTTGACTTCCAGTCCCAATTTTAAAAAAACAACAACAACTTCCGGTCCTGTTTTTGTGTTTCAGTACCTATTTTTCAGTGTTTTGTCCTGATATACCCGGAGGAAGCTTGCCTGGCCCCAGGTCTGATGGCTTTTCGCCGAGCCTGTAAGACCTGGCTGTTCGCCCAGGCCTTCAGAGGGCAGGGGAGGGGGGAGGAATGTTTGGGGAGGGGGGGGGTAGTTTTAAATTATTTATATTGTGGTTTTATGTATTTTATTATGGTTTTAGTTGTGAGCCGCCCTGAGATGCCGTAGGCATGAGGGGCGGCCAATAAATGTAAATAAATAAATATACCAATCAGTAACTAGAAAATCAAAACATTGGTACCGTAAATTATCTATTTTGGGAGGTATCCAGGTACCCAATTGGTAACCAAATAGCCTGCTGAGTACCTGACCCAGTACTCAAAAATATGGGTATTACCAGCAGACAGTAAATCAACTACCTATTTCAGCTCTTCTCCTGAGGTACCTCACTCTGCCAGTGGCCTAAATGTGTCACCCGCATTCTTGGACCCAAGGAATTGGAGTGATTACTCTTACAGAGAAAATGACCCCCTTAGTGTGGTTCAGCGACTGCTGAAAACTCAGCCGAGACCAAGCCAGTCCGAATCTGCTCTATGTGCGCATGCATGTGAATCCATCATTTTACAACTGCTACTCCTACCTCTCTCAATATCAGAACTAAGCTGCATATCAAACCCAGTTGCCATGGGAGAACCCAGACTGTGTTGTCATTTCATCTCTTATGAGCCCCCTAGCTTGGTTCAGGGACTGCTGAAAATTCTTGGGGCGGACGGAGGAAAGAAGAAAGGAAGGAAGGGCGTGCAGAGAGCTAAACAGAGCTCTCTGCACTGTAGGAATGCAGCTGAGACTGTCTAGACTGTAGCAAACTTCTCCCCAAGGATTCGGGGTGGGAGGAGGCAATGAAACGTTTGCAACCTTTCATCAGCTCGAACAAAATGCATACCAGACTCCCTAAAAGGAAATGAGTTGGTTTCTAGGATACACACGGTCGCCCTCATGCTGGGATCCAGCTGTTAAAAGGCCAGGGAGGGAATGTCACTTTGGTGCAATTTAAATGTCCATCACATAAACTCCACACATTCATTAATCCTAAAATGGGCCCCGCAGAATCATTGGAGTGGCTTTAAAAAGTACTGAGATTAAACCAATAAGACTTGGGTTTTCTTTATTTCGTCTTTTTGCTTCTGAGCCTTTGGCACGCACAGGCCACAGTCACCTTTTATCTGCAACAAGTAGTTTTAAATCAGTTTGACTTCATTTAATCCATTATCAGTTCCTTGATTCAGCATGCTGTCCTGTGTTAGCCAAGGCATGCAGAAAGAGGTCTCCAGCAAAAGTCATCACAAATGTGTAAATTCCCCTCTTTTAACTCCTCCTTTCTCCAACTAATTCCCTTCAGTGAGGTGTGAACCTTAAATCCCAGTAATGTGCGGTACCAGGCGCATCCAAAGACAGAGCACTTAGTAACTTACACACTTTGCAGACACTTCGATGGTGATTTCAGTACAAGAGGTGCTTTGGCTACTCGTGTGACTCAGAACTCAGCAGCATAATATACGTAGCAGCATAATATTGATAGGTTCCAGTCCCATAAACCCTTATGATAGCGATTCCCAGAGTACCTATGGTGAGTGGTGTGCAGAAACATATCACCCTGTGACATTTAAAAATGACTGCATGGGGGCAGGGGAGGAAGTGACTAAGGAGTTGTAGCCCTCTACTACAGGGGCATAGCTACCATGGAGGAGAGGGGCTCGGTTGAGCACAGGCCCCGCACTCTGAGGGATCCCTTTGCAAGCAGTCAGAGTGCCGCTAGGAAATTTTCAGAGTGGGCAGGGGAGGAAGCGGGCCACTGCAGGAAGGAAGTTTTCAAAGCAGGCAGGGGTGGAGTGCTGCCCCTGCCCCCACTCACTCTGAACATTTCTTTTCTGGTGAGGCTCCTGCTCCAGTGGAGGGTGAAAGAGGGGAGAGTTGGGGCAATGCTGCCTTCGGGGCTGGACTTTGAATCTGCGGGACCCAGAGTGAAAATAAAATGTGGGGTCCATGTCCCCTCCCTCCTTACTCCCACCCTTTTGCCCCTTCCTGCAGGGCCCCGGCCCTCCACCATAGTTGGTAATGTGGGGGGGGGAGGGGGGAGAGGAGAGAAGGGGAATCCCACAGAAGCAGCCACACCATGGGCTGAGAGTCACAGGCAGGAAGAGGGCCCCACAGAACTAGCCCATACCATGGCCTCAGGAGCACCGGTCCTGAGGCTACCAGGATTGGCTTCTCTGCGGAGCCCCTTCTGATTGCAGGGCCCTGGCCCCTACTGGCCCTGCTTAAGGCTTGGCCTGGCAGCTTTCATGGGTAAAACACTGCCTCCCACCCTGGAGAGCCTGCCCACTTGCCCATATGAGCGCTCATAATTGGGACAGGAGTCCAGGCTGGCCGCAGCCTCACTACGCCCCTGTTCATTAATACCCTGTCCACCCATTTTAATGCGCCATGCTGCCTACAGACACAGCAGAATGTCTTTCATCCTTGCCGGTTCTACAGTCACCTTTGGGGGTAGAGTGGGTGGGGTGCCAGCCTCCCATTCCTCCCCCCACCAGAGATGGCCACGGTACCAGCAAGAACCAAAGATTAGTTAAGCAGCTGTGGGGGATTGCAGAACATGGCTGCGTTTGTATCACAAGACTCTCCATTTCTGCGTGTTCCGAGTTTTGAATGTTTATCCTTGTTGTGACTTTGAGATCACATGTTCACGGTGGGGTGGGTAGCAGGCGTTATAAATAAAATGAACTCAACTGCTTCTGCGGGTCTCATGGGAGAATGGTTAGGAGAAATACCTAAATAGATAAATAGTAGTTGGGGTGGTTTTGTACATTGTACGGTAGATAATTCTATTTTTAGTGATGAATACCTGTTTCGACCAAACCGTCAGACCACCACATTGGGGGCTTTTACACAGACAGCATCCACGTCTCGGCTCCGCCTCGCACCCTCACCCACATCCCAGTCGCCTAACTCCCATGTTTTCGTGTAAAGGCGAGCCACCAGATGTGCAGGCAGAGCAGATGCTGCTCCGCTCCAGCCCCGCTAGTGGTGCTCCGAGCCACCCAAACCTGGGGCACCAGATGGAGGCGGAGCTCTGGTTTGTCTACTCAGCAGACGGCCACTCCCAGCTGGGAGTTGCCCCAGGCAATGCCACAGGGCTGTGGGCGGCAGCCAAGAGTGTTGAGTTCTATGGTGTGGGAAAGGGGGGAACCGTACGGGCGGACTGTGGGCCGCAGCAGCAGCTAGGTCTCTATAAACCCAGTGCCGGCACAGCTGGATGTGAGCAGACCCAGGGGTGCACCCCGGCAGGTCCAGGGGTGGCCAGTCCACCTGTCTATTTACACCCTTTGTAGCTTGTTGGTGTCTTTGATCTGAATTTCTCAAGCACTTTTCAATCACTAATTTATTAACTGTTCTATCCTGAAAGTACTGTGCTAGCACAAGCCCCATTGAAATGAATGAGGCTTCTTCCAACAGAGTGGTTGGAGGATGGCAGGCCAAGTCCTTTAAAACTAATTTTTGAAAGTTAATTAATTTATTAATTATTATTATTATTGCTATTTATACAGAGTCGGGGATGTGCCTAACATGGAACAATCTGTAATTAGAGACAGGTCCCTGCCAGTGCCAAGGTGAGTTTACAATCTAGGGTGGAGAAGGTAACATAGGGAGAGACAGAGATATATAGCCACGAAGTCTAGGAGTTACAAGCGCATATGCTTACTAGCTTAGTAACAGGGAGAAGGTGACCCTGAACGACAGGATGGTGGAAGGAGCAGCCCGTGGGGATGGGGAGCTGATAGGAGAAGTAGGTTCTCGGGAGGGAGGGAGCAGAGAATGTGTGCTCATAGGGAATTTCAGGCCTAGGGAAAGCATGGGAGATGGGGCAGAGATAGTTTAGGGAGTAGGTGACTCCAAGGTGGGTGAGAGTGCTGGCAGAGGAGAAATGAAATTCCCAGGTGGGAATGTAGCCAGAAGTGAGGGCCGAAATATAAAAAGGAGCCAGGCTACGCAGAACCCTGAAGAGGAATACAAGGAGTTTGTGAGGATGCAAAGGAGGAAGAGAGCCGAGTGTGGGGGTTGAACATGATCAAAGCGGATGGTGAGGTTGATGGCCTTGGGAGTGGAAAATCAAACAGAAGCGAGAGGGTTAAGGTGAGAACGGGGAAGGCCAACCAGAAAGAGGCTGCAGCAGCCAAGGCCAGACATGACTAGAGCACAGACAAGAGTTTTGCCAGTGGGAGCTGGACCTGGACGACCAGGATTTGACTCTCACCACAGCCAATAAACTCACTGGGTGGCCTGGGGCAAGTCACAACCTCTCCGCCTCTGGCCCCCCATCTGTAAAATGGGAATAAGTGTGTGTCTGTCTTTCCCTGTGTGTTCCCATCATCTTTGTCCATCTTAGATTGTAAACCCACTTGGCAGGGACCTGTCTCCAAAAATCTGAGACTATAAAGTGCTGCGTACACCTAGTACTGCTGTAGAAATTATAAGTAGTAGTAGTAGGGAGCAGTAAGGAAGGGCTGGATTTTAGCAATGTTATGCATGGAAAAGCAACAGATCTTCGCAACAGACTGAACACGAGTTGCAAAGGAGCGGGAGGAGTCAGACATCAGCATCACTACTACTCCCTCTCTTGCAGATATTTATTTTCCCCCCAGAGTTTCCTAGTATGTGTAGCTCCCCCTCAGAATCTTTGGAAGAAGATCAGACCACTTTTATCTGAGTGCTTCAGTATGCACTTAGGTGTGTATGTTTAGCGTCCAATTCTGAAGATTTCGGCTAAAAGTTAGGAAGAACTTCCTAAGAGCTGTACAACAGTGGAACAGACGCTGCCTAGGGAGGTGGTGGGCTCTCCTTCCCTGGAGGTTTTCAAACAGAGGCTGGATGGGCATCTGTCAGGGATGCTGTAGCTGTGGATTTCCTGCACTGAGCAGGGGTTTGGACTAAATGACCTCTGAGATCCCTTCCAACTCTAAGATTTTAAACTAAGTGACTCGCACAAGGTCACAGAGTGAGTCAGTGGCACAGCTGGGAGCAGAGCTCAAACCTATGAAACCGGATCCCAAAGGTATGTGCTCACAATGTGCACGCAACCTGCCTGCAACCCCTGTGTAGGGAATCAATGCAGTGCGCACACAACCTGTGCGCAAACCGTGCATGCTCGAGTTTAGCATGAGACCCTCTGACGTTAAGTCCCACACTCTGAATACTAGTCTTCAGTTCCAACTTCCCACTACATAATTTCGTCGCAGCGACATGAAAAGAGATTATCACCACATTTTGTTGCTTTTCAAAAAATAAAAATAAATCAGAAGGCAGTTCAAATGTTCAAAATATCCCTTTGTTGTTTTAACAAATATCATCTACTGCCAGAGGAAAAAGTAATTTTCATGAGTTGCCATGGTAGCTAATGAGAATGGTAACCCATCAGCCTCAGAAGGATCTGTCAGGCAAAGTGAGCAATTCTGCTGTCTGCACAGAGCTGACGCCTAAGTGCAATATCAAGCTAATGGAAAACCTACATTATGATAATGTCAAGCCCCATCCGTACAGCCTGTGTGCTAGAAACAAAAGCAATGAATAAGTGATAGCCACTTCCACCTCTCTTTTGGTAGGAAACTCAATCGACATTGTGCAGCAGCTCAGCTGTTCCTTCTTGGGTGTGCGCATAAGTACGGGTGTCAACAAAAGGAGACGTTAGCCCGCTGGAGTTGGTGTGTCGATCTGTGCAGCCCCCACTCAGATGTTTAAGGTGTCCAGTCTAATAAATGGGCAGCCTCCTGTGTCCGTTTCATGTGCTTGCAAGCAGCCCCCACTGGCAGTGCAAGTGAGAGTCAGAGCAGAGACAAGGACAGGAAGCGGTAGCACCCCCGGACACTCTAGGACAGGGATTCTCAACCTGGTGTTTGGGAACAGCAGCGTGCTCGGGCAGTGTGTGAAACTGCTCCCCAAGCCAGCTGTCAGTAGTGCTCAGGAGCACTTTGAAAGTCCTTCATCCATTAAAGTCAATGGCCGTTTTTACATGGACGCCCCCCCACCCTCAGTGGGCTGACACCGGAGGGACCGTATCAACTGGCCGCCTCTGGTTAAAATTGGGTATTCTGCAATTTATTTGTATTTGATTAATTTGTGTATTGTAAATGCATAAAATATGTTGTACAATTTTAAATATTTAATTTTAAAAAAAGAAAAGATCTCATCCAATTATTTTTCTTTTAACCCAGCTACTCTGTTAGTCTTAACATCCCCTGGGAATAAGTTCCGCAGGTTAATTGTACATTCACTGGAAAAAGTACTCATTTTGAATCTGCTGCCAGGTTGTTTCACAGAACAGGTAAATGACAGATTTGCACCCCTCACTTCTATCATATTCTCCCTCAGTCATCTCTTCTCTAAGCTGAAGAGCCCTAACCCATTGAGCCTCTCCTCGCACGTAAGCTGTTCCATCCCTCTGATCAGCTTTGTAGCTCTTCTCTACACCTCTTCCGGTTCTACTATGTCCTTTTTGAGATGGGGAATCCATAACTGCAACAAATATTCATGGTGTGGGCATGCCATGGGTTTATATGGTGGCATTAGAATAGTCTCCATTTTATTTTCTGTCCCTTTTCTAATCATTCCTAACCTTTTATTTGTCTTTTTGACCACTGCTGCGCATTGAGATGATGTTTTCATGGAGTTATCCCCAATGGCTCCAAGATCTTTCTCCTGAGTGGTGACAATTAAGAACCCAACATCTCAGATGAAGAGTTAGGATGATTTTTTCATGTGTGCATCACTTTGCACTTGCCAACGTTGAGTTTCATCTGCCATTTTATTGCCCAGTCTCCCTGGAGCAAAAGATCCTTCTGTAACTCTTCACAGTCCTCCTTGGACTTAATTATCTTCAATAACTATGGGTCTTTTTAGATGGACATGGAGGGTGCTCACCTTCGGAGCAGATCCAGGGGTGTACCCCCGCGTCCACCTGCTTGCAGCCCCGCCTGGGTCCCTTTTAAGTGGACCAATGGCTGCCACAGCCCACAATCTGCCCAGGTGGCGCCCCTGTTCCACACCATAGAGTTGTGGACCCAAGCATCCGCAATGTAGTAGAGCTGCAGCCGCCGCCGTCAGCCCTGCCTCTGGCTGGTGCTTGATGTTTGGGTGGCCTGCTCCACTGCAGGCGCTCCAGGACAGTCTGGAGCACTGCGAGCAGAGCTGCCCCGGAGCACGGACAACCTGCCCTGCCAGCACATCTGGGCGGGCCACCTTTAAACAGATGGCCCACCCAGGGGTGAGGCGGGACAGAGGTGGGGCAGCTGTCGAGGTAAAAACACCCTTTGTGTCATCTGCAAATTGGTCCGCTCACTCTTCATCCTCTTTTCCAAATAATTAATAACTATAATAAACACCAGTCCCAGTATACACTCCCAACTCCATTTACTTCTCTCTGTTGTGAAAAATTATAGATCTTTATAATGAGAGGACCCTTTCCTCTTATCCCATGACTAATTCATTTCTCAAAAGTCTTTGATAAGGGACCTTGGCAAATGCTCTTTGAAAATCAGAATATTTATTTATTTTAAAACGTATACCCCGCTCTCTCCAGTCCTAAGGCAGCTCGGGGCAGCTCACAACATACAAAAAGGGTTACTAAAACAATCAGTTCATCATTAAAATAATAAAGGAAGTAAACCCACTGACGAAACCCACCCTCACTCCCCCCGTCCGCCAAAGGCCCGGACAAAAAGCCAGGTCTTACAGGTCCAACGAAAGGCCAACAAGCTGGGAGCCAGGCGAGCCTCCTCTGGGAGGGAGTTCCTCAGCTGTGGTGCAAGCACCGGGAACGCCCTCTCCATCGTGGCCCCCCAGTTCACCTGGGGGACCTCCAAGAGGGCGCCCCCGGTGGATCGCAGAGGTCGCTCCAGGGCCTGGGGAGTGAGGCTGTCTCTGAGGTAGGAGGGGTCGAGACCATGTAGGGCTTTATAGGTCAAAACCAGAATCAGGCCCGGAATGCTACTGGCAGCCAGTGCAGAGCCCGGTGCACTGGTGTGCTCCCTATGGCCCGTCCCCGTCAGGAGACGGGCCGCCGCATTCTGCACCAGCTGCAGCTTCCGAGTCGTCATCAAGGGCAGCCCCACGTAGAGCGCGTTGCAGTAATCTAGCCTTGAGGTGATGAATGCATGGATGAGGGTGGCCGGGTCAGAGCTTGAGACATATGGCTGGAACCTACACACAAGATGTAACTGGCGAAAGGCTCCCTACAATATATCAGCCAGACCACCCTTAATCACCCTTGAGCTGAAAACCTCAAAGAATTCCAGTAGATTAGTAAGGCATAACTTCCCTTTACAAAGACCAGGCTGGCTCATCCTCATGATGTCATGTTTGTCAATATGCCCAGTAATTCTATTCTTTACAATGGCCTCTACCAAGCTGCTTACTGGTCTGTAGTTTCCAGATTCACATCTGGAGCCTTTTTAAAAATAAAAATTGGCACTGTTTTCCAATCCTCAGGTACAGAGCCTGAATCTAGCAAAGGTTTGAGCTTGAATAAATACTGCCTGGTCTTGCTGACTTGTTACTGTTTAGTTCATCAGTTGGGTCTAAAACGTCTTCTAGTAGTGCCACATCCACTCACAACAGTTCATTCGATTAATCCCGCCTTCATTTTGAGCAGGAACATGGAGCGAGGCAGCTGAGTTGAGTCTGGGCCCTAGATTCTAGAGGGACCCTTTGCAAGTGGCTTGAACAATGTTAGAAAATTTTCAGAGTGGGCAGGGGAGGGGGCGGGGCTCCCCTCACCCACTCTGAAAATTTTCTAGCAGTGCTCAAGCCTTTCCTGGTGGGGCTGCTGCCACTCCAGGAGGCCTCACTGGGAGCTGAGGTGGTGCCACCCCCTTTATAGAGAGGGAGGCTATGTCTGATGGCAGGCAGCCCACTTGGGAGGGTCACTGCTTTGGAAGATCCTGTCCCCTTACCCTTAGGGGGGACCCCATAATTGGGTCATGAGCTTGGCCCTGCCACAACCTTGCTGCACCACTGATTTTGATCTTCTATGACCCCCGTGGCAGCAGCACGGCACAGGGGGAAGTCTCTTCCATTCTGTTCTTCCACTAGCATTTGGATTTTCCCCCAAAAATGTAGAAGTGGGTAGAGCTGGCACCATTTTGTGGGGGACAGGAGCCAATTCCTCCCCCCCACCCCCTTTGTTTTTGGACTGTTGGTACTCAACTGTCAGTTGGCTCTGTAGAAAAACAAACTAATGTGGAGACTAGTTCTGACTGAGTCAGCAGATGGGTTTGACGAGAACCTCGGGAACGACAGCAGCTGTTCAGCCTGCCTTGTTATTATGGGGCACAGTGGTTGCCGAGTTGCAGGAAGCAGATGTGCCAGGGGCCTCTACCCTTTTGTTTTGGCTTAATGAGAAAACCGGATTGTTACCTAGGAATGTGGAGAGTGCTGGGCATTCAGAACCGCTAGCTGCCACTTCCAAGAAATCTTCACTATGAAAGTGCATTGTACAGGGCAATCCAGCCTCAGAGGACATGCGACTGTACCAGGTGCTTACACCATCATGCCTCTACAGCATTATTATAAATTCCATATGGGATCACCGGGCTAACAGAGCCGGTTCTGTCATCATCCAATAATCAGGCTGCCCCAGACCTAACCTGTCCCATTTCAGGACAGAAGATGCTCGTTCGCACAACATTCTTTTAGGATGTTAATAAATGGGACTCTATCCCCGTTAGCTAGCTGCGAGTGTTGTGTGCCACTCACCCACATCCCATGAATGATGGCACCTCACACACAACAATGTGGGTGACGGGCACAGGACAATCACAGTTTGCAAATGGGGTTATTGCCCCTCAAGTCCACTTCCTAGCTGGCTGCTCCATGCGCCGGCTGGCCTCTTTCTCGCCCGGGAAGGAGGCTCGCAGACAGCACATGGAGCAGCTGGCCGGGAAGGAGGTTCCACATGCCAGCCACAAGCACACGCTCTTATCATGCAGAGCCAGTTGATGGGAATGACTTTCATTTCTGATCTTCTAGGCCAGACTAGAGCCTGGAACCTAGAGGTAAAAGGTTCAATCTCTCACTATCTGACCCCATCCAGGCTAATAGGTAAATGAAGATCAGCATTATGGCCTTCCTCCTTTCAACCGGTTCACTCACCCAGCTGACCCTCTGGACACAAACCTTTCCTCGTACACAGGTGAAAATGGTTGCCTTGGGGGTTTCTGACAGATGGAAGTCAAGTTTATTTATTTATTTAATTTATTTATTTAAATTTATTACCCCGCCCTTCCCACCAAGGCGACTCAGGGCAGCTTACAATATTAAAATTATTAAAATATTAAAACACACATATAAAACACGTACACACAAACATACATGTGTATAAAATACACATTAAAACACACACATAATACCAAAAGCACAACAACATATAAGTCCATCAAATCTACTAAAATTTTTGTAAAATGATGGATACCTAGGCAATTTCTTTCCAGCTCTACCCGTTTAATCAATGGTGGGGTGTGGTACCAATACTTCACTGCACTCATTGAAACCCCTTTTGCCGAGCGGGGGAATCAAGCGGGTCTAAGAATTTGCTTCTAGAGAAGTCATTTGGGGAGCACTCAGCAGTACCAGAAGTATCCCAGCCACCATCAAAACAGCGGCAGCAAATTAGCTCCAAAACAGGATTTGTCTGGTTGTCCAACCTCGATATTGGGGTTTGACAATTACGATTTTGGAACAAATGCACAAGCTGCTATTCCAATGGCAGCCGGGTGACCTCCGGTTCATCCAAACGCTCCCCGCGCAACCCCCACAAAAGCAGATCCTTAAAGTTGCCAGGTTCCCCTATTTGTCTAAAAACACCCTTTATGATATAACCGTATGATGGGTAAATTGATGCCCCCTTTATCTTTTGGTCTAAAGTTAGGGGGGAAGGAAGGGAGAAGGGTGGGATATGGGACTGGGTGAGTGGGGCTTCCGTGACCCCTGGTGAGGGGATGCTGCGAACGTGTGTTGGGAGGAGGGGAGAAAAGATTAAAGGGACTGGGCAAGAGTAGGATGGGAGGTCTGTGGCAAGGATGGCCAGACTTATGGGGCAGACAATCCACTTGATTCAGGCATCAATCTAAGGTGATCTCTCAGGACCCGCTCCTGCTAACTCCAGGCTGAACCACTTGGTCACTGGCTCCCAGCCCTAGGGCACCTCAGCAACTGGTTTCAAGAGTAGAGAAGCACTTGCCTTTAGGATCCTTCCCTGGGACACTGGAGGCACTCCCCTAGCCCATCTCTTCTCTCCCTGGAGAGAGCTCCCTGGAGCACCAGTCCTGCTCTTCTCCCCAGACATCTCTGAGATACTGGTCCCTCTCCCCACACTGATCGACTGGAGACTACCTTGTCATCTACCAGTAAATCGCAACCTACCTCTTGGCCGCCCATTGCTGGGGGTTAGCCACAGACCCTCCATAAGAGGGGAGGGCCTGGGCTTGGTGTGAGAAGAGGGGACTCCTCCAGGTGAGATATGGAGGTGCGGGAAGGTTGGGCATGCGTGATTTTTTTTTGTTTATAGGTATTTATTTATTTAAAACTGTCCTGAGCCATCTCTAGCATAGGGCAGGATACACATATAAAATAATAAGAAGTAGTTCCTTGCATAGAGAAATATTCAAACAGACAAAAAGCAGCCAGAGAATCAAGGCAAACCCACCTCCCAAAAAAACGTAAAGCCAGTTCTTCTGCCAAAAGTGACATCATGCAGCAGGAAAGCACTTGGGCTGGGGACTGCAATTTCCAGTGCTCAAACAGCAGGAACCCGATCTCCTCCAAAAAGCCTCAGAGGGGCCCTGTGTGAGACTGATTCATCATGTACAAAACAGCCCTGGATTTTACACCTGGAGAGCGATACCCAAACTCTGCACCACCGGCCATGTTGGCAACTTGGCAGCTGCCTTGGGGACACCAGCCTATCTTTCCTGATGGACAGAAACTCCTCGTGGTTGGTCTCCTTTGTTCTTCGTCTCAGAACTAATTTGTTTTATCCTTGAGCTGAGGTTGCAGAGACAGAACAGCGGAGATCTTCATTACAAAAGCTCGAGAACCACACCAGCCCCGAGGTTATCATTGGGGAATGCGGCGCTGGACAGTGATTTATCATTATAAAAGCTCAGCACGGATACTGACATGCTACATTTCTATTCGGGCTGGTCTTTAGCAGGCCTAGTAGGGGCCATGGCCCAGGCCCCGTGGTCGGAGGGGTTCCTGCAGGGGGGCTAGGCCTGGTAGCCTCATGACTACAGGTGAAATCAGTACCCTGAAAAACAAGTATACCTGTCAAATTTCCGGTACCTGAATCGACTCAAAAATATCAGGTACCGATCAGTGCTTGATTTCTACTTGATTCAAATACCTGATGTCCCAGAATGTCAACGTACCGTCCCTTTCTTTCCCCCCACCCCTTTCTGTCCCGGAATGCCGACTTTCAGTCCAGATTTATTTTTGTTTGCCATCTCAATATATCGATTGGTAATTGGAAAGCTGGTACAAAAAATGACCAATTTTCTGGGTAGTCAGGTACCCAATTGGTAATTGAGTGGCCTGGCACGTACCCGGCAGAGTACTCGAAAATGTGACTATTACCCACAAGTAGCAGATCAGCTACTCGTTTCAGCTCAGGACTAGTGTTCTCAAGGTCCTGGGGCAGGCAATTTCTGTGGGTCTCTCTCTCCACCTGTAACTCTCAGCCCCCAAGGTGGCTGCTTTCTGAGGGGACCTGCCTCAGGAAGCAGAGGCTGGGGG
>QEPC01008474.1:6827450-6837572 GCA_003113815.1 Sphenodon punctatus
CAAAATGGCCTCTCTACTCATGCTTGGGAGGGGTGAAGGAAAGCAGCAGCAATGCATCAATGAATGCATTGCTGCTTTCCTTCTCCTCTCCCAGCATGAGTAGAGAGACCATTTTGTAAATTTGTGGTTCCACTGGTCGTGGCTACTCTTTTTTTTTTTTTTTTTAATGGTCCCTTCGCTGTTTCACTGCTGCTTCCTGCTGCTGCTGGAAAGTAGTTTGTGTGGACAGGCATTTGGCTGCCAGGGATAAGATGTGACTGCGGGGGATGATGCTGGTTGGACTCGGGGCCTGCTTTGGTGGGAATGCAGCCCCGAAAGGGGCCAAACTGCTTTTTAAAAAGGGGTCTATGATCTTGAACAGGCAGTTTGTTGGTGAAGCTACTAGGGATGCTGGTCTGCATGTGTCTGATTTGGTGGCAATGCATCACTGAAACTGGCCAATTATTTTTTTTTAAAAGGCCTGTGTGCTTGCACAGGTATTTGGCTGCCAGGAATGCCTTTGGGGGCTTGTGGGAATGGTTTGGTTTATGTGTGGTTTTCTGGTTTTTATATGGGTTTTGTTCACTTGATGATGTGGAGTGTTAAATACTAATCCCCCCCCCAACACACACAGAAGAGGGTGAGGGGGAATTAGTATTTAATGCCCCGTGATTCAATTGAGGTTTTGAAATCGTGAGATGTAATGGTTAGTCTGGTGATCTTATGAGTGCTCAAAATGCTAGAAATGTGAGGTTTGTGATAAAATGGAGGTTTTGAAATCGTGAGATTTAACTGTTATTCTGGTGATCTGCCTGCTTTTAAACCTGGCAGAGGAGGTGAATATAACCTGCCTAATTGAAATTGCTGGATTAAGTAATGTAATGTCCACCGAATGTTAACCCTGGGAACTGCTTGCTGCTGGCTGGCTTATGCCCTGGTTCCACCTACCGTATCCCTGGCTCCGCCCCTAGGCTAGGCTCCGCCCCTAGGCCCGCCAGCCTTAGTGCCCCAGTGCCCCTCCAACATCAAAACCCACCAGCCGCCCCTGGGTGGGAGGTGGTTGAGTAGTTGGGGTTGGACTGGATAGTGTTTTTTGTGGATTTTATTTTAATGTTTTTAAATTGTATTTAATGTTTTTTGAGAGCTGCCCCGAGCTTCCGGGGCAGAGCAAAAATGTTAACTAAAATAAATAAATAAATAAATGTGGGGGAGCAGGACTCTGAAGGAAGGGGCTAAAGGGTGGGGCTATGGAGGGTGGGGCCATGGGGATCCCTACATTTTATTTTTACCCTGGGCCCTGCAAATTCTAAGTGTGGCAGGGCAGAGTGCCTGTGGGTTTCTGTCACTTTGAGAGCTAGCGCTCGCAGAGGGGCTGAGCTAGCGGGGCTGCAGGTGCTACCAGAAGCAGTGGACAGCACCTGAGTGGAAACAACGATGGGAGTGGGCGTGGCAGGAGCCAGCCCAGAGAGAGCAGTTGAAGGGATGAGACCTCAGAGCAGGTAGGGAGGGGCTGAAGCAGAGCTCTATCTCAAGAAGAAAAAAAAGACACAGCAGAGGCAGAAGCTGACCGGGAGCTCTGGCTTAGCCAGCCAGAGGGTGCTGCCTGGCTACAGCTAGGGACTTTTGAAGCTCAGAGGTTGCCTGAGCTAAAGGGAATTGGATTGCAGAGGAGTGGGACTTGCAAGAGATCATTCTCTTCTCACAAAGTTGGAAGAGGACATCCTGACGTACAATGTGCCGCTTCAGAAATGTGGAAATTTGAGCCACCATTTTGTCCTTTGATCTGTTAAGCTTGTTAGAAGTCAAAAGCTTTAGCCTTCCTATTATCGATTTAACCGCAAATATGGCTGCATTGATCGCGATGCTAAAAACAGATGTTTTGACGATACAGCAAAAGTTACATTATTTGGGGATCTTTCTGTGGCTCCCCCTGCAATTCTGCTGTGAAAATCACTAAAAATGGACCACAACAAAAAAGTCCTATCCCCCTGTGATAGGAAGCCACCATCTCTCAGGGTACGTGATGGGGTGGCCTAACCCACCCATGCACATCATGATACTCTTACAATAGGATGCCATTTAAAAATGAGAGTAATCAGGAATGTAGCTAGGTTGGAATTGGCCCTGGTGCAGAAGACAGACTAGAGCCCCACACCCCAATCTCCTAGCAGCAGGGGACACACCTACACCAGGGAAGTGTGAGCCCCCAAGGCTTGTGGGCCTGCATCTCCTGTCCCTACTATACCTGTGCCCTTGGGCAGCACCGGCACAAGGATTTTTGCCACCCTAGGCAAACACCTGCACGTAGCTCCTCACGCACAGCCTGCTTCCCAGGGCGCTGAGGGGCTGGCTGCTGTCCTGGCTCCCAGCCTGCGGGATCCAGCTGCCCTACCAGTTGAATCACCAGCAAGGTGGCTGGACTGGGGCTGGGAGGCAGGGGTTCGGCGCCCCCTTCGATCTGCCACCCTAGGTAGCCAGCCACCTGTGCTGCGGCGTGTAGAGTCATGCTGGCCCTGCTCTTGGGAAAGACACTTAAAACTGTACTGAATACAGACCTTGAGAACACACCGTAGGGAACCATCAATAACAGCCTTCAAAGCATGAATCAGATGGGATTTAATGCAACTTCTCCTCTCCAAAGCCTGTCTCTTGGCTCTATGGATACATTCTGTGTGCTTCTTCTCAGAGCAGGAGAGGAAAAGCACCCACACCCCCAAATAACGTAAAAGACAACCAGTCGGTCCCTGCTTTCAATCCATCCATTTCAACCAGTTCAAGCCAACCATTTCAACCAGTCGGTCTCTTCTTTCAATCCAACCATTTGAATGGTTAGCACCAATATACGACATATAGATGCGAAACCCATTCATTTCAGTGGAACGTGTCAGAGCTGGCCTTAAAATTTGCGGGGCCCAGAGCAAAAATAGACTGCAGGGCCGCCATAGAGCCTGTCCTCCATAGCCTCATCCCTTTAATCATTGGTGGATAGTCTGGAGTTTGCTTACAAAAATGAAAAAGTGTCATAAGTTTTCACACATACATGCCTGTGTATACACATGCTCGCTGACGCAGGCCCAGTTCAAACTCCTGACTTGCCTGAAGAAGGGACTCTGTGAGGTCAAAAAGCTTGCAAGCCTCCACCAACTGTAGTTGGTTCAATAAAAGATATCACTGCACTACTGTGTCTCTATTGCCTATATTTGGGACCAACACAGCAACCTTACCTTCTCTACACAGGCTCACACACACACACACACGTGGGATGTTTTTAAATGAGATGTTAGCCCACTGGAGTCTATATTCGGCCCGTGCAGCTCCCAGGCAGCTGCCACTCACAGTTTTTAGCGGATGAACCTCGTAGACGAGCAAGTGTTCTTCCCTGCCATGCTCAGCACCCCGCCCCCTCCACCACTGAGACGCCGTCGCTCACCAAACGCTCTAGGCTTTTCCCCGCAACTCTATGGTGCTGTATGGATGCAAGGCTGTGTGTAACCTAATAGAAGGGACATGGACACATGGGCATGCATTAGCCTGGGTTAGCCAGCATTCGCCCATACAACGGGCTCCACATTCTCTGAGACGACGCTGTGAGTGGGGGCTGAGAGTTACGTGCAGGGCCCCACAGAAATAACTCATCCCAGAGCCTCAGGAGCAGTAGACCCAAAGCTGCCAGGACTGGCCTCCCAGCAGGGCCCCCTCTGACTACAAAGCCCAGGCCCTGGCAAGTGGGTGGGGGTCTGGGGTCTGGGGGGGGAGGAGATTCCGCGGGGGGAGGGGAATTCCGCGGGAAATCTGCGATTCGCAGACCCGCGGATCCCTCGGGGCCCTGCCCATATTGGCCCTACTTAAGGCCAACTCTGGGACTTGCACCCATACCAAAGCACTTGCAGCCACAGTAAACATTATTGCCAATGCTATCTTCTTGGAGGATCATGTTGTTTGTTTTGCCAAAATATTTGTCCTGTTTCTGGAGAATGGGACTAAGGGATCCAGGTGCAATTAAGCTAAGGCAATACCAAGTCACCTTCCCTAAATACCAACCCAACTCTTACCTTTTATTTTCAACCCAATCACCTCAAGAGCCTCTCTCTCACAGGGCTCAACTCAGTCGGTCCCTAGCATTGCTGAAATAGAGATAAGTGGCAACGGATTTTTCTACTTAGTTAATAAATATACAACAGGTCAAACCACAGTGATATGCTCTCTCCTCCCCCTGGGTGCTGACTGGAGAACTATTGCGGGAATGGATATGCAGAGAGCCTTCCAGAAGGTATTAAACAAGTAACATCCTTCCATAGTGCTTGCCAGTATTGTATGAGCATCTCCGTCTACCAGGTGGAAACAAGGTGTGAAAACCGAAGGGTGGGATACACCCCCCAGTTTGAGGTACAGTGGACAGTTCCCTCCTTCCATTCTGGGTTCATAGGTGGCTGAAATTAAAAAGGCTATCCCCTGCACCCTAAACTTTGACAAGCGAGTACGTGTCCCCGCTGTTCTACACCCTGTTTTTATATGATGGGGCAGGGATTTGTGGGTGGGAGGAAAGGGGAAGTTGCTTCTCCCCCACCTCCTCCCCACACTTTGGATAACTGCTACTCCACTGGGTGGAAGATATATTTATTTAAATTTTCACACCTCCCTATCCCCTGAGGCTCAGGTCAGCTCACATCATAAAAAAATAATTGATTATAAACATTAATTAATATGTATTTATTATTATAGATTTTATAATGTATTTATAATAATTTTATATAGAATTTATATACATTTATATTTATTTAAATTTATATTTATATAAAATGTATATATAATTGTATAATTATAATTATAATTTTATAATTATTTTATAACTAAAAATTATAAAATATAAAATATAAATTAATTTTGGCAATTTGTACATGTGCAAAACGGCTACTACCCTATTCTGGAAATAGCTGCTGTCATTTTGCACAATCATTCGATCGGAATGCCAATCAAAAAATTATTTCAATCGGAATTCTGATCAAAATGCTTGTTAGTTTATTTATGGCCATTGCCGAACAACAGATCAAAATGCCGAGCCACCATTCTGATTTCACAGAACTTTTAGTCTGCTCTCTTTGGACTTCCAGTGCTCTGGCTCTATCTCCATAACTCCACAGTTTAACACCCTCCCACCCCACCCCACCCCCCGTCTCTATCCAGGACCGTGGCTAGCACAGAGTGTGTGTGAGCCAGCCCAAGTCTAATTCATGTAGCTCCCTGCCACAAACTGACTCTCCCTGAGTTTTGCTGCCCTTATATGCCTGGAAGGGTGGGTCTTCAGTGACAGAGTGGGATTCCTTAAAGGGGCCACGTCCCATTTCGCCACAGGGCCATAAGGCCAAAACTCCCACTTGCTAAAGAGGATCCCCTGCATGTTGAGAGCTGAGACTCATGGGTGGGGATAGAAGTGGGAAAATCTGACACTGTCGCAGCCAAAGATGTGTTTGCTTGTTTTTCTGTGCTGAATTCTAGCCTTCAGGATAGTAAATCCAGTAGTTTTTTACGGATCTCTTATATTGCAGGAGTACTTAGGGACCTTAATCCAGTCTCAGGGTCCTGTAGTGGTAGACACTATTGATATGCAATAAGATCGTCCCTGTCTTTGAGAGTTCTGAATTCACATAGCAATGAAGACGCAACTCACAATACGCTGAACTCCAAAATCCTGGCTCTAAATACACCTGAGGTTTAGGAACATTTGGGTCCAGCTCCAAACTCTGCCATTTGGACATAGATAAAGCAGACCTCACAGTAGCGGCCTATTAAAAATTTGCCTTTATCCTAATAAAACTCTTCTCTCCAAGGACTCCAGATGAGGGCTGAGCCTTTGCAGAGAAAGCTCCATTTGCAACTAGGGTAGTCCAAATTCTGTAATTCAGCAGCAGCCCTGCTATCTGAAACCTCATGGATAAACACACAATCTGGCTTGAAAAACAAACTCCCAGAACCCCCATCTCATCTGGCTCATGGATAGAAGGCAAAACCCCAAGTTCAGTTAATGGGAGTCTCATAGCTTTGGAAGGAGACAGCTGGCAGAGTTCTGTTACAAACTCTTTTACAAAGAAAAAAAATTCAAACACGTAACATCACACAAGAAAGATCAAAGGCATCCCATCCCATTCTCTGGCAGCTGTGTCAGTAACAGCACGGGAATTTTGTTAGGATCACCACTTCAAATTAGACAGCTCCCTGTCACCAGTAACCTCATTGACAATTATTACAAGCAAGGATTTGGGGTGGCCAATGAACTCTCCCACCTCATCTCGGCCACACAAAGGAATTCCAGAAATGTTTGTAGAAGCAATTTCATCCCAGGAAAATTGACTAACAATGGGCCTGGCAATACCACTGAGATGAGTACCAAAGAGTTTTCAAATCTCAAAAAGAAACAAAGTATTCTGACAAGCATCCGAACTGGGATCTA
This sequence comes from Sphenodon punctatus, assembly GCA_003113815.1. NCBI lineage: Eukaryota > Metazoa > Chordata > Lepidosauria > Sphenodontia > Sphenodontidae > Sphenodon > Sphenodon punctatus. The sequence goes on from QEPC01008474.1 coordinate 6,833,878, forward strand.
AATAAGGGTGTGAGGAACCTTCTCCCTCCTACAGGCCACTTTAAAAATTAATACAAGCCCGCAGATGGCTAGAGGTTGGGGGCAGAGGTGCTCAGGGTGTGTGTTTAAGATGGGGGACGGGCGGACAATCTACAGGATTAATGTAAAGTTGTGTTGATAGGCTCCCTGTGTTACCTACCTTTTACAGGTTTTTGATGTGTTAAAACAAACCTTTAATTCCCAGCCGAATCAAGACAAGAACGTGTAGGCTTGCTTACATATTATCTATAGGCAGGTAATCTAGCAGTTCGATAGCAGGTCTGGGAGAATCGAAAAGGACTCCAGAGTTCTGGTCCTAACATCAGCTTTGCAAACTGTTGCTGTCTTCATTCCAGTCCAAAAAAAAGCTATACATGGAAGCTGATGGGTGTTCAGCACTTATTGAGATGATAAAGTGCTAAAGTGTGATTTCAGGGGTCTAGCCTTAAACAACCAGTTAGTTTTCTTGCTCTCCGTTTTACTGTTGGATCTTACTATTACTACACCATTCAATATTACCATGCTACTGCTACTATTTCCATTTACTATGATTATACTACTGCCACTGTTTTCTTATTGCCATCTTACTTGGACAAAGAGAAGTTATTTATTTATTTATTTATTACATGTATACCCCGTCCCTCCTGAATACAGCTCGGGGCGGCTTCCAACAATAAAAACAGTATAAAACAATTTTAAAACATACAAAAATACAATATCAAATATTAAAATATTAAGAGCGGGGCCCGGGATACAAAAATCAATAGGGGAGGGGAGACAAAACCCACTAAACCCTCCCCCACTTGGATTATGGTACCCAAGTTTGAGTGACCAAAAACCACAGCACCCAAAATTAGAAACTACTTCTTGAGTAGGCCTGGCTGGTTTATTTGAGGTCACACAGCATGTTTCGTGGCATAGTGGGCATTATACACCAAGGCCCACATCCATGCTTGGTGTATCTGAACGACTGCCTCTTTCATTATGTCCCATTACAAGCCCTGCGGTCGGCCAGGAACACCCTCTTGCAGATACCACCTCCCAGCCAGGTTTATATAGTGAAGGCACATAGAGAAGCATTCTCGGTTGCTGCCCCAGCGTTAGCAGAACTCTCTTCCCCTGGAGGATCATCAGAGTCCGAGTCGGAGTATCTTTGGAAAGCAGTGTAAGACCTTTCCTTTTGGCCAAGTGTTTGGCAAGCGGGGATAGGGGTTGGGTGGGGATTTTTAGGAGGGGTTGGGGTGAGGTTTTATGGGGACAGTGGACTTGTATATTTTTATGTATTATTTATGTATTCTTATCTTGAAAGCTGCCCTGAGCCTTAGGGGGCTAATATTTCCATCACCACCTCTAACTCAGACCACTGTTAAAAGTAAATGTTTAATTCCACTGCTGTACTTCTGGAGCACACCCCATTTCTTTCAAACAAATTTATCCATCCATTAACTAGATAATTCCCCTATTCGAACTCCTGACTTTTAGGACACTGCTGTATCTGACCTGTGAAAATACTTACTCAAGAAGTGTTTCAAACATTGAGGGAAGATAATTACTGAATTAATATGCACATACAGATGGAACATGCTAACACAAGGCATGGCTCTCAGTTTTCATGGTCACAGCAAGTTTGGCTGAGCCAGCTTCAAACCCTTCACCTTTCATTTTCACCACCATTCCTCAAGTACTCTAGTACTTTGCATTTCTCCATCTCCTGAGCGTAATGTATTTAGCAGCATTTCGTAGAGCGTTCTGATTTGGGCCGGGGGGTGGGTATCTTTTGTATTCTCACAAATCCTGTCTCTGCCATTACTCAAGTACTCTAGTATTTTGCACTTATCCATCTCCTGAGTGTAATGTATTTGGCAGCATTTACTTGAGAGCTCTTATTTTTTGGGTGGGGTGGGCTGGGGTAATCTTTTGCATTATAAATCCTGTCTCTGTCACTACCATGAGGAAAGGGAGGACAGGAAAATAAGCCCTTGTGTACGAAATCAGCTATATGTTTACCCATTTTTACTCAGAGCCAATCTGTGATGCTTCAGGGTGGGGCTAAACATCTGCAATTAATTTGAAGGGGAAAGAATTTAAATGGGGGAGGGGATCACAAGCCACCAGAGAGCTCCTTTCCTCACAAAGCACATTCTGTCTCTCTCCCTAAAGCAGCTTGAGTTTATTTTCTTTAAATCACTTCCACATTTCCCTGCCTTAATTATAAAATACTTTGTTTCTGACCTCACTTTTGTAGAGGCTGCAGTCCTGGAAATTCAGAGTGTGTTTACTTTTGGTCACTACCCTCTGGCCTATTAGTGTGGAGTGAAATGTTCTTAATTCAAGAAGAAAGGGCACTGCTACATAGTCACAACAAAAAATTGTCTGAGAAAGTGCAGTCTCTCTTCGCTCCAAAGCAGGAAAGGATAAAGCGGGCACATCTTACACCTGGACTCGGGCTTAGGACGGTAGGCTGGGATTCCCTACCGGATATAGCACACAGGAACAAAAGTCTTTTCTGCCTTTTAGATGCAAAAAGCATTAGCAATAAGACTGGGAAGTTTCATTGTATTTACTCAAAGAAATAAACCAGAAGGATCTCCGTTCACACAGAATGTAAACTTTCACCACAAGATAAATAATAATATTTTCCCCAACGTTTAAAGCACTTTCTCCCCCGAGTGCATTGTGGGGGAAGTGATCAAATTTTATATTGTCTGATGGGAAGAAGTATACCCCCCCACCCCAAATCGTTCAGCTTTGGATACTCTCCTCCACCCCGTTAAGCGCAAACATTTATCTTTCTGCCTAGCTGCTGCTTGGATTTGAAGTTTGAACTTTAAAACAGACAAAGTACTCGCCCCCCGCGGGCAGTTCATAGCACTGTACTATCTGCAGAGGGGAGGCACTCTGCACATGGGAGCTTTGGGTCCCACTCCCAGGCAGCTCCTGCATGCATTGCATACCTCAGCGTGGAGCCGGGCGATCGCCACAAGGGCCAAGACTGTCAGACTCTTCCAAAGCTGCAAAAGAAAGAGAGAGGGGAGATGTAAGAGAGAGGCGATGGCCCCAGCAAACTTCCTCGGGGTCTCCGGGGCGGGGGGGATAGTTCCTCTCATCATCCCCCCTCCCACACCACCGCCTCCTACCATGCTGAGCCTGTCTGGGGAGGAGATGCAGCCGGGGGTCCTGCTGGCACCGGGAGGCAGAAGGGAAAGGGCGGCCTCGGCTTCTGCTTTCCCTTCTCTTCGAGAAATTCGATCGGGGCTCTGGAATGGGAGCGTGTTCCCGTCCACATCCCCCGTCGGCTCGGCTCGGCTCAGCTCCTCCCCAGCCAGCCCCCTTCCCCGAGCCCACCTCTTTCCCCTCCTTCCAGCTCCGGCTTTCCACCGCCTCTCCCTAGCCAGACCCCTCCTGCAGTCCCTTCACCCACTCGTCCCCCCAGCTCCTCCCCACGCAGCCTCTTCCCCATGCAGCCTCTTCTCCCCACAGCCTATAGCTCACTCCCTCATCCAGCCCCCTTCCCCCCGGGCCCCCACCCACTCCTCCTTCCCCACAGCTCCCTGGCCCCTTCCCATAGCCCCCACCCACTCCTCCTTCCCCCCAGACCCCCACCCACGCCTCCTTCCCCACAGCTCCCTGGCCCCTTCCCATAGCCCCCACACACTTCTCCATCCAGCTTCTTCCCC
>QEPC01008474.1:6840339-6877807 GCA_003113815.1 Sphenodon punctatus
CCCCCATCCAGCCCCTTCCCCGCAGCCCCCCCACCCCTATCCAGCCCCTTTCCCACAGCCTCCCCCACCCCTATCCAGCCCCTTTCTCACAGCTCCCCCATCCAGCCCCTTTTCCATAGCCCCCCTCATTGCCCCATTGAGCCCCTTCTGCACAGCCCCAGCCCTACTCCCCCTAGCGGTGAAGATTGGGGGAGGGGGGCGGAGAGAGACAGCATCTGGCAGAAAGTGGGGACTGGAAGGAGGCAGTGGAAAGGCCAGTGCATGGGGAGAGCAGAGACAGGCTCTCTGCATCTCCTTGAAGGGGCGTGAGGACCCTCACTTCAATAGTTCTCCTACTTCAGGGGGGTGGGGAACCTCAAGTCTGGGGGGCCAAATGTGTCCCACAGCTATTTTTTATTTGGGCCCTTTCCTGTTTGGATCTGGCCCCGGAATCCAGCTCCTACCCCCAAGCACTGAAAGACAGAGCTCAGGCTAAGGGAGCAGAGATGAGGGCACCTACACGTACACATGACAGGGGAGCGATCCATGTTGCAGACCCTCCTCTTCCTGAATGCACTCCTTCAGCACCCTCGCCCCAATTTCTGTACAGCCCTCGGAACTTGTATTCATTGCAAAGTGGCCCCCAGGCAGGAAAAGGTCCCTCAAACTTCCCTGCCATGGCAGACTCGTGGGCAGGACAGGTCATCTCTCCCTGAGGCCACAGCAGTAGTTGCAGGTGCCCAACACAGGCTGGTATTGACGTGCAAAGTTCCTCCAGTGTTTGGATCCAGGGGTCAACAGCATGTCACTTTTGTCTTCAGTCTGTTTATACCCCCAATTTGAAAGGCTTCCCCTTTAATTAAAAGAGAGAGAGTGAGAGCACTAAGGAGAGAGTGCTGCTGATGGTGGGAGAAAGGAAGGCTGGCAGAGCCGGCACTGCATTACAATGCAACCTGACACCGGCTCAGGGTTAGACAGGGAGTTTGGGTCCTGCTCAGCAATCTCTTTCTCTCTCTAGGTGGGCAGTGCTTAGTCCCAGCACTGCTGAGAACAGATACTTCGCAGCGCTCTCTTGCCCTTCAACTTTGGCAATCTCTGTACTGCTCACGGTCATGCCAAGGAAGTATCCTTGAATTGATCTGTTTGTTTGCATCCCTTCTCCCTGACCATCTGGGGAAGGTGAAGGGGGAAATACATCCAAGGGAACTAGCAGTGAATCCTCTAAAAGCACCCTGGAAAAGAGGTAGGAGCAGCACTGAACCTGTGCCAGCCCTGTCACCTCGTTCAGCATGCAGAGCCCCCCTGTTGCCTGTGTCTGCTCCAGCAGCACTGGGTGGCAGTTTTAAATTGTGAAGAAAGGCCTTCCCCCAGCTTCTCTGATTGGAAAGCCAGGCTTTGGTTCCATCTCCTGGTTTCCACATCCCTACAGAGAGGTCACCAGGAAGAGTGGCATGGAGCCTGGGGAAGAGATGTGCAGAGGGGAAGCAACAGAGTGGCATGTCAGAGATAAGCAGAAGTCAAAAGACTTACAATTACCTGTGAGGAGAATAGGATAGCCCCCAGTGTGATTCTTCTGCCTGAGCTACAGAGGGATAGGGCTCATGTGCCAATTACAGCCCTCTCTCACAGAGAAACCTGGGGGAGTCTTCCTAAGTAGCAACCCCCGTCACCCCCCGGGCTCTTGGCCAATGTCAGCCTCCCATGATGTGGTCCCAGTTCGGCCCCGTGGAGTGGTAGTGTAGCCTCAAGGGGGTGGGGAGGGGGAAGAGAGACAGCATTCCACCCCAGCCCACTCTGAAAAAATTATTCTAGGCAGAGCTCATTGCAATGCACCTGAATGCTGCTAGAAAATTCTCAGAGTGTACGAAGGGCAATGCGTTGATCCCTACTCCCTCCCCCAACCACTCTAAAAATTCCCTAGCATCGCTCAGGAACAGAGGAGCCACCCTACAGTCCAAGGCCCAGCTGAGACTGCTTGCTGCACAGTAGCTACGTACCTGAATTCCCTTATAAGGTTGCTAGCACAATTAAACTAGGTACAGACTTGGCACTGTCTATACTAGATAGTAGCACTCAGAAGTCACACTGGTCTCGCCCAGGAAATGTCATCACACCAAGAGGATGAGATGTAAGCTTTGCTGGAATTCATCCCTTCTACGCATGGAAGCAGAATACACAATACAAAGTATTTTATTTTGTATTATAGTACAAATAATTACAAAAATACAAGGTAATTATTTTGTATTATAATATAAAATATAATACACAGAGTAAACCCAAATGTTAAAGTAACCAAATAAAAACAGATTAAAAACCCTGTAACAGGGTGGCAGGGCCAAGGATAAGTTAATACAGGAGTAGGGCCCTCTAATTCAGGGAATCAGCTTCAAACTTATTTATTCAGTCCAGTCTCCACCTTAGGCTCTTCCTAGCAGCCCTGTAACAAACTAACAGCCTAACCCTTTACTTGCTCATAGTCCCCACACAGGCCCCAGCTCTGGCTTTCCCAAAGTCCTTCCTGCCAACAGCCTCTAACTAGTCTTTTTCCCAAGAGTTCACACTCTGCCTTTATCCATGACTCCATCCTCTTACCAATCCTGCTGCTCCCAGCTTATGTCTCTCTGGGCTGGCTACAGCCACACCCAGTCCCAGGTGCTCCACAATCAGGCACTCTCCCCTCTCTGCTACAACATTACAACAACATCCCTGCTCGCGCTTCCAGTATGCTGGCGCTAAGTCTCTTAAAGGGCTCACAGCCTCTTTGGCTCAGTCCTGCCACAGTCCCCTTATCCACAACACCCCAACCATATCCCTGCCTGCCAAATGTCTGGCCAAATAAAAAGGTCTTATGTTGCCTCCAAAATGAGCAGGCCCAGGCTTAGACAAACCTCCATAATTTGTAGAGCCCTCCTCGATCCCACCCAACACTTTTCCCTAAACACAGAAATGAACAGCTTGATCTACAAAGCCGGCACAAGCCCTGTAGATGCAATGAACGTTTAGAGTCCTGACTCCCTGCAATCTACCGATGATATCACATGGCATCACTGAGGCTGGAGATAACAGGAAGGGGTCAAAACCACAATGTCCTCTGTTTCCACAGCGCATAACTGGGACTAAGGCTATAAGCATGGGTGACTCACTGTTACTTCCAGGACTTTGAAATAGTTTCCCCTGCTCCTGCCCCCGCTCTGCTTGATGTCCAAACTCCAGTACTCCAAAACAGGTGCCTTTGGGAAGGAAACAGCTGGCAATATAGGAACATGTGAATGGGGGCTCCACGGACCGAATACAGACTCCAGGGGGCTATTTGTCTCATTTATAAATATCCAATGAGTTTTTCCCTAGATCATACTGTATTTCTCGTGGATGCTTCTGGGTCTGGACTGGAGGCACCTGCAGCTCACATTTTGAAGGATGGAGCTATGAGAGATGTCTGTGGTATAGGGACACTTGTTTAGACAGGAATATTACTCCAGGATTATCCAGCATCCACAGCTGTAGCCCTAATCTTAAAGTATCAGAACGGCATGGTGGCAGGATGTAACAAAGTGGCTCCTACCCCCCTACTGTCTCCAGTACAACTGTTCTCACCTGTCTCTCTACCATAGCCAGCCCAAGACCCATCATCATCTGGAGGCGAGCGCCCCTGCCACTCAAGCCTCAATTATGCTGTGCAGTGACAGCAGAGGGGTAGGAGTCAACAAACTGCCTCCTACTGTCCCCAGCTTCAGTGTTGCCCTCAGCTTGCAGAGGAAGAGGATTTGGGGCTGAAAGACCAAGGCAAAGTGTGGGTGCCTGGAAAAAGTGAGCACAGTATGTGAGACGGTAGAATGTTTTTACTGCTTACATGCTGTGCAAGTTATGCTGGAAGCCTTATCTTACAATTTCCATGCTTTTTGGCGCATTAGTGAATTAGTAAGAACCTTTACTCCCCTCTTAAACCAAAGGTTTTCTTTATCTAATAATGTGTATTTGTGTTATTACACACCCCGAGCCTTTAGATTTCTAAGGGCAGATTAGAAATCTAAATGAATAAATATCTCCCCATGTACCCCTTTGCCTTCTTTAAAATAAATTCTTTATTAAGGGTCACCAAATGGCAACAAGATAAAGACAAGGAAAGGTACAAAGCACTTAAATAAAAAATAAAATATACAAAACACTCAGTAACAAAAGGAAGAGAAAGAAAAAACAAAACAACAAAAATGATAAGGGGGAAATCGTGACAATCAGCATATTGGGTTTACAGTTCTACGTCTGTGGTGGAGTCACCAACCTTTAGTGTTATCTAATAATCTCAGTTAATTGTCTGTAACAAATGGTAGGATGGGGATAATAGACCAGTCGCCTGACAGGTTCAAGCAACCACAGAGTCCAGTTCTCGGACTATCCAAGTCAGAGAACAGGTTAAATGTCCCCCTTTGCCTTGAATTTACACAGGGTGGCAATTTTTCATGCTGTCTCACACCAAGATAATCTGCGGAAGTGGTCTTGTGGAAAATACATGGTAGATCCACACAGACATGGTGAACCCATGGTGCCGCCCCTGGGATCTGTGGGGAGGTACCATGACTGCAGCCTCAGCGGTCAGTTGCAAGGCTCTGGCTGTTTCAACCACTGGACTAAGTAGTGAAGCATTTTTAAAGCAATTTTATCGCCATGATAAAAAGAAACATATTAGCAAACCCAGCTAGCCCTAGAGACAAGCATGCTTCACTACTTAGCAATGATGTGTGAGGTCATTATGTTCCCCTCACAACACAGGGAATGCCAAAAGATTGCGCATCTTTTTCCTAGAAAAATATGTTCCTAAGCTTAGATGCCCCGTAGGGATTTCTTTGAGGCTCCCCTTGTCGAGTGCTAAGGACCATCCTCTGTTGGCAGTTGGGGGAGAGAGGTGTGAGGGGGTGAGGTTGCACCCCTCTGGCTCCTGCCTGGCCTGGACCCTTTTGAGTGTTGTGATGTCATTGGACTTGGAAGCGTGTGTGACCATGGAAGAAAGGGCCAGGGGTCCCCTCTTCCCCTGCATGGGGCACTTCTGATGTCTTCACACCCCCTTTTCCAAGTGCCATGACATCATGATGCTTAGAAAGGGATATGGTCACATCAGAACTATCAAGCAAAGTGGCTCTCCCACCCCCCTTCCTCTCCCCCAAATATAATTCTGCCAGGGCCCTTGCTGTCATCTCTCCCTATGGGTGTTTTGAAATGAGATGCTACCATGCATGGCCACCCGTCAAGCACTCATCCGAATGCCTGTGTTAAGGTGGTGCAGGGGAGGGGGGGTGCATACTCCTGTGAGTCACGCAGCACCCACTCATGGGTACTCACGGGACACTGCCAAAAAATCCAGAGTGCCCCATGCAGGGGAAGCCAAAAAATGTGCATGGGGAGAGGCGCTCATGCATCCCTTGCCCGTATGAACCGGGGTGCCCACTCATGCCAGAAGACAAGTCTGCAGTCGGCTGCCTCCCAAGTCCTGCCCACAGCCCTGCAGGGAGATCTCTGCGGAGCTCTTAAAGGACCCGGCCCGCATGCAAAATATACCACCACACTGGCTCAAAGCACAAGAAACCCCTCTCGCGACGCATGGGAGAAGAGCCAACGCCATGGAGGACAGCAGCTTGGACAGCAGCATCCTGTGTGTCCCGCTCAGTATGCACCTCCGTTGTTGGCCGGGATCATGGGCAGGAAGGGATTACCGGCAGCTGCAGCCATTTCCATGGCGTCTGTGGCTGTGTGTCATGGCAGAGGATAGCCAGTTGGGTGGGGCTTGGGGTAGTGGGGGAATGGCCGCCCGTATGAGTTGTTTGCAGGGCTGGTCCATGGTGGCTGGAGTGTGTGTGGACTGCCTGTATGGGTGCGGTGGCCACGCTGGGAGGCGCCCGTTAGAATCGCTCCCCGCTCACTCCACGTGTGTGGGTGCTCCGCGGCTGGGCCACTCAGCAGCCACAGACCCCCTCCTCAAGCCTGGCTTGTTTAAAAACACCCTTTGTCTTGCACACAGAGTCCTGGGCAGTAGGGAGTTCTGGGGGTGGGGGGCAGGCCTGCTCTCCAGAGATGTTCGAGAAACCTGCACAGGTCTTGAGATCCTAAGCAGGGGAAACCCAAATCATACAGCCCACAACTCATTAAACTTTCTGCTGTGTCCCTTTCTATACCTTTACCACCTTTTGCCTATCAAGTATTTTTTCACTCAATGCACAATTAACTTGTGAAATTTGTTGCCAGATGATGTAGTCAAGGCCAGTAGCCCTGCAGAGTTTTTATAAAGGATTGGATAAGTTCTTGGACGGTAAATCCATTAATGGCTATTAGCCAAGTAGGTTTGGTGGGGTCGTAGCCTCTGACTTTCGGGAGCTGGGAGCGATCGCCCACTGTGACCTGTTGGGTACTTCTCCCAACTGACCAAGACTGGCCATGGTCAGAGACAGGATACTGGGCTTGATAGATAGATACATTTATTGACGGCTTGATGGACCATTGGTCTGACTGAGTATGGCACTTCTTATGATGTCCTGACACCTGAGAAAGGGGTGTGGTTTCTGTTCACCCTGCCCTTTTCTGACATGACTACCCCTGACACCACAATGCTCAGAAAGGGATGTGGTCGGAAAGGGGTGGACCAAAGCATTTCTCCCATCCCTTGTCCACGCCTCCACTCTGAATGTAATTCTGCTGGTGCTCTGGCCTCCTCCCCACTTTTATACTCATGGAAATAACTATGACCAATGTTTAGGGATGCTGTATCTAGTAGACCCTCAGAGCTTTGTTCTGGTCCCATCAGGTCTAGTAAGACAGCGTGACTGAGCCCTGCCTTGGGGACAGATTGCTGCTCTTCTCTGCTAAAAGCCTGTACAAAATGGCCCAGACAGGGGAAAAGAAAACTTCCCCAAGATTTTGTTTAAATAATCCCAATGAGGGTGTACATGGACACAGGTGTGCAATTCATTTTGTTTTAATTAGGGCTGAAAATGAATGGAGCTCCATACCACACCACACCACCACCCCATTTTGGGGGTAGGGAGGCTGAGGCTGGTCAGGAGCCGTGTGAGGATTGCTGCTTAGGAAGTTCCTGCCCATAGAAGGGGGCCATAACTGGGACATAATCCCAGGCCCACCACAGCCTTGGCTATGCCACAGTGTGCATGACTGATCCCATGCAATAACCTGGAGTGGGAATCAATTAACCCCCTGGTAGGAATGGCGTCACCTCAGGGATACTCCAGAAAGCTCGGAAAAAGGCAAAAGGCAGCTGTGTGTCTGGCCTCTCACCCTCCCGGCTTTTCTTCAGCTCTGACAACACGGTTGCGCAGGAAAACCACATAGCCATGACGAGTTGCAGCAGCAGCTGTATCGCCTCTCACCCAGCATTCCCCCTGGAAGGCTTGGAGCTGTGCAGAGGGCTCCACCCGCTGATGCTGTGGAGGCTAACTCATGCTCAGAGCTCCTGCAGAGTGAGAAGGGCCCCTTTCCCACCCATACCCCCAGAACACTCGAGCCATTGCTGTTCTGCCACTGCCTCAGTATAAAACTATCACTAAAATAAGAACAGGCCCATACCTCCCAGCACCTCCTATATAGGAGGGACAGTCGCTCCGTGGGTGCTGAATCCCCCTGTCCCTCTTTCAGGGGGTCAAAGTCCCTTTACATTTTTCAGGAGAGATGAGGGGGGAAAAGAGACTGGCTATTCAAGCCTCAGGCACGTCTTTCCTGGTGGAAAGCACTTGAGAGGACAGTAGGAAGAAGGTGGAACAAGAAATTAAATGTCCCTTTTTATCAGGGGTGGCCTTAAGCAGGGCCAGGAGGGGCCTTGGCTCAGGCCCCTTGGTTGGAGGGGGCCCTGCAGGGAGAACAATCCTGGTACCTCAGGATTAGTGCCCTTGAGGCCCTGGGATGGGTTAGTTCTGTGGGACACTCTCCCCACCTGTGACTCTCAGCTCCCAAGGTGGCTGCTTCCTTTGAGCTATAGAATCCCCTAAGAAAGTGACTTATTAGCCAGCATCCTGCCAATACTCACCCAAGGTACCCTCGATCCTGTTACAGCGATACCTAACACTGGTCCTGTGTAAAATCTTTTGAAGGTTATAAAGCAAGCAAAAGAGGAGAGCACAGCAAAAACCAGACCGAGAGTCAAGAGTTTAAATTTCCCTTCAAGTCAGCAAGTCTGTTCAAGGAGGATTCCTCCCTGTAGCTGGAATAAGCAGCACTCGTATTGTTTGGCATGGGCCGAGGTGATTTCAGTTTCTTCCTCCTGAGGACTGAGATACATTAACATAAGGCCAGCACTTTCCTTGCCAAAACTTCTTTTCCCTGACTCATCCTAAATAACAGGACTCGCAGCCAAGCCAGGGAGCTCACATCCATTAAGCATTCTCTGAATTTGCAATTAGCTCCAGACTTCTCATTCTCTCAGGAGCCAACAGTGAATTCATTAAAACGTGCACTCTGGGCTTTGCATGCTTCACATTGTTGGGTTTCATGGAATCCAGAGACAAAAGGGACATGACAGTGAGGGATGGATCAGCTGAGAGAGTAGATCCCGCGCCCCATTCCCTACATTCGGGAAGTGACCGTCACCGCGGTATCCCCTCTTCCACAATTCGGCAACTCCCCTGAACAGCGGGGTGTGTATTCCAGTACAATGCCTGCCTCGTTACATCATGATGTAGCCACCAATGAGAACATACATTTGGCATGGGGAGGATAAGCCACGACCATTTTCCCCAATGGTCTGGCAAATCCAAAAGCCAGTGGAGAAGGCTGCCTTAGTGATATCAGGGAGCAGCTACTCAACAAAGCACAGCAAACCCCCACTCCCAACAGACAGCACCTCCGACATTTTTTTCATGGCTGGAAAAATTCGACTTAAGCAGACTCCATTGTATAACATTTATTTCTGCTTCTGGGCCAACAATGAAATCACCCAACATGTGAACAGAAGTGAATGTTAACAATGGAAGCCCTTTCAAATAATTTAAATAATTGTTTATTATTTAATAAACTAATGAAATGAAATGTTTTACCTCAAGCTGAGAGTTCTGAACCAAACCTAGAAGCTTCTACAAAAAGTAGTACCACATATTTTAAAAATAAATAAGCTACGTCCAGGTCCAGGATGGAGCCAAGTCACACTAATTTGCTCAAAGTCCCATTGAAGCTGCCGTGAGACCCGACTGTCTCGTATGAGACCTCTTTGCCACAGTTCCACTCGCCACTGTGCTGCTGAGTTTGTACTCGTTGGCTTTTCTCACCTATCCCAGACAAGCTTCTCATGCAGGGGTTCTGGAGTTGTATCCTCTCATACGCATCAGCATCCTTGGCCTCCAATGGTCAAGTCTGGCTGAAATCAGATAACTATCCTTTCTTGGGATTTTGGCCCCTTCTCAGGGTCTGCTGTTTCTATTACCAGCAGCCTTCACCTCAGCTTCCTCCTCCTCTTCCAGCTTCCCCTGGACCTGCTGTTACTTCAACTGCCTGCACATTTTTAAAATTCTAACTTGCCCAAGCCACAGCCCAGTTTCTCATTGGCTGGCCACAGTGTTCTCCCCCTCCCCAGAGGCTCTTGGTGCCAGTTCTCTTATAATACTGCATCGTCATTCAAGATCCCCCGCTGGGTCTTGTAATTAAGCTAAACTCATGCGCCCGACATTTCTCCATTTCATGAATGTATCCTTGTTCCTCCCTATGTTCCTCTCTATCTTGTCTCCCCTCTTTTGTCCATTCTAGATTGTAAGTCCCTACAGGCAGAGAGACCAGTCTCTAATAATGAACGATTCAATGGCAGACACAGCGCTGGTGATAGAATTAAAATGTATGGTTTGTTCAGGGGGAAACAAGTGACAGCTGTGTCTGTTTTGTGATTTCAGCCAGCTGTAGTTCCAATGACAGATTATGGCAGTGGCATAGCAAGGCTATGGTGGGTCTCGGGGCATGTCCCAATGATGCCCCCCCCCAAAGGACAAGAGAGCAGGGTCTTCCTAACCAGTGCCCCCGCACCCAAGGTTCTCAGCCAACCTCGGTCTCCCCCGAAAGATTGTGATTCCACCCTGGCTCCTGGTAAGGCCCCCCGGGAGAGGCAGCAATCTCACCAGGAAAGAAGTTTTAAGAGTGGCTGAGGCCGCCACTCTATCCCTGCCCACTCTGAAAGCTTCCTTCTTGGCATAAGAACATAAGAAGTGCCATACTGGGTCAGACCACTGGTCCATCGAGCCCAGCATCCTGTCTCCGACAGCGGCCAATCACGTTGCATAAAGTCCCCAACAGGTCACTATGGGGCAATCCATTCCCTGCTGTTCCCTCCCAGCTCCAGCCAGTAAGGGGTTGCATTCCCCAGGCCTACCTGGCTAATAGCTGCTAATGGACCCATCGTCCAGAAACTTGTCCAATCCTTTCTTAAACCCAATTAAACTACTGGCCTTGACCACATCCTCTGGCAACAAATTCCACAACTTAATTGTGCACAGAGCGAAAAAAATAGTTTTATTTGTTTTAAATCTGCTACCCTTCAGTTTCATGGAGTGTCCCTTAGTCCTAGTACTATTTGAAAGGGTAAATAACCGTTCCCTATTAACATGTCCCACATCGCTCATGATTTTATAAACTTCTATCCTATCTCCTCTCAGTCGTCTCTTCTCCAAGCTGAAGAGCCCCAACTTATCCAGGCTCTCTTCATAGCCTAGGGGAGCCGTTTCATACCCCTTATCATTTTTGTTGCCTTTTTCTGCACCTTTTCTATTTCAACAATATCTTTTTTGAGATGGGGTGACCAGAACTGCACACAATATTCAGCTTGTGGTCGCACCATTGGCTTCTATAGAGGCATTATTATATTTTGAGTTGTCTTCTCTATCCCTTTACAATCCTAACATCCTGCTTGCTTTTTTGATGGCCGCCGCACACTGAGCTGAGGATTTCAATATATTGTCCACAATGACTCGACAGTCCATTTCCTGAAGTGGTAACTCCTAATTTACAACCCAGCATTCTGTACATAAAGTTTGGATTGTTTTTCCCTATGTGCATCACTTTGCACTTGTCCACATTAAATTTCATCTGCCATTTTGATGCCCATTCACCTAGTCTCGCAAGATCCCCCTGCAATTCTTCACAATCCACTCATGTTTTAACTACCTTGAATAACTTGGTATCATCTGCACATTTGATCACTTCACTCCTTACTCCCCGTTCCAGATAATTAATGATCATTAATGGCAGGTTCCTTTGCAAGCAAGCTGAGCATGGCTAGAAAGTTTTCAGAGTGGGTGGGTCAGAGAGCTGGCCCCACTGAGCCGGCTCCCTCCATACCCACTCTAAAATTTCCTAGTGGCACTCAGGCTGCTTGCAGAGAGCCCCCTTAGAGTACAAGACCCGAGCTCAACTGAACCCCTTTACTCGATAGTAGCTACACCCCTGGATTAGGGCTGGCCCGATGGCATGGGACACAGGCAGAGTGTCAAAGTCAAGTACTTTGCAAGGGCCTTCCACCAAGTGCATGCATGTCTAGTTTTTAGGCTCCTCCTGAGCAGAGACAAACTGTGCCGAAGGGTGCAATTGTTTAGTTATGTGGAAAGTGTTCCTCATGCAGTCTGTCGAGACCACCCGGCTCCTTGTGCTGGTGAGCTAATCTAGATTTGAATGCCAGCCTTCCAAATAGAGAGTCTGTCCCATGCTGGTTCATTGGAAGGGCACAGTCTGCACTAAAAACTGACATTCCAGAGTTTTCTAGGATTTTACTGTAGCGTTTTAAAAAAATTACCTAACTTGTAAACTTCCTTATATTCATGCACATCCTACACAGATGTGCACAGACATGTGCAGGCATGTTGGTTTGGGCAGGTGGCCATGTGGTTTGCGGGGGCGGGGGGGGGAGAGAGCTTTTGCACAAGACCCCAGTGCAGGCATGCAGCTCACAAAACCAGAAGTGCTCATGAAGCAAAGAGCAGATGATTCTTCTTACAGAAGTCCACCTGGTGGCTGATATTTCAAATTCACATTTAAGCCACATCACCAACATGCCTGCTCCCAGCTTCCATCTTAGAGGACTAGGGTACCTGCGCTACAGCTGTATGCAGCTGAGCTCAGACTAGACAAGACTGAAGTGATGATGGTTGGCTGGCGCTGTGATTTTTTGGGGGGAGCAGGTACAGCCTCTTCTCATCACTCAGGCTCACAGCCTTGGGGTGGCTCCTGAATCCTTTGTTGCACCTGGAACATCAGGTTGCAGTAGCAACCAGGAGTGCTCTCTACCAACCTCATCAGGTGAGACGGCTGATATATTTTCTATCAGTTTCCGACCTGACCCCTATCATCCATGATGTTATAACCTCGAGAGTAGATTACTGCAATGTGCCTAAGGCATGGGGCTGCCCTTAAAGACAGGTCGAGGGCTGCAGTTGGTGCAGAACGTGGCGGCTTGCTTCCTAACTCAGGCTTTTAAAGCTCTGGCTAGCCTGGCCACGCCCCAAACCCAGCTGCGTCCCACTCAACTACTCTGCTAGGCAGTGTCCCTCCTGGGACAAATGCTTGCACTCTTTTCAGCACCTGCTCACCTGCCAGTGCCAACCACTCTTAAAGGGCCAGGTACCCAAACAGCCTGCTTCCTGCACTGCTACAAGGACACCTTAGGGACAGAGGAATGGTGAGGCAGAACTTATAGTTTGTGGGAGAATCATTGAGACATTTATGGGGTAGAACGGCCATCTTATTGACCAGGGGTGGCCAAAGTTCTCAAACCCCAAGTTGCATGTCAAAATCTTCATATGGCTGAGAGTCACAAGACACACAGGCAATATTTCAGCATGTAAATCTTACAATCATGCTAATGAATACTGAGAAGTCAGACACTCAATCTCCCTGCTGCTCCTGGTTTGTAATTGGGTTTATAATGGACCAACCAGCCATCATTCTTGTTGGCTGGTTGGTCCATTACAAACCAGAAATCATTCTGGTTTGTAATGGACCAACCAGCCATCATTCTTGATGTAACCAAGCCAAGCGTGTACACCTGAGACCTCGCATCTTCATGAATGTTACACTCCTTGTCTCTCCCTCTGTTCCCCTTCCTTCGTCTCCCCTCCCCCCGCCCGCCCCCCGCCGTCTCTCAGATTGTAAGCCCTAGGGCAGGGACCGTGTCTATTCAATTACTTTGTAAAGTGCCAGGTACACTGCTTGCACTATATAAATGCTTGATAATAATAATAATAATTAATAATAAATAATTGCTCTAAGGTCCCGACTGCTGAGATTCTAAGCAGCAGCTGCGATTCCACTGCTGAGGCTCTCAGGTGCAATGAAGTCAGACACAGGACCACAGTGGAGGGCTAATGACCAGCCCTGGCCAAACGCTGCTTGAATTGACCGAGAGCCACATTTTGGCCACCTCTCAGTTATGGGTTATTACCCTGATGTTTGCATGAAACACTTACTCCAGGGATAGTGAATGAGTGTTGTTTACACAATGCAAAGCCATATCAAGGTTATTCCAAGGAAACCACTGGTTTTGATTTCTACCTTATTTCAGGTGCCTGGTGTAGGCAAGGATCAGAACTGAGTGGTGAAGGGGGGGTCAGGCGGGGTGCTATACTTACCACTCCCTCCAAGGATCTAGCACTATAGATTTTTTTCTAACCTCGCGCCCATTAGTGCCCGGAATATTAAGCCTGGAGATTATCTCTAGCGTGGAAACTGCCCACTTCCCTTTACAATTAACTTGGTGTGATCTAGTAAACCAGCCGACCTCTGCCCCGGAGGTTGCGTTATGCTTCTCTCCGGAAAGGAGAGCCGTCTACAGGAGAAGACGCTGGACAAAAAAAATGGCACAGCGTTTTCTGGGAATTATAAATGAGCCTAACCTATTGCAACTGTGCCACTCGATAAGAACCGGTGTGATAGATGCCCAGGAAGGTTTTGAACGGGTCATCTCCTCTTTAGGCCCCTTTTTGCATCCAGAGAACGCCTCGTTCCCCCCCAGTGCTGAGAAAATTGGAGGATGGTTTGATAGAGATTGCCAGCTGTTGCGCTCCTCTTTAAGGAAATCGGCTTTTCGCTTGAAATGCCATCCATCGCGAATTAGTAGATCTTTCTTCCTAGAACTGCGCCTAAGATACCGGCGTCTGATTGTTTCTAAGCGACTAGCTTTCCAAATTTATCAATGGACAAGTTTGGAGAAAGCAGCCAAAAGTGGGAATGCTACGCAGTTCTGGGGATATATCCGCCAGTTAGGGTTGGGAGAGAAGGCTGGCCCCCCGGTTGAACTGGATCCAGGGATTTGGGAAAGATTTTATGGAGACCTGTTCCTACCCTCATCTTCGTTGCGACTCACCCCTCAGGCTGACAAGTTTGATTCCTTTCCGCACTGGCCTGCAGTTACAGCACAGGAGGTCGAGGAGTTGATCTCCGGTTGTAAAGGAGGGAAGGCCCCGGGAGAGGATATGATATCTGCTGAGATCCTGAAAGAAACTCCAGAGTGGTGGGCGGGGCTTTTAGCTCCAGTTTTTACTACGATAAACGCCACAGGGAGGATACCTAGAGCGTGGGTTAATAGTATAATAGCTCCTATATTTAAAAAAGGGGATCCCAAAGACCCGAGGAACTACCGGCCGATTAGTCTCCTTAGTTTGGTCGGCAAACTCTACTCTAGGTTATTATTGAATAAACTTCAGTGTTGGCTTGAGGAAAGGGAAGTTATTGGCCCAGAGCAGGTGGGCTTCCAGAAGGGTAGCTCAACGGTAGATCATATTATGGTCTTGATGCACCTGATCAGGAAGACTCTGGATCAGGGTCTGAAGACCTTTCTTTGTTTCGTGGACCTACGGATGGCTTTTGACTCCATCTGCAGGCGTCGCTTGTGGGAGAAGTTACGATCCCTGCAGATGGAGCCGAGACTTTTGGCTTTGCTGTCTCGGCTACACGAAAACAATTCTCTCCAGGTTAGGTATAACAAGGAAGGTGCGTTGACACATAAAGTGAGGGTGGAGAGGGGTGTAAGACAAGGTTGTCTGCTGGCCCCTCTTCTATTTAACATCTTTTTGTATGATCTTCCCTCTTTTTTGTTGAGAGTGGACTCCCACCCCCCAATGATTGGTGACAGGAAGGTGGCTGCTCTGCTGTATGCGGACGACACAGTTCTGATTGCCCGCTCGGTGGTAGGCCTTCGTAGAGGGATGCAGCAGTTGGGGGATTATTGTTCTAATGAGGGCTTGACAATTAATTTCGAGAAAACCAAGGTCCTGGTTGTTGGCCACAGAAAACATGGTGTAGTACACAGATGGCGGATTGGAAATCACCAGATAACCCAAGTTGACCGATTTCAATATCTGGGGGTGTTTTTTTCAAACTCCCCACGTTGGCATGACCAATGGATTGCTACTAAAAATCGGGCCCGGCAAACAGTGAGGGCTATCCAGGGGTTTTATTTTACCAAAGGGGGTCGTTTAATTCTCCCGGCCTTGCGTTTATTCAGTGCCAAAGTAACAACCCAGGTGCTGTACGCATTTCCGGCCTGGGGTTTGAATTTTTTGGAGCAATTAGAACCAATCCAGAACGGCTTTTTAAGGGCCATTCTGGGGGTTCCATTAGGGACTCCCCAGGTAATGCTGAGAATGGAGGTGGGACGTTCCCCATTAAAAGTTTTTGCTATCCAAACCTTGGTTCGGTATTGGTTAAAAGTAGAACTTTTACCAGTAGGTGAAAATTCGCTTTTGAGGAGGGCCCGAGACGAAGGGCTGCTGTGTTTTTGGATTGAGCAGTTGAAGGAGATTGTGGGGAAGCTGGGCCTTTCCCGGGATTTGTTGTTGGCGCTAAATCCTAAGTGGGCAATGAGAATGATAAAACAGAGATTAGTAGACCAACAGCTTCAAATAGATGCAAGTATGATCCAGGCACAGAGGGTTAATCCATTTTATAGTATTCCACTCGGTCCATTACAGGATTCTAGTTATCTAATTGCTTGGCCTAAATTTTCTTTAAGACGAGCATTTACGTGCCTCCGTTGCAGTGTCTTTCCTTCCGCAGTTGTGGAGGGAAGATACAGAGGTGTTCCATTACTTGAAAGACGGTGTCTATCCTGCTTTATGCATGTTCCAGATACGGTGGAGCATATTCTTTTCGACTGCCCCAAGTATGTGAGAGCAAGGGCTAAGATGCTGCAGATTCTTGGCCCATTGCAGCAGAGACACCCCCTAGTTAAAATGATCAATCTTTCTCTGAATAATAGAGACTCAGACGTAAGTCGGGCAGTGGCTGCATATGGTAATGTGGTAATGAATGAACGCCGCAGTGGTAGTCAGATTTAGAATGAGGCGGAGTAGGTAATAGGGGATATGTCACAATTTAGTTTGTTTTAGCTAGTATCCTTGTATAGTAGGATAATAGGGAGTTGATAGGAGGAAGTAAATATTATAAGTTGTATTATTAGAATATATACGAGTGATGATGAAAAATGTTTTAATTTTGGAAAACTGATTTTGTATTTAATTGTGTTGTGTGATTGTAGTTTTGTTGACATTGCCAATGACTTTTTAAGTCACGGCAAACATTTTTATTAAATAAATAAATTCAATTCAAATTCAATTCAAGGATCAGAACTGAGTGGTGAAGGGGGGGTCAGAATCTAAGGACAAGTCAAATTTGTTGCCAGGAACAATACTGGGTTCAAGACCAAAGAACCAAGCTAAATTGGAGTGTAGGAATCAGGAGCTGAGGAATCATAGACAGTCAATAACTGGGAAGTTCAAGGCCATCAGGAGACACAGGCCAGGGCAGGACTCAGGAATGAAGGGTCCAAGGCAGGAGACAGGAGCAGGGACACACACATACTCATGTAATGGCCCCATTGCTTGGCCCTTGCTTCCAGTCTCATATAGTCCTGGCAGCCAAAGACAGCTCAGGATGAGCCAAAAGATGAGAGATTGGGTCTGTAACTGGCTGTCCTGGTGGCAGAGAAATTAGAGCATCTGCCTGGAGGATCCAGAGGCCTGGGTTTCAGACTGATGAATCTTCACCCCCTGCTAGTAATTACCTCCAGAGCTTATTGCCCCAGGGGTTAATGTGCATGTGAACATTCCAGGAGATTCAAAGTCCTCCAGGCATACCGAGATCATATCCCACAAGGCTTTGCTGCTCACATGACAGTCTGACACATTTCTCTCAAAGTTGCATATTCTCTCACTTTGATCATTGGCACCGATACTCCATGTTCTCCCACCCAACTCTGAGGTAAGCCAGTTCCCATTCTCTCTTTATGGCTTGTGCTAAAAGCCTTGTCCTTTTGAGGAGCATGACAAGCATTCTGCCATCTGTACCTAGCTGCTTCTCATCCCTGTGGTTTCCATCTGTTCAACTTCCTTCTGTTTTTGCCTCCGATTCAGCTTTCACTGAAGATGCTTGCTTTGCAAAACATTTTTTTTTTTATTGGACCCAGCTTCTGCTGGTGGAGCAGGCAAGCTTTGAAGCAACAGAGCGTTCTCCTTCGGGCAGATGAAGCACCTCTGTGTAGGTGGAAAGCTTGTGCATTCTTCTCAAGAGGAGCTAGTCGAAAAAATCAAAAGGATCACCTTAACTTTTTTTGTCTCTTTCACATGGGGACCAACACAGCAGCTACACTCCCAGGGGCCACTGGGAATGTTAGTAAGCTCTGAGGGCCACCTACAAATTGAGGGTGGGGTGCATTAGGGAGGCCAGGGCCTGGGACAGAGGGTGCGGGTGGTAGCAGGGCCTTGGACAGGGGACCTGTGAAAGAAGGGACAGGTCCTGGGATGGGCAGGGACCAGAGCAGGGCTTCACGCAATTAGTCACTGCAGTGGCACAACACCGTACCACACTCTCCCTCCTCCTGGAAGTGCCCCCTCCTCTCACTGCTCTCTCCCAGAAGTACTCCCTCCCTGCTCACAGAAACTCTAGAGCATCATACTGAAAAGGCAGGGAGGGGAAGTAGTGATGCTGAGCAAGGGTCCCATTCTCCTCCCAGAGACCCGTTGCGGTGCAGTGCGGTGCTCCTATGGCGCCAGCCAGGGCTTCTGTGGGGCACTTCTGGTAGGGGGCACTTCTGGTAGGGAGAAGAGATTGGTGCAGTGCTGCACCACCACAGCTACCATTTGCGTGGGGGACCTGCTCCTCCCCCCAAGAACATTTTGCAGTCACTCAAGGTCACCCGGCGGTAAGGTCAGCCCAGAAGGGTACATTCAGGAAGTGGGTTCAGAATGGGGCAACAAAAATGTAGGGCTGAAACTCACTCTCGCCATTCTCAAAAATCTCATTGAGAACTGGGTTCTTGACACGATTTTCAAAAACGAGAGCAAACCAACAATTGCCCAATTCTCGACGCATTCTTGCAAGATTCTTGAGTCCTACAAAACTCTCTGTGCATGCACCAGACCCCCGGTGGGCATTTTGCACATGCAGAGAGTGAGATTCTCAAAAACCATAATGAGATCGCATGAGACCTTGCCAAGGTTGCAAGAATCTTGAGAGATTCTTGTGAGAATATTTTCCATTCTCATTTCATCCCTTAAAAAATGGCAGTGGGTCTGAAAAGCACATCTTACGAGGACAGGTTAAAAGAACTGCGAATGTTTGGCAAAGAGAAGATTAGGTAGCAGGCTTCAGATACCTAAGGGTATGCCACCAAGAGGATGGCAGGGAACAGTTCTTCACTGCTACAGAATGAATGGCTAGAAATAATGGGCTCAGTTAAATATCAAGAGAAATTTCCTAACACTAAGAGCTGTCAGCTGTGCAACAATGTAACACGTTGCCTAGAGAGACTCCCAGGCTCTCCATCACTGGAGGTTTCCAAACAATGGAAACCTCACAGCCATCACTTGGGAATGTTGTAGCTGTAGCCATCCTGTATCCAAGCAGAGAGTTGGACTAGATGCCCCTTGATGTCCCTTCTAACTCTATCATTCTATCTATGACTTTGATATTGGCATGAAAATGTATAAGATAATGTATTTTGTCTTTAGGTGGATTTGGCTGTGGGCTTTTCCATGGTCTAAGCAGGCTGCTCAATTGCCTGCTAGTAACTGCCCATTCTTTATTATTTTCCAGTGGTTACACAGGCTCTGTGCTGGAGCCTTCAGCAAGGAAGGCATTCTGCTTTTAAAATGCCAGCTTGGTTTAATCCAAGTTCTCTCCTTCCTCGCACTTTGGACTCCCTTCTGTTCCTACCCAGTGTCATTCCAACTATTAATCGTTTTGCTTCTTATGCCTGCAGAGGAAGGGGAAAGCTAAGAGAACCAGATACATTGTGCAGTGGTGCTATGATGATTAAGCCCCTCTAAATGAGCACTGTCACCTTGAATCACGTCTGTGATCACCCCATAAAACATTGGTTGCCTAAGTGGCAGGAGCACCATGCTTTCCACGGTCCCACCAGTCACACACCTAGGTCCCCAGACAAGCGCTAGAAGGGCCACCCTGCTCTCTGGGAGTTTTCCACTAAGGCTGACTGGATAGATGAACTAGTTAGTATCTGGAGGTCTGTTTCCCTCTGGCAGTTACACCATGCTGAAGGCTTGTGAGTGATTGGCTAGCCCATGCTGTATCTTCATTGGTTGCCTTGTTGGTCTGTATAAGGATAAACAGAAAGCTGTCTGAGCAACAAAAGGGATACCTGGCATCTCTATTGGATCTATTCTGCACCTTGCAGTGTGTTCCTTGCTACTGCCATGTCTCAGTCTCACTCCAACCTCTTTCCTGATTTTTTCCAGTCTTGTCCTGTGCTCGCTTGTTTCCAGGGGTGTTAATAACTACCATGGAGCAAGTGAGCTCAGAGTTCTGAAGGGGCCCTTGAGAAGTGACCTGAGTGCTGCTAGGACATTTTCAGAGTGGGAGAGAGAGGAGCTAGTACACTGCCTCTAAAAATTCCTAGTGGCACTTGGGTCACTTACAAAAGGCCCTGCAAAGAAGAACATTTTCAGAGTGGGCGGGGGTGGTGTTCTTAAAACTTGCTTCCTGGTGGGGTGACTGCCACTGTGGGGAGGGCACTGGGATGGTGCTGCCTTCACGGATAAGCCCTGCCTCCTCACCACCCTGGAGACCCTGCTCACTTGCCTTTAGGGAGCCCCATCATTCTGACTAGGGTGGCCAGATATGCACATTTTAGAGGACACATGAGAAATACGGGTTGCAGGGAGGTATTGGAGGCAATGCCACCCTGCAACCTGTCATTCTCAAAAGTGTCCTCTAAAATTTGCATATCTGGCCACCCTGATGCGGACATGGGTCTGTGCCTACCAAAGTCTTGTTACACCACAACTTGGTTCTTGCCACATGCATCATACTCTGTCCCCACCACCAGCCCATCCAACTCCTGCCTTGCCCCTTACTCCAGCCCCTGCCTTCTGGTCTGGCTTAATCTCTTGGCTCCCATCCAGCATGATCTCTAGTTACCGTCTTTGGTTCCAGGAGTGATTCTGGCTTCCTGTTCCCTGTCTCAGCATGGCTTCCCAACTATATACTCTGGCCTTGATCCACCAGCCACTTATGCTGGAGTAGCTCCATTGAAGCCCTTCTGAATCGGCTGTGGTTTCACATCCCTCGCCCAAACTGCTGCCAGGACTCTTGTATTGTTTTGCTCTGCCTGGCTGATAATTTCAGCTGTAGCTAGAATTTTATTTCTTCAAGGAAAGCTGAAGCAGCAGAAGGACCATTGTCATCATCTCTGGATGAACCCAAGAGAGGCAAAAAAACTGTTTTATTTAATGATGGCTGGCATTGTTCCTAGCACTTTATGACTCATGAAGTACCCTAGACTGCCCACTGTGAGTTCAACTTTTAATGCAAGTTTATGTGCAACCTGGTAGTTATCATAATGACTGCAGCATTCATAACTCCCTAAGTTGTTATCTCCTTCATTTCTGCGCCTAATTAACTTAGCAGGAATAGCTGATGAAAGGACTTTTGTTCCTAGCACTGTGTGCATAACACTTACCTGGAAAATTTGGTAGAAGTAGCCATGGGTAAAACTGCCATCACGACTCGGCCTGGGGTAGAAATCCATGGTGGACACAGTCCAGGCTGGGTCAGGGCACTGACCATATGTGGCTGTGGCTGTGGCTGTGGCCAGGCCACCATCCACTCAGCTCAGGGAGGGCTGCAACAGATGTGTGGGTGGCCAGCCCCAACCTCATGCCGCCCCCAGCACCCTGCCTCTCGCCATGAAGGGCAGCCATGGTGGCCAATTATGGACGGCCCTAATCCGGGCCAGGTCACAACAGATGTGCTAGCCTACTGTGGTCTGCTTGGCCCACTTTGACCTGGTCAGGCGGACCTTAGCCCGGGCTGTGACTTTGGCGGTTTCCCACGGTCAGAGCCCGGACTATCCACCGTCACGGCCCAGGGAAATCCTGGGTCAACATCTGGCAGTGCAAAAACAGATGTGCCGGTGGTCTGCGGGCCAAAGCAGGCCCCAGCAGGCCTATGCGGCCCACCGCCATGTCTGTTTTTACTCCATGTTGCAAGAAGGTAAATTGACATGAGCAGGACAGTCCTAAACCATTGAAGTCAATGGGAGTTTTCTCATTGACTTCAGTGGGTGCAGGATTCCAACCTGAGCCTAAAAGAATTTAGGCTGAACATGAAATTTTCGTCTGGTTCCAATTCTGTTGGAACCGGGCACTTTGTTTGATATGAGTTCCGATTGGATTGAACAAAATAAACAAAAAAACTTTTTGCGCATGCTCAAAATGGCCACTGCCATACAACAAGATGGCAGCTGCAGTGGTGGCCATTTTGAGCATGTGCAGTACAGCTGCAGCCATTTGTGCATGCGTAGAAGCACAATGGCCATTTCACGCATGTGCAAAATGGTCCAGTCAGAATTCTGACCAGAATATGAATAAGTCATGCCAATTTTGCAGAAAAGTCTGTGAAATCTGACTGGCTTATTCAAAGCAGCCCTAAAAGAATGATAATCCATCCCAAAGCACCTTATTTGTTGAATGTAGTATTATTTTTTACCATGGGCTTGATAATACAGGTTAATAAAAGGTATCTATAGCAGGATGGACAGGGTCCGACCCTGCTCCAAGGCGCCTGAAGTGTGGGTCCTTTAAATGGCCCGACTAGCTGGCGGCGGTGGGAATTCAAATCCCAGCTGCTGGGCTGATTGGCAGCGCACCTGAGAGAGGAGTCAGGGAGAAACTGCAGCTATTCTCTCAGTGCCACGGGGGTGCTGGCAGCAGCTACTGTGACAGAGCCAGAGACTGCAATGAATGGTGAAGACTCCAGGGTGGAGAAGCACCTGAGAGCAGAAGTGCCTGGCAGGAAGCCAGGAGACAGGACTAGTGCTGTGAGCGCAGAGTGCAGCAGTGCTGGGCGAGGAGCCTGCTGGGAGTCCCTGGCTGGGAGCCAGAAAACCGGGACTGCATAGCGCCAGGCAGGGAGCCTGTGGAACAGAGAAATCGCGTAGGAACCGAGGGAGCGGCACCAGAATGGAGATCAACCTTCGGAGACCTACGTACTCCTGGAAGTGTGTGTATGTGTTCTGGGACTGGGACTTGTATACTATTATTATTATTATTATTAACAAACATTTATATAGCGCCAGCAGTGTACCTGGCACTTTACAAAGTAATAAAATAGACACGGTCCCTGCCCCTAGGGCTTACAATCTGAGAGACAGGAGCTGGGGGAGAGACTTAGGAAGGGGAACAGAGGGAGAGACAAGGGGTCTAACATTCATGAAGATGCGAGGTCTCAAGTGCACGTACTTGGCTTGGTTACGATGAGAATGACAGCAGGCAGGTCCATGTTGCAAGGATAAGGGTAAACCGATCGTAGGTATAGGAATAGTGGCTCAGCAGGATAAAGAGTCAGACAGAGCAGAGCGAAAGAGGTGAGTTTTAAGGAGAGATTTGAAGGTATGAAGGGAGGGGGCAAGGCGGATGTGGACAGGGAGGGAGTTCCAGGCATGGGGGGCAGCAAGTGAGAAGGGACGAAGGCGCTTAGGGGAGCAGGGAAGGCGTGGAAGGGTGAGAGAAGGGACAGAGGAGGAGCGAAGTGCACGGGCTGGAGTATGGAGGGCGATAAGTGCAGAGAGGTAGGGGGGAGCAAGGTTGTGAAGAGCTTTATAGGTGAAGACTAGGAGCTTGTGCAGGATTCGTTCAGGAAGGGGAAGCCAGTGAAGCGAAGAGAGGAGGGGCTGCACATGGTCGAAGCGACTGGCGAGGTAGATGACCCTGGCAGCAGAGTTTTGGACAGAGATGAGGGGAGAAAGGTGAGACCGGGGAAGGCCAGTGAGAAGGAGGTTACAGTAATCGAGGCGAGAGATGACCAGAGCATGAACAAGAGTTTTGGCAGACGAGACAGAGAGAAAAGGGCGAATCTTAGCAATGTTATGGAGGGAGAAGCGACAGGATTTAGCAACAGAGTCAATGTAGGGTTTAAAAGAAAGGGCTGAGTCAAAGATGAAGCCTAGGCTACGGGCTTGGGGGACAGGCAGGATGGTGACTCCATCAATAGTTATTGACAGTGAGGAAGGAGAGGAAGGATGAGGGGGGAAGATAAGGAGTTCAGTTTTAGCCATGTTGAGTTTGAGTTGACGTTGAGACATCCAGGTAGAGATGTCAGAGAGACAGTTGATGAGACGAGCTTGAACAGAGGGAGAGAGAGAGGGAGTAGAGAGATAGAGTTGAGTGTCATCAGCATAGAGGTGGTATTGGAAGCCATGGGAGGCAATGAGTTTGCCTAAGGATGAGGTATAGATCGAGAAGAGGAGAGGGCCAAGAACAGAGCCTTGAGGAACACCAACTGAGAGGGGGAAGGAGGAGGAGGTGGAGTTGGAGAGAGACACATTAAAGGAGCGGTCAGAGAGGTAGGAGGAGAACCAGTTATGGACAGAGCCACAAAAGCCAAGGGAGTGAAGGGAATCCAGCAAGAGTGAGTGGTCAACAGTATCGAAGGCAGCAGAGAGATCAAGGAGGACAAGAATGGAATAGAGACGTTTAGATTTAGCCACCAGAAGATCGTTGGTGATCTTAGCGAGAGCAGTTTCAGTAGAATGAAGGGGGCGGAAGCCAGATTGGAGGGGGTCAAGGGAGGAGTTGGAGGATAGGAAGTCAAGGCAGCGGGAGTAGACAACACGTTCAAGCAGCTTGGAAGCAAAAGGAAGGAGTGAGACAGGACGATAGCTAGAAGGGTCAGAGGGGTCAAGAGTGGACTTTTTGAGAATAGGAGAGACTGTGGCATGTTTGAAGGCAGAAGGGAAAGAGCCAGTAGAGAGGGAGAGGTTGATGATGTGCAGGAAGGAAGGGGCGACAGTGGGAGTAATGGAGGTGAGGAGGCGGGAAGGAATGGGATCAAGGGGGCAAGTGGAAGGGTTGGAGGAGGAGAGCAGAGAGGAGATTTCCTTAAGGGAGGCAGGGGAGAAGGAGGACATGAGAGAAGGAGGGGGAGGAGGGAGAGGGGTGGGAGTGGGAAGAGAGGAGTGGGAAGCGATGTCGAGGCGGATCTTGTCTATCTTGGAGGTGAAGAAGGAGGCAAGATCCTGAGCAGAAAGGGAAGAAGGAGGGGGAGGACAGGGAGGCTTGAGGAGGGAGTCAAAGGTAGAGAACAGGCGGTGAGGGTCCCGAGAACAGGACTCAATGCGCCCTAAGCGTGCGGAGAGTTCCTGACTAAGTTAGGCAGTGGGAGTGCCGTGGACATTGGTGTAAGGTGCTGAGAGCACCAAGGGCTTGGACATATCAATCATTGTAAATAAATGCACTAAGACAAGTGAGAGGAGTGAATTGTTTGTGCCCCGGAAATGGCCAGTCGAAACCGTAGCACGTAGGTACAAGGCATCCAACCCCAATTAGCTAGAGGCCAGATGGGGTTGACAGGTGCCGGGGTAGTGGACCTTGTATAGTATCCCTGGATAATTAATGTCAGTGTGGGCAATCTGGCCATTGAAAGGCCTGAAAGATGGGCCAGCCAATCTGCTTGACTGGAGAGTGTATAGCGTATGAGACTGCTACTGGGAGGAATTAAAAGCAAGGGGTGCCTAAGTCATTATTCAGGAAACCTTATCTTGACAGTGCTAGCAATGATCCTGTCAGACTCTGTATCTCTAGCCCAAGGATGGCCAAGAGGCAGATTATGATCCACTTGTAAATCATGAGCTAGTCTCCAGTAGATCATGGTGCGGGTCGGGAGACTATCCCTTTGGAGACCATTCTGGAGTGGAGAGCAGGAGTGGTACTCCAAGGAGTGTCTTTGGGAACGAGCTAGGAGAGCACCTCCAGTGTGATGGGGAAGACTCTCTCTGAGGAGAGCACTCCTTTGTACTCCTGTGATCAATTGCTGAGGTACCCTAGAGCTGGGAACATGGGAGGAGGAGTCCAGGCCTGGAGCACTGGAGCCAACAAGAGGGGTCCTGGTAAATTGCCAGAGGCTGATACCTGGATCAAGTGGATTCTGCATACCATGTAAGTCCGGCTACTTCTGCTCTAGCCTTTTCTTTCCTGTCAATGGTTATAGCCACCTTGGCTCATTGGGCCACTGTAGGTAAGGCAAACCAAATCCTGTTGGGGCTGACTGTCTGGGTGGGAAGGTGTGGAGGCAGGCAAAATGTAAGGAAACCAGAGTCTACAAGGCCAGTGAGGAGTGATGAGAATAAATGTGGTTCTGTCTCATGATGTCCTACCAGTGACTTTGGGAAACAGAAGGAGAGGAGGGAAGGCCTACATCAGTTGACCAGACCAGATGACTTGAGACTATGCCAATCTGCTAAGCCTGCCTCCCAGTGATAGTAAGTGTGACGCACACGTGCTATCCCTTTAAGGGAAGCCCGCCGGTCACTGGAGCCACACCCCTTTGTGGGGATATAAAGGAAGGCCCAGCCTGACAGGAGTCAGTGGAGCTGGGGCAAGCAAGAAGTACAGATTGCTGGCTGTTACTGTCTCCTCAGACTACTCTCCACTCTTTGCTCTCCAGGGTCCTGAAGGCCAGGTACCAGGAGAAGGGAGCTAGCAAGGGAGTGAGAGGGGGAGGCTTTAACCTGCCTAGCCCATGTCCAGAGGGGTGTCCTGGGCATAAGTTAGGACCCGGGGGGGGGGGGTTCCAACTGCTGGAGGTACCTGAGATCTGTATGTATCCTGTTTGCACTGATTGTATATACCTGCACTGGAGTCTGGAATAAAGTGGTGTCACCCTAACCACAACGCCTATTGCCTGTTCCTGGGGAGTGGAGGAGCATGAACCTGAATGGACAGCCCTGATTCTGCAGGGAATCGCACTGCTCGGAGGGCCAGCATTCACAGTAAGCCAGATCTAACTTCCTGTTGCCAAAAAGCAGCAAAAGCTCTATCAGTAATGTACCCCAGGTGAGAACATTCTGACAATAGGTAATCCGCAGACATTGTTCCATCAGTCTAGGAGAAGGCTAGAGCATTCTCATATGTAGGAAGGCCTATTGCAGTAAAGTTCATGAGGCTAAGCAGGTTCAGATCTTGCTCCATTGTGGTGCCTAGGTTGCAGATCAGGGAAGCAGAGAGTTGGTGGATTTTGTCCAGAGAACGCATATATTTTAAGTTGTGATGAAGCAGGGCATGGCCCCTTTAAGGGTGCCCACTCAGGCACTGAAGACCCGTGCCTCCAAGGATATACGGCCAGGAAAGCCCAGGGAGACTCAGTTTGGGTCAGGGAGCCACACAGGCCAAACCAAGGCTGGCCAGCACACTACGCTCTCCAGGGTCCCGAACGGAGACTGGGGGAAGCTGCAGAGTTGAGATAGAGCCAGGGCACTGGGAGCCCAGAAGAGGGCTTTCCCTGGAGCAAATGATACCACCCACAGGAACCAGAGATGGTGAGTGCTGAGCAGAGGGAATGGACTATTTGGGGCCAGTTGGCCGATGTGTATGTACGTAGCAGTTCGGATGTGCCTCTGAGTAAGCGAATAAAGTTGTAAACCCAGGAATTAAGCCTGCAGTCTTCAGTCCTTGTTAGTGTTTAGCACAGTTCCTGCAAATACCTACCCCTGCTGAGGATGGACAATCTTATACAAATACAGAAATGAACCTGCAGATAGACCAGGTCCTGGGTAGGGAGAAGGGAGCATTTCTGTTGGATGGCAACAATACTGTGGGTTTGCAGGAACTCGGGGATCTCAAAGACTCTGAGGACCTCTGCATACAAATGAAAGGTGATAAGCAGGTCATCTGAGAAGTAAAAATACGTGAACGCCCTTTCCTCTCAGAACTAGCCAGGATAGTCAACACCGAAGGCAGGGTGCCGGATTGTCTTAAGAAGGCTGTGGTGCGGCCCCTGCTCCAAAAGCCATCATTGTCTGTTGACGCCCTGGCCAGCTATTGGCCGGTCTCTAACCTTCCCATTTTAGGGAAGGTTATTGAACGGGTGGTGGCTCGACTGCTTCAGGAGCACCTGGACCAGGTCAATTTTCTTGATCCCTCGCAGTCTGGCTTTTGTCTGGATTGTCTGGATTATGGCACGGAGACTGCGCTTGTGGCCTTGGTTGACAATCTCTCCCATGAGCTGGACCAGGGTCATTCGACCTTGTTGATTCTGTTAGATCCCTTGACTGCATTTGATACTATTGATCATGAGTTGTTGGTGACTCGGCTGCAGGACCAGGCAGGGATCGGCGGGACTGTTCTTGAATGGTTCCGCTCTTTCCTGGCTGGGAGGACTCAACGTGTGGTGCTGGGTGATTATTCATCTTCTCCCCGGGGCCTCATGTGTGGACTCCCACAGGGTTCTATCTTATCCCCTCTCCTGTTCAATGTGTACATGCAGCCTTTGGGGGAGGTTGTCAGAGAGTTTGGTGTAAGGTGTCATCAGTATGCTGATGACCCCCAGCTATCTCTCTCATTTTCATCAGACCCAGGTCCGGCAGTCTCAGTGCTTACCCGGTGTTTGTCAGCTGTGGGGGATTGGATGAGGGAGAGCCGCTTGAAGTTAAAGCCTTACAAAACGGAGGTGATGGTTGTGGGGAAAGCTGGGGGAGTGATGGCCCCCATCAATTATGGGGTCTGTCCTCCCCTGGTATCTCAGGTCTGGAGTCTGGGGGTGCTCCTGGATCCACAGTTCTGCCTGGATGTCCAGGTGGCGGCTGTGGCGAAGGGTGCATTCTGCCAGTTACATCTGGTACATCGGCTTAGGCCATATGTCTCAGACTTGGACCCGACCACAATCATCCATGTTTTTATTACCTCGAGATTGGATTACTGCAATGCACTCTACGGGGGGCTACCTTTGGTGCTGGTCCAGAGACTGCAGCTGGTGCAGAATGCGGTGGCCGATCTCCTGAAGGGGATGGGCTGACGCGAGCACATTACTCCAGTGGTTCACTCTCTGCACTGGCTGCCGATAGTTTTCCGGGTCCAATTCAAGGTGTTGGTTTTGACCTTTAAAGCCCTCAACAGCCTGGGCCCCACCTACCTGCAGGACCACCTCACCCTCCGGATCCTGGATCGACCTCTGCGATTGGCCGGGGGCACCCTCCTCGAGATCCCCCGGGTTTCCCGGGTGTCGACCATGAGATGGGCATTTTCTGTGGCTGCGCTGCGGCTGTGAAACTCCCTCAACCAACTTCCTCAACACCTCCGCCTCCGCCAGCAAATACCCGTTGGAGGTCCGCCTGGCCGCCGACCTCCCCTATTTCTGTAGACAATGAAAGATCTGGCTGTTACGCCGGGCATTTACCGAGGGAGATGGAACGAGTGGGTTGGGTTAGGGAGGACTTTTTTGTATTGGGTTATTTTGACTTTTAGTGTATTTTTTCTTGTATTTTAAAATGTTGTTAGCCGCCCCGAGATGCTTGTAGCAGGATGGCGTGGCATATAAATGTTAATCATAAATAAATAAATTAATTAAATAAATTATAATCAGGGTGACTGTGATCTTTAAGAACATCCAGCGGGCTGGTCATAAACTGAACAGAAGTTTGAAGAGCATCCTGTTGGCTGAGGATGAACTGAGCAGAGGGTACACGAACTGGAAGTGGGGGTCCCATAGTCTGTGGTGTACTGTCTAAATGGCTATGCTCAGAGAAGCTTTCTCAAAGGTGTAGAGAACAGAAGAAGTTCATCCTCTTTAAATTTCCTGATTCAGAAGATGGAAAGTTTCCAGGCAGAAGCAAGCCTTGGATTGGGCCTCAGCTATCATTTAACTTTGCTTGGTGACTTGCTCCTATTCTGATCCCTGGTCCCAGAAGTCTCCGGCTGTGCGTGGAATTATCAACAATAAGCATCAGAACCCCTTTAACTGAATGTGTAGCTGTTTAATGACATGGTTGGTTCTAAACTAGAGTTGAATCAGTTCACGCATGGTAACTGGTAACCAATGAGTTTGCAGTAAGCAATCCACAACAATCAGTTATCGAGTGGTATCTGAAAATTTCCTCAGCTACATGACTGAGATATGATACAGAATAAAGATGGGGACTAGGGCCGTTTTCAGACGAGCGCGGCGGCGCCCGCGCTTGTTTCTTAAAAAAGCCGGCAGCCCGTTCTACACGAGACGCTGCCGCCGAATACGCGCATGCGCAGCCGACGCGCATCCATTTCCGGGCGCGAACTGACCGGGTCGGCGATCGAGACTGGTCATACGCGGCCGGAAATGGATGCGCGTCGGCCGCACATGCGCATATTCGGCGGCAGCGTCTCGTGTGGAACAGGCTGCCGGCTTTTTTGAAAACAAGTGCAGGCGCCGCCGCGCTCGTCTAAAAACGGCCTAAGTTTCTTCTACCACAGGAATGAGGAAGCTTTTACCCTCCATGGGGCCACTTTGAAAATTAGTGCAAGCTCTGAGGACAAGTTGGGGGTGGAGGTGCACAATGTGCTCAAGATATTGAGGGTCCAGATCATGGACCTGTGCCAGGGATCTGTCCTCTATCCTTGTGTGCAAGCCCTCATCTCTGATCACTTAACCTGAAGTCAGTTTTTCTGTACTTTAGCGTAGGAATAGGATCTAGGGGCCAGATCCAGGAACTGGAAGGGGCCACATAAAAACTTGTTGGAGGGCAGCGTGTTCGGCACCTGGGCCTGAGGTTCCCCACCACTCTTTTGGCAGCTTTTGCTACATGGCTTTCTGTTCACTTGGTATACAAAGCTCTCCACTGGATTGGGCTGTTGCAGTTAGCATGACAAAACAAGCCTTGATATTTTAATTTTTTTTTAAACTCTTATTAACTGCAGTATTTGTCTGAGTTACTGAATGTGTGCTTTCAACCCTTTCATTTGAAGTCTTGGGATTTTGCTGAAGGATTCTGTTCCATACTTAGAAACATTATTTTCAAAGGTTACCCAAAAAAGCGACTCGCATACAATGGGCTGCTTTGCTAGACTATCAGCTTAGATAGAGATTAGGCTTTTCTTGTCCTCTATGAAACAAGCAGCATGTCTCCTTTCAAAAATATATATATTTGAAAAAAACACCTTCCGTTAATGATCTGTCTCCTTCTGAAGGGTGGCCATCCGTGTACAGAGAGGTGAAACTGCAAGGGAGGCTTGAGCATGACTATTTATAGGTACATTTCTAATTAAAACGTGTCTCTGTGTCTTTTGCTTTTTCTGACAGTAGAAAATTCCATGTTTGGAATGCAAACCTGCTTACTCATAGCAATGAACCATGAAGGTGTGGGAGGGCACAGACTGGGTTAGGGTACAAAGGGAATCTGTGAGAGAATGGGGAATTTATTAATATCTATTTTAACTGTCTGACAAACAGCAGGCTCAAGGCAGATTACAATAATCTAAAAAATAGCTGATACAATAAAATACAATTAAAATACATTATAATATTTATTATTAATTATTATTATTATTATTATTATAAGCATTTATATAGCGCCAGCTATGTACCTGGTGCTTTACAAAAAACAAGATAGACACGGTCCCTGCCCGAGACCTTACAACTGAAAGACAGGGGGAGGGGAGACAGGGAAGGGGGAACAGAGGGAGGGACAAAAGATGCGACATTCATGAGGAGTGGGAGCTCAGGGACACGTTCTTGGCTTGGTTACAGTACATTGGGAGTTTGCAGATAGCAGGTGGGGGATAATCCTGGGTGGGGATGATTAGCAGGAGTTAGGAAGGGCAGAGCGGAAGAGGTGGGTTTTGAGGAGGGACTTGAAGGCGTGGAGGGTGGGGACAAGGCGGACGAGGGCAGGGAGGGAGTTCAAGGTGTGCGGGGCTGCAAGGGAGAAGGGACGAAGGCGGTTGGGGGAGCAGGGGAGGCGTGGGAGGATGAGGGAGGGGAAAGAAAAGGAGTGGAGTGCTCGAACAGGGGTTCGGAGGGAGATCAGGGCAGAGAGGTAGGGGGGAGCGAGGTTGTGAAGGGCTTTGTAAGTGACGACAAGGCGCTTGTACAGAATACGCTCAGGCTGAGGAAGCCAGTGGAGAGAGAAGAGGAGAGGCTGCATGTGGTCAAAGCAACGGGCTAGGTGGATGATCCTGGAAGCAGAGTTTTGAACAGAGATGAGGGAAGAAAGGTGAGAGCAGGGAAAGCCAGCAAGGAGGAGGTTACAATAGTCAAGGCATGAGATGACTAGGGCATGAATGAGAGTTTTGGCAGAGGAGAGACAGAAAAGGGCAGTTCTTAGCAATGTCGTGGAGGGAGAAGCAGCAGGATTTGGCAATGGAGTCAAAGTAGGGTTTGAAGGTGAGGTGCGAGTCGAAGATGAAGCCCAAGCTACAGGCTTGGGGGACAGGGAGGATGGAGACCCCGTCAATGGCAATTGACAGGGAAGAGGGAGAGGAAGGATTGGGAGGGAAGATAAGGAGTTCAGTTTTTGCCATGTTCAGTTTGAGTTGCCATTGAGACATCCAGGCAGAGATATCATAGAGACAGTTGGTGAGATGAGCTTGAACAGAGGGGGAGAGGGAAGGAGTGGAGAGATAGAGTTGAGTGTCATCAGCGTATAGGTGGTATTGGAAACCGTGGGAGGCAATGAGTTTGCCTAGGGATAGGGTGTAGATAGAGGAGAGGGCCAAGGACAGAGCCTTGGGAAACCCCGACCGAGAACTCTGCACCACCAAAAGCCCGCCTATGTAAAAACACTTTGCACAGTTTCCAGAACACACATAGGCTCGAGATTTGGGGAACCAGTGAGGGAAGAGAAGTCCACAGCTGGGGAGTAGCCAATGAGAATGCCGCTGCTCGCACCCTCGCCGTCCATACTTGGCAAGCCAAGGACACAGCCAGACGGCCAATCCTGGCTGATGGAGGAAACCGTGATGGGATCTAGGGGACGGGGGCGTAGCTACCATGGAGCAAGGGGGCTCCTGGAGCCTGAGCCTCTAGAGGGATCCTTTGCAAAAGTCCTAAGTGTTGCTAGGAAATTTTCAGAGCCAACACTCTGCCCCCAAACATTTTCTAGCAGCGCGCAAGCTGCTTTCAAAGGGCCCTGCCAAGCAGGAAGTTTTCAGAGTGGCCTGGGGTTGGGGTGGGCTGGCCCCACCGACTATTAAAATTTCCTTCCTGGTGGGGTCACTGCCACTCCAGGTGGCCTCACCGGGAGCCAGGGCAGCATCACAACCTTTGTAGAGGAGAAGGGACGAGGCTCACAAGGAACCTTGGAGCCAATGCAGCCCTGCAACCTGTATTTCTCATAAGTGTCCCTCTACAATTTGCATATCGGGCCACCATACCTGCTGCTGGGTGAAGAAAGGGTGAAAATCTGATTTCCCCCAGTGCTTTGTCTCTTGCAAGAGATCCAAATTAGCGTTGATGCCTCTGTGTCCCAGTTCCTCAGCTCAGTGATTGTTGACTTTTTTGTGGGCAAGACCTGCCACAACATTTTGAAAAAAATCCTGAACCCACCTTTAAAAATCCAAGAACAGGAGTGACTAAAAGGCAACTGAGGGGGCAGAGTGATCCGATAGCAATTATTAATTAATTAATTATTAAGCATTTATATAGCGCCAGCAACGTCTGGCACTTTACAATTGTAAGAAAGAGACATGGTCCCTGCCCTAGCAGGCTTACAATCTAAGAGAGACAAGGGGGGGAAGATGAAGGGGGCAGGGAAACAGAGGAAGAGACAAGGATACATACACAAAGTGATAGTACGGTGATGGTGGCCCCAATCTCAGCGGCAATGGTGGGGGCCCCAATCCTGGTAGCGGCAACAGGGGGAGGAAGAGGAACAATCTATGGGGCAACAGAGGGATCCTGATAATGGTGGCAATGGGGAACCAGCACGAGGAGCCTTGAAGCAGCAGGAGAGGGTACCGGGGGGGAGGGGGGAGGGACTAGAGAGGCAGAGAAAGTGTGGGAAGCCAGTCATGTACCTCTTCTCCCTCATCCACCTCTCAGTGGCATAGGCAGTCAGAACAATTGGTAGGAGGGGATATGGCAGGGGATACATCACAGCTGAACCACGGCTCATGGGTCCCCCAGCAGCACCATCAACGTTGCTGCCCTGCCCTTAGGCCACTTCAGACCCCACCCCAGGCTGCCTCAGGCTCCGCCTGCGATCCACCTAAAACCCTCCTGGGCTCAACCAGTTACGATCCACTGCCTTAGTTGAAAGCCCTAGTGGACAAAAAGGCAGTCTAACATCTCTGTAACTAAGTTATGTATGTGCACCTGCAGCTTCTCAATTTTGTGACTATATCTGTCTCTCCCTATGTTCCTCTCTCCCTTGTCTTTCATCGATTGTAAGGCACTATATAAATAATAAATAAATAACAGCAGCTAAATACAAATTAGCTGTCTAATATCAAAATTCTGACACCATAA
Organism: Sphenodon punctatus; assembly: GCA_003113815.1. Taxonomy (NCBI): domain Eukaryota; kingdom Metazoa; phylum Chordata; class Lepidosauria; order Sphenodontia; family Sphenodontidae; genus Sphenodon; species Sphenodon punctatus. The sequence goes on from QEPC01008474.1 coordinate 6,874,006, forward strand.
AGCCAGTGGGGTTCAGTGATAAGCAGGTTAATCTTGGAGATGGGAAGCCAGAGTTTAATACTGCATTTAATTCAAATAAGGAAAGGCCAAAACACATTAATTTTTGCATCTCTACAAAATATTAATTATTATTAATTATTATTATAATAAGCTTTTATACAGCACCAGCGATGTACCTGGTGCTGTACAGAGAATAAAATAGACAGGGTCCCTGCCGGAGAGCTTACAATCTAAAGAAGACGGGGGGAGGGTAGACAGGGAAGGGGGAACAGAGGGAGAGACAAGGGATGCAACATTCATGAGGATGGGAGAGCTCAGGTACGCGTTCTTGGCCTGGTTACAGTTTACAGATAACAGGTAGGGGATAAGCCTTGGTGGGGATGATTAGCAGGAGTTAGGAAGGGCGGAGCAGAAGAGGTGGGTTTTGAGGAGGGACTTGAAGGTGTGGAGGGTCTGGGCAACGCAGACGTGGGCAGGGAGGGAGTTACAGGCATGCGGGGCTACGAGGGAGAAGGGATGAAAGCGGTTGGGGGAGCAGGGGAGACGTAGGAGGGTGAGGGAGGGGATGGAAGAGGAGCGGAGTGCTCGGACAGGGGTTCGGAGGCTGAACCCCTGTCCGAGCTCTTAAGTCTGAAACCTCCTAAAGTCAAAGTCCCCAGGCAGGAAAGCTTTCCTCTTTAATCAGAGGTTGTTGGTTTGTGAACCTGTCAATAAAGGTTTATTGGAGCTGTGACTCACAAGGAGATAATGCTGAAGGTTATCTGACAGAATATCTAAGTAGGAGATCAAGGGGGATTAACCTTGAACAAGAAACCAAAAAGACAATGTCAAGCTGCCAATCAGCAGCACTGGAGTTGAACAAAATGCAGTTTTGCAATTACAGTTTGCATTTAAAAATGTGTCTAAAGGCACTTGCTTTGAGAGGTACCAGAATGATAATCTTATGGTCTGAAAAACTCGACTACCTACTGAACAGGTGCAGCAAAAGCATGATGGCTGAGTGGCTCCCTCCCTTTCAAATCCCTCCTAAAAATCTACAGGCTTTCCCTAGCTCCTCTTCATCGCAGTCTCGCAGACCTCTCATAGGTGCTTCTCAGGGTCCCCTTCTCCCCTGTAACTAAGCTAAGCATGTGCACCTGCAACTTCTCGAGTTTATGAACATAGTCAGTATGGTGTAATGGCTAAGTGTGCAGTACTTGGATCAGGCAGAAGTCTTGCCATAGCCAGAAACTCACTGGGTGACCTTGGGCGATTTAGCCAGAAACTCACTGGGTGACTAGTTACAATAGTCTCTCAGCATAGCCTATCTGACAGGGTTGTTGCGAGGATTAAAAGTTGTGTCAGTTTCTTATACGTGAAGCACTCTGAGTGCCGTGGCGGGGTGGGGGTGGGCACGCTATATAAAACTAAAGATTATTATCTCGTCTTTCCCTATGTACTCCTCTCCATTGTCTGTCCTAGATTGTAACACCCCCCCGCCGCCCCCGAGGAAGGGATCTGTTTTTAATTAATAATTCTTCAGTACCAGCTACATTGCTGGTGCTGTACAAATACATAATAGCTGGTGTAGAGAAAGTAAGGTTGACAAAATATAAGTCCCAAATATAGGCAATAGAAATAAAGTAGTTCAACGATATCTTTTATTGGACCAACTATAGTTAGAGGAGGCATGAGAGCTTTTGGCCCTCACAGGGTCCTTCATCAGGCAAGTCAGGAGTTAGATTATAGACTCTCTATGATTGGAGACAAAGTAGTTCAGATGACATCTTTTACTGGACCAACTTCCGTTGTTGAGGGTATGCAAGCTTCTGAGCCACACCGGACTCTTCATCAGGTAATAGGCAATGTTATCATTTGAACTACTTTGTCTCCATCTATTTCTTTTGGGGCCACCACATGCTCTCTTATGCATAGCTGGCAAAAGCGAATCCAGGCCTGTGTCTGTAACAGGAGAGCTTTGGAAACCATGCTGAATCAGCTCCCCAAGCGTAGATCCCGCATGGGGAACCTTTTCCCTTCCTAGGGGCCACTTTGAAAATTAGAATAAGCATCGAAGGACGCATTGGAGTTGGGATTGGAGGTGCTTAGGGGGGGGGAGGGCGCTCTGGATCGTGGATGGAAAAAGAGGGGCCAGATCATGGATCTTTGCCATGGTTTGCACCCCCTGTCCTAAGTGCATGCTCCCTTCCCCTGAGCTCACTCTTTCCTCTGTCCATCTTGTTTTATAGCCATAAATAATGCAAGGGCCAGATCCAGCAAATGGAAAGTCGGGCCCCACTTTCCCCATCCCTGGTTTAGGGCCCGTAGTCCAGCCCGAGGGGACCCAGTAGGAAGCAGGCATCCTCCAGTGGCCGTGCCCAAGGAGAGTGGTTCCCTCCCTGCAGCCAATAGGCTGCGGCATGCAGATTAGCCACACAGCCCGGGGCGCTGATTGGCTCTGTTGCAGCCGATGTCAGAATGGTCCCGCTTGAGCTCTAATTGGAACAGGCTTTTAGGGCTGGTTGTAGGGACTCAGGCTCCATGTGAGGCGGGAGAAAATAGGGGGATGGTCTCAGGGCCGGGCTCTCAATTTCCCCCCCACGCCTCGCCCGGGTCTGTAGGGAAGGAACCCAGGCGTCCTGACTCGCCTCGTCACCATAGTAACCAACTTCCTCAACTCCTCCGCCTCCCGCGGCAAATACCTCCGGGTCAAAGGGTGTTTCCGGTCTAGAAGGGGTTGATGGTTGTTGCTCCAAGATGAAGCCGCCAAAGGCCGACAAGTATGTGCCTTCCCCGTACGCTACGCTGCCGGCGACCCTAGACCCGGCTGAGTATGATCAGAGCGCGGAGAAGCGGCGAGCTTCCGAAGAGCGCTTAGCCATCCGCGCCCGCCTCAAGCGCGAGTTCCAGCTCAAACTCAACGACCCGCGGCGCTCGACAATCATCGTGAGTACGCATGTGCGCGCGCACCCCCTCCCCTCCCGGCTCGCGGGCAACACCTCAGTACTCGGCCCGGCGGGTCACGCGCCCCCCCCCAGGTGACCCCCGTGGGCAGGCTGCTGCCTCGTTCTGTGTCTCGCGGGGTCGGGCCCAAGCTGGTGTCGGACCGTGGGCTTGACCCTGCTTCTGTACGCTGAGCACGGGCGTGTCTTCGCTTGCGTTTTTCCTTCTGGGGAAAATGCAGCCAAGACAAGTCCCTGGCTGATGTGATTGCTGGCCCGGCCGAGGGGCTGCTCCGCAGACTGGTGCTTTCTGCAAAAATGCTCTCAAAGCAAGTGGGGATTAGAATAATAAAACATCTGATGGTTATTTATGAGCATAGCACAAAAAATACTTGGGTTGGCATCGCTTCTCCAGCTGCACGGTAACCTAAGAAGCGACCTGCTTGGTCAGACCGGTCCATCCAACCGAGCCGTCCCCATCCCTAACCCCATGGCCCGCTTTGGTGGCTGCATCACAAGCGCTGATGAGGGAGTGATTCCTTAGGTTCCCTAACCCTGTTGAAGAGTAGCTATTTATGGACCTATTCCCTAAGAACTTATCCAGGCCAATTTTTTTAAACCTAGTTATGCTATTTGCCTTCGCAACTGTCTCTGGGAACAAGTTCCCAAGTTAACTGCGTGCTGAGTCAAAAGTATTTTGTTCTGGATTGGCTGCCAGTTAATTTCATAGTGTCTAGTTATATTATTTTTACGGGGTGTGTGTGTAAATAACCATTCCCTGTTTACTTGTGCCACACTGCTCATAATTTTGTAAACTTTTATCCTATTCTCTCCCCCTTCCCCCCCCCCCCCCCCCCTCTCCCCCCACACACTGCTCCTCC
>QEPC01008474.1:6884100-6940807 GCA_003113815.1 Sphenodon punctatus
ATGAGAATGACAGCAGGCAGGTCCATGTTGCAAGGATAAGGGTAAACCGATCGTAGGTATAGGAATAGTGGCTCAGCAGGATAAAGAGTCAGGCAGAGCAGAGCGAAAGAGGTGAGTTTTAAGGAGAGATTTGAAGGTATGAAGGGAGGGGGCAAGGCAGATGTGGACAGGGAGGGAGTTCCAGGCATGGGGGGCAGCAAGTGAGAAGGGACGAAGGCGCTTAGGGGAGCAGGGAAGGCGTGGAAGGGTGAGAGAAGGGACAGAGGAGGAGCGAAGTGCGCAGGCTGGAGTATGGAGGGCGATAAGTGCAGAGAGGTGGGGGTAGCGAGGTTGTGAAGAGCTTTATAGGTGAATGCTAGCTTTATAGGTGCATGCTAGTGAGATGATTTAGAGAGGAAAACCGTACTACGCCTCCCAACTATCCTGTGGGAGTCCCATCTTCTCTAATACCAATTTATATGTCTGGCTGGATTGGAGAGGGACTCTTTTGGAATTAATCCCAACTTCAGCAGGAGTAAGGCAAGGTTGTCTTTTAGCCCCAATGCTCTTTAATGTGTGTGTTAATAATCCGATTGAACATCTGTGGGATAAGGATGAGTTTATGGCACCTGAAGTGGGAGAGCGGAGACTTCCAATCCTAACGTATGTGCATAAGATCTGCTTTCTGCCTCCCGTTTAGGGATGAATCACCTCTTACCAGATTTCGGTGAGCGCTGTAGGGCAGAGGAACGTATCCGTTACAAGGAATGGTGTTTCTATCTTTTTCATAAGGAATATCCCTGGTGGTTGAGTAACCATAGATTGGAGCAGGTCAAACATTTTAAATACCTAGGAATAGTCTTCTCAATGACTAGATCCTGGGGAGTACATCTGAAATACTCTAGGCAAACCGAATCAGCCTCAGTGCATGGCCTGGTCAGGTTTTTTTTTATATCTTAGGTGGGGTAGTCTGGTCAAACCAGCCCAAAGATGGTGATCTCTCAGATCTGTTATGGTGCCCACATTGGAGGCCGAGGGTAGGGACACACACACCCGTTTATGCTTCACTAGAGGGTGTACAAAACAGTTAGTTGAGAAGGACTCTGGGTGTCGACCCAGGAACTACGGCTGCAGTAATGCGACTAGAAATTGGGATTAAGTCATTAACATATAGGAGTATCTCGATGCTACTTTCCTTTTGTCTGAAGGTTTTACTTTCTCCCTCGATCTCACTCTTTCATCTTTGTCTTAAGGAAAAATTGGATGTAATTTCAGTTGTGAGCTCCTGTAAAGGGTGTGTTGATAGACCACTAAGGTTACTGTGTTTCTCAGGGGATTACCTGGCCCCTCTCTCAATGGGTGTGACTAGGCAATGTACTGATAACCTGGATCTTCATGTGACAAGGCCCATAGCTGCTGTTTCGAAGATGTCACTATGGTATAAATCTTTGATCCTGGGGCCAAGCGGTTCTTGCTATTTTCTTTCACTTACTTCCTCATTGCATAGGAAAGCTTTTATAGCCCTATGACTACAAACTATGCAATCCATGGTGTCACAGGGCTGGTATTCTGGCGTTAATTAGCGTGATAGGGTCTGTATCTGTGGAGCCGGTGAGGTAGAGGACTTGACTCTTTTGCCCAATTTACGTGTGACTCTGCACTCAGTTCCAGCCAGGCCCTAAATGTAGAGGCAGGAAGGCTGAATTTGTCCTTGCGCCTGTTTTGTTTCCTACTAAATGATTCCAGGGATTTTGCTACAAGGGCTATGGCTGCTTTTGCTGTTTCTGCAGCAAAACTGAGGGTACAGTGGGTTTTGGCTAAGCCTTGCTTGTTCTTTGAATTCAGTACTGTATATGTATGTATGCTTCATTTCTATTTTGTACACTTTTGACAGAGCCTGTCAGCTGCTGCATATTAAATTGATGATCCGTCCCATATGAAGCGGACAATAATGCCTCTGTTGTGGAGGGGGCAGTGGTTGCCAGAACAGGAGAGCACCCTGGTGCTCTGGAGGCCACTGCCAGTGTGTGGGGCATCTATGTGCCCATCTCACCACTGGCGCTTGCTGCTGGAGTACCCACACATGGCTGGGCTATCCCTGCTGGAGCTGTCCCCCCTGCCACCACAGCAGGGGGGACACACACACACACACACACACACACACACACACACACACACACACACACACACACGCCTACCATGTGTGAGGTGGTGGGGTATGCTGTTCAGATGATGGTTCATCTCAGGAGTAAAATTCTTCTACCCCACTTCCTTGCAGATATAACTACCCCTCTCGCTGCTTTTATCCTCACTTTTTCACCATTCTGCTTGTGTGAATGCAAGTGAGGGTAAAGTGAGTTAGTAGACTATTACCTTAACGTAATGGCCTACATGAATAGGCCTTTAAGTTAAACAGAAGGCAAATGGGTGGAGATAATTGTAAGAAAATTACAATACTGGTCATATTAACAAACTTGATACAATGGGGGAAGAATCAACATGGTTTCTGAAAAGAGAAATCATGCCTCACTAATGGACTGGATTTTTTTTTTAGGATCTCAACAAGGGACTCATGTGTTTTCCGCATTGCATTCCAGGCTCCCTGTATATAGTGCATCAGAATTTTCAGACAGCATTTGACAAGGTCCATCATGAGAAATTCTTTAGAAAACAAGCAGCTGTGGGATAAGATGAAGTGTCCTGTCGTGGGTTAGTAGTAACTGATTAAAGGATAGGAAACAAAGGGTAGGACTAAGTGGTCAATTTTCACAGAAGAGAAGAATAAGCATGGTGTTCCAGGGATTTGGCCTGGGACCAAGCATGTTTAATATAATCATAATCTGGAAAAGGGACCAAAATTGTGGATGATGCAAAGTTATTCAAGACAGTGAAGACAGAGGTGGATTGTAAGGAATTACAGAAGATTGTACGGTAATCACATGCAGTAGGCAGTAACTTGTTCGTATGATGGGGAGCTAAGACTTGGGCGTGCAAACGGGAGCTGGGACTCTTGGGTTCTGTTCCCTACTTTACCACTATTGAATTTGGTTGTCTGTTTTACCCACCTCATTCTGTCTCGCCCTTCCCCAATGAAAAATGGAGATTAGGAAACAGATGATTAAAGACTTTGTGCATTGTTCAGAAGCATTTTCAAACTCCGCTGACTGAAGTTGCTAGTGAAGAACAAAACGAGAGTGGTTTCTGATCTAAGGTCTAGAAGGCCATGCTGCTTCTGGACCACAGGAACCGCTTCAATCTTCACTAGCCGGGAACAAGGCCCACCCGTCCTATGCAGCCACCACTCGCTCACTACAAGCATGCTCTACGTACGGGCCTCTGGCTGTGACAGGAGGAGGAGGATGGTGCCTGAGAGGTCCTGAGTGATAGTAGTCCCAAACTGTTTAGGAGTGGTTGCCTTAGGAGGCGAACTCTACTTTCAAGGGGTTATGAAACAGGCCGATTTAAAGACCTGATTTGGCCAGGTAGTCTGTTGTTGTCTGTTTGAAAGATCATTCTTCTAGGGAGTGTATTTGGTTTTTATTAAAACACTGCCTCAAGCCTCATGTAGGTCCCTGAGGCCAGGACTGGAGTAACTTGCTTATCACTTCAGGACAAAGCAAGCAGTTCCTACTAACTCATAAATGATAGGAGACTCACATGTCTTTTTATTGCTATGTATCACAAGTAACATTTAATTGGATAATCAATACAAAGCACAATGGGGTTATCCAAGGCATGCAAGTGTAATTCATTGAATTGGCCACCACTGAAACTACTTCATGTAGCCGGAGACTTTGACTGAAGCTTTCTTGTTCTCTGACCCTCACCCAGGAGGGGATAGTTGGCTGTTTGCTATCCCAATGAGCAGCCCAAAAGCACACAAGCAGGTCTCTTGTCTTTACTTGCGGCTGGGATTAAAGTGGCTCTTCAGTGGTTCCCAACATTTGTAGTAGTACTTGTCCAGGCAGTGGGAAGTCTCAAGGCCCCACTTGGTGACAGCCAGGTTGAAAGAGGACTCAAACATGAAGGCCTGTCAGAAGCCACAAGAAGCATGTTAGAGGTGGTGGAGGGGGGAGAATAAGGTCCTGTGATAAGCACAGACCCGTCCCTCTCGCTGCCCCTCGTACTGCATATTTGAGGGAGAGCTGCTGCGGTGGATGGTGGCTCCCAAAGGGTATGAGGATAGTTGCAGGATGAAATACTGAAGTATGGGCACCTTGTCTTATGTTCTACCCCTACTATCAGACATGAGCAACTTGCCTGAAAAGCGTGCAGTGTAGAACACCCTATTAAATATAGGGCAAACCTCTAACATGAAGGAGCCTGCCCTGCATACTTACTGGGCCAGCTGTTAGCCACAACAGAAGTTGTATCAGAGGCTACCTATTGGCTAGGGTTACCACCTATGCAATTTTTTTAGGAATACTTATAAAAATACATGTTGCCAAGGCTGCATTGGCACCTAAGCTGCCAGTGTATGCCCTGCAACATGTATCTTTCATAAGTGTTCCTTAAAAAGTTGCATAGGTAGCGACCTTACTGTTAGATATAGCCTAACTAATTTGCAGTCAGTCTGGGATACGAATTGCCCATGAGACCAACTTTCCATGACTCCCTGTGGTTTGGCTAGAGGAACAAACTCAGGGTGGCTGCTACCTGCTTGGCCTTTGAAGAGGCTTCTAACAGACCATCAAAAGCATCTGCCATGTATACTTACCTGTGGACCTTTTGGCAAGTGTTAAATGTCACTTGGCTCATGACCATCCTGGCCACGATCATCTCAGAAATCCCAGGGCAGCACCTGCCTGTGACCCTTTTCTAGAGCGTGTTTAGGCTGGGGCTTGCAAACACTGCTGTGTCCCTAGAAGTCAAGCCTAGAATTTTCAAGAGTTGAGCTTGCTCTATCAGCTTGCTGATTGCTGCTGAATTTGACGGCCAGATAAACTGTGTACATGGGTCACACCCATTCTAGGGTAGAAGCTCTTCCCCCACAGGGGTCTGCATTACCTTCCCCCTGACGCAGCTCAGCTGTTGGAAATCCTCAGACTGCTGGCCACACTGTGTGGCTACTACTCGCCACAGCCCCCTGCTCAGGGCTCATGCCTGCAGAGTAGCTCAGTGCTTGGGGGGGGGCTAGTGCGCCGGTGGCTTGTGCAGATTCAGCTGTTCTGCTTGTTCCTACCCCAGGCTTTCTACCTCAAGATCTCCCCAGGACCAACTCCCCAACACTGAACTTGGGCACTGACTTCAGACCACGTCTTAGCTGCACCTCTGGGGTATCCCTGCACTCCTGATCTTGACTCTGGTTTCTGACCATGCTCAGAGCCGATCCTGCCAAATACTTGCTGTTTTTAGGCCATTTGTGATCTGACCTTTTCTAACCTCCAACCCAAAGAACAAGGCACCAAGCTGAGAGCAGCCCTCTTCTTAATTTCAGCCTCCAGAAGCAGACTGTGTTCCCAAAGTCTCTTACCATGGTTCCTTCTGCAACTCTCTCCGGCTGCAGCTTGGCTGCGGTAGCCTTCTCGAAGCACTCGGCATCAGGCCCGTGGGGTGTCATTATGCTGTGCAGGCTGGCTCCTCCTGGCTGGAATCCTCCTTCTTTCGCCTCATAGTGTCCTTTGATCAGGCCCATAAACTCACTCATGCAGTTCCCTGGAAGGAGGGGGATGTGAAGTTGGAGTTTTACTACTTAGTCGGTTGGTTTGTGAGACCTCATTCGCATGTGTAAGCTCCGTCACACTGGGCCAGGACAAGGATTGGAGAAGAGACCTCCACCCAGCTTTGCATGTGCTTGGGCGATCCATGGCATTGAGCTCTTAATTGGACCACTTACTGGGTCGGGCTTGTTCACAGGAGTGCTTTTGCTGGAGGGAAGTACTTCCTATCTCTCTTTGTTCCCACAAGTCAGGGGTTAAAATGAAGTTAAACAAGAGGTGCTTAGTTCTGCAAAGAAGCGGGATTAAAGTGGGGAAGGATGTTCCTTATCCCAGCGACGGTGATTTTTTTTTTGCACACAAGGGTAGCAATTGCCTTCTCCATCATCCCTTTCCTGAACGCCATCAGTTTTGTCTGTTTTTGTGCTTCTCGTCCCTAAAAGTGCAGCTTCTGCCTTGCTGACTGCTTGTTGTTCTGGTTCTCGCTGTTGGTAGCTCCTGCAAGCTCCAGGGCGGGGAGCTATGGGGAAGGGCAGATCCCACTTATTAGTTTTCCTTACACACCCCTTCTGAGGGGAGCTCACTCTGTGTGCTCCATTCAGTGCTTGACCCTGGGCCAGGGACCCGAGTTGACTGCACCAAAAAATCTTAAATTCTGCAACCAGTGAAGCCAAATTCTGCAAACTCACCCTGTGCATTAATATTTACATAATTAACTTGATTTGCATAACTAGAGCAAGACACCCTAGTTCATAATCTCAGGTTTTCAGCTCTGTTTAGATTGTTGGGGTTTTAGTGAGAGGCAGGAATGTCCTGTCTTTATGGCAGAGCAAGGGAACATAAGGTACATGGGTCCAGTTCCATGACTCTGCCAAAGATTCCCTATTCTGAGTTCTGACCTCTTGCTGAGGAAGGGTTCTGTGATCCCACAAGCTTATCACCAAGAGAAAGTAGGTCCAAGGAGTCCAATAAAAGATCTTGTCTGAACTATTTTGTCTCTATCCACTTCTATTTGGGACCACCCTCTCTTTAGAGAGTTCCTGCATAACCCTGAGACAGTTACTTAATCTCTGTAGCTTAGTTTGCCCTCTGCTGCATGGAGGTAATGCTACTTGCTTTGCCTGTGAGCTGTTTCTTTCTCATACTATGTGTAGGTACAGCTCCCAGAAAGATGGGGTCTAGTCTCGATAGTGGCTTCTGGATAGGGATATAAATACTATGGGTATTCAAATCTGAGTGTTCTGCAACCTGTCACCCCTCTGCTAGCTGCCTCAAATAGTGCAGGTAAGGGGGGATTTTTCCTTTAATTCCTTCCAGGTTGCAAGTGGCAGACACTAGCTGGGGACCGAAGTTACAGGTAAAGGAACTACCTTTGTTCGGTTCAGTCTTTTCCAAGCACCAACAAGCAAATGACAAACGTACTGTGATAATATGGTGGCCGGAAGGTGCCGTCAGCCACTCCCCAGCGGGGTGGGAAGATGACAAAGTCAGCAACTGCCACTCCAGGGCGGGTTGACTTAGCCGTCAGGACAGTGAAAATAGAAGGGTCCTGCAAAAAAAGGAGCAAAAAAAATCAAATTCTCAACTGTCCTGCCAGTTCTGCTACCTCTGCAAAGGCAGCTTTTTGCCCTCTGAAACGATTTCACAACCTGGACAGTAGATGGGGATGGGCAGATGCAATGGGTTTCTTAGTGTGGCTTACAGCTGAAAGAGTTATCTGCACAGATAACAATATAATCACCGAGATGGAGGGAGGAAGTTCCACACTGAGGGGCCCGCCACAACAAAGACCCGCTTGCCCACTGATTTAGGACCTGATGGTAAGATCCTCAGATCAAGGGTGGCATTTGAGTGCAGAGGTTCCAGGAACAGGTTATTTTATTTATTTAATTTTTAAAAGTTGTGCATCACCCTTCCCTGAGCAGCTTACAGAAATAGGAAAAACAGACAAATATTTTATTTATTTATTTATTTAATAATATATTTATATCCTGCCCCTCCTGCGAGCAGCTCGGATGGATACAAATACAATAAAATCCCTACCCTCCCCCTAACCCCCCTCCCTGCGCTTTGTCAAAAAGGAAACGTTTTGCACCACCTCAGGAATAGGTTTGGACTGTGGCAGACCTGCAGGGGAAGGGAGTTCCATAATACAAGGGCAGCAACTGAGAGTGCATCTCGTCATGTCCCTGTCATACAGACAAGATTAGCAGGTGCTACCTCCATGGGGGGCAGGCTCCTGGATGACCGCAGGGGTCGCAGTAGAACATGGAAGGAGAGGCGGTCTTTCAGGTATGTGGGGTCCAATCTGTTTAGGGCATTAAAGGTCAAAACCAGTAGCTTGAATTGTGCTTATCTGTGCTAACAGTATTCCCCCCTCCTCCCCCCCTTACTTCTTGATGTGAAGATCTCCAAGAGTTTTACGGAGACAAATCAGTACCCCCTGGGAGGTCAGTATGACTACCCAGAAAGGATGTGATTTGCTCGATTGCAGAGCTGCAAAGACAGAACCCAGAATTTAACCCCAGCAGTCCAGACACCTAGCCACCTCCTCCAAGTACTACATAGCACTGCCTTTCCGCCTTATTTGCCATGGATGGAAGAGTAATAGGACTCGGACTGAGGAAATTGGATATAGAAGCACAGGTCATGTTGATATCACCCCCTCATTAATTTGCTCCAGGTCCTACATTGGTCCTGTATCACCCTGACTTCCTTGGTTTTTAATCAAGAAACTATCCTTCCCCATGATGGTTTTGCGCATCACAAAATTGTCCCAGGGAAGAAGGACAGTCTTCAGTTTAGGACACCACTCTTCAAGGAGGATATAGAAAAACTGGAGAAGATTCAGAGGACAGCAACTGAGATGATAAAGGGGTTAGAAGGCAAGCGCAGTGTGAAGAAAGGCTGAAATAATTGGGTATGTTTCTCCTAAAGAAAAGATGATGGAAGGGGGTGGAGGTAGCAATTTTCCAATATCTAAAAGGATGCCTTAAATAAGGTGAACGTTTGTTCTCCACTGTAACAGAAGGTAGAGCAAGAGGGAATGGGCTTATGTTGCAGCAGTGCAGATCTTGCTTAGGTATTTAGAAAAACTTCCTAACGGTGAGAACTGTAGGGTAATGGAATAAGTTGGTCAGGGAGGTTACTTCCTCCTTAGATGGTTTCAAAGCCTAGCTGGGCAAGCATCTGTTTGTGATGTTTTAAGCCAGAGGCGCGGAATCTCAGGTCCTGGTCCCAAATGCAGCCCTTGGCATGTTTTTATGTGGCCCCTTTCCAGTTCCTACAAAACATTAATAAACTGAGCTCAGGGTAAGGGAGAAGAGAGGAGGGCATGCAGGCAAGGATACGAGGTACATCTGCGGCCAGATGCATGATCTGGCGCATCCTTTTCTTGAGCACACCCTATACAACCCTCCAACTTCAATGTGGTTCTTGTGATAATTTTCACAGTGGCCTCCAGGAGGGGAAAAGGTTCCCCACCCTTGCTGTAAGTAAACAATAGCCTGTCTTGGAGCAGGAGGCTGGACTCATTGACCCTAGAGATCCCTTCCAATCCTAACATCCTATGACCTATTTTACAAGTCTGCTTTCCTGGACGCACTACCATTTCCCTGTACAGCCGCTGCCATAACAGAGTCCAGCCGAGTCCACCTGTCTCTTTGGGCTGCTTCCCTTACTTAAAAAGCTGCTCCTGTGGAGCTTGGCTCTTGGCTACCCTTTGCAGGCGGGAGAAGCTAGTGGAGTTCAATCTGCCAGCTCAGCACAGTGTGCTCTGAAAAAAACAAGAAAGGTTTTTTTTGCAGAGTCCTTTCCTAACCAGGAGATATGAATGCTGAGACACAGTCCTCTTCTCTGTGCAGCATGGTGGAATTTTGCCCTAAACACCCTACTTGTCTTGTAAGCACAGACAACCTTATTGGCTGGGCCAAATTCAGCTGGGAACGAGCCAGGCAATGCTTCTGAAACTGCCACTGACAACATAATTATTTTTAAAATGTCAGCAATGTGCCTGACATTGAACAGTTCTGATTAGAGACAGGTCCCTGCCCCAAGGCGGTTATAATCTAGAATGGTCAAGGGAAGGGGCACCCAGGGAGAGACAAGGATACATGTGCTCCGTTTCTTATAGGATTAAACAGGAACACGTAAAACTTACTGTCATTGTACAAACGTATAGAGCTGCTGTTTGGTGATGACTACAGAGAAGTAATCATCAGCAGAAACTTACATTCTTGATCAATCTAGACATTGGGTCATTCCTTAAAGGCACATTATGCTTTTGCCAACGCTTGCAATATTTGAGCAATGATCAGACTTGACACTCAGGGAGGGGCAAGCGACTACCCCGCCTATGTTACATAGCAGTTTACTGTTCATTTGCAGCGTTCAGATTAGGGCTGAAACTTGACCTCGCAATTCTAAAAAAATCTCATCAAGAATTGGCTTCTTGATGAGATTTCCAGAGTTGAGAATCTCGTGAGAATTGAGCTTCTCACCGGTGTTCTTGAGAGATTCTCGAAAATGGCCGCTGAGCAGTCGCATGTGTGCAGAATGGCCGTGGCGGCATTTTTTCACAGGTGCAGAATGGTTGGGGGGGTCTCGAAAATCGCATGAGATTTTCTAGAAACCTCAGAAAACACTTTGCTTATGTCAAAAATGGTTGCTAGGAGGCTAGGCATGCGCAGAATGTGCAGAGCATTTCACCTCTATGACACTGCTATTTAGGGAACTAAGTGCATGCCTGTTTCGTGGGAGGCATTTTAAACCACAGGTTGGGGAACCTCAAGCATTGGGGACAAATCTGGCCCATAGCTAGTTTGTGTCTGACCTCTTTCCAGTTCCAAGCAATAAAAGACTGAGCTCAAGATAAAAGAGCACATGCACACACAAGGATAGGAGATAGATTCATGATCTGGAATCTCCTCTTCTGGAGCGCATTCCTTAAGTACTTCATCCTCAACTTCTATGCGGCCCTCAGACCTTACACTTATTTTCAAATTGGCACCCAGGAGAAAAAGGCTTCTTCACCCCTGGCCTACGCGATTTACATTTGACGTATAAGTTACACTGCAATTTACACCCCTGCAGCATTGCAACTCCTTCAGAGAATTCGGCTCATTCATTTCCTTGAGACAGAATTGGGTATGTCCTTATATTTGACCAAGAAGAAGAGTGAAATGAATGTGTGTTAGCCATTGGGTTGGTGTGTAGGAGGCTGGGACCCAGGGCTCCTGGGTGTTAGCCTCCAGTCTGCCACTGGTTCATTGTGCAGCACTGAGAAATCATCTCGGTTTTAAAGTTTTGAAAGTGGCGGAGCATAGCTGTGGTGCACCCAGGCTCATGTCCCAATTATGGGGCCCCCGAAGGCCGACAGGGTTGGGTCATCCTAAGCAGCGGCCCTCCCAAACCTCCCAGTCAGACTCCACCTCCCCCCAACAAAGATCGTGGTGCCACCCTGCCTCCCAGAAAGGCCCCTGGAATGGCAGCAACTCCACCAGGAAGGAAGTTGTAAGAGTCAATGGATGTTAACTAATGTGACGTGGGTTCGCTCGGTTCCACCTGGGCCAGCGCCGAGCCCGGCTTGTCTGTTCCGGGGCTGCCAGATGTGGGCCTGATTCCAACCCTGGTGGGTTGGGGTTCCAATCCCAGGTAAGTTGGTTCTAGCGGCCCCAGATCTGGCCCTGTGAGCTGCCCAGGCAGGTCAGAGTTGGGGGAACTAGGCAGGCATGTTTGTTTTTGTGCCCACTTGGCCCAGCGGCGGGGGTTGCTGTGGCACCAGCCATGGCTTCCCATCATAGCCGGGGTGGAGCCGGCCAGCCACGTATCGTTCCCCCTCCGCGGCCAGGTCTGATCACGAGGCCGTGTGTTCCCACCGCCAGAGCTAAGCAGGCCAGGAATAGCCCTCCCCAACCCCAGGGTGGGATGACAGCTGCCCTTCACCTAAGTTAACACTCCACCCCTGCCCACTCTGAAAACTTCCTTCTTGGCAGGGCCCTTTGTAAACAGCCTCAGTGCCACTAGAAAATGTTCAGAGCAGGTGGGGGCAGAGCGTTGCCCTTGCTTCCCTCCCTCACCTACTCTTGAAAATTTTCCTAGCGTGGGTTCAGGCTCCTTGCAGAAGCCCTTATCCCCTCTCAAGTCCAAGGCCTGAGCTCAACTGAGCTCCCTCGTTCCCTGGAGTTTTGACCTAGGTATCTGCATTTAAGCACAAGGCTGAAATGCTCAGAAAGGGGTGCCTACACCTGCTGGATTACATTTAGAATCCTTGTAATAGAGGACAATAAGTCCTTGCAGCACCAGGCCCTTTGCTAGAGTAAGTCTTTACAGGGATGCTGCCCCCCCCCAGAGCAAGTCTGGAGGCAGGGCTAGGCGCTTGTCTCTGGCCTTAACAGGTGGAGAGAAGGTCTCCATGGGTGGAAGACTGTCCAAGAACCTTCCCAAGCTTGGTACAAGGGAGTGGGTGGCATGCCTTTAAGGCTGGCCTGCCCAACCCTTGGCCACACCCCTTTGGGGAATATAAGAGCAGAGGCTCTGGGGCCGTTGGGAACAGATTGTCAGGGAAGATGGAGTGGCCAATTAGAGCTGGTTCTGAGAGCAGGCCCGTGGTAGGAAACTGGGAACTGAGCGAGGGGGGTCTATCGCCACAAAGGTATTGAGTGCCTCGGAAGGGGACTTGTTGGCACCAGCTCAGAACTCATCTGGGAACCTAGCAACAGAGATAGAAGGACTAAGTTCTGATGTTTTTGTGTATAGACTGTTCACCAGTTTATCACCCTGAAAATAAAACTGCATGTTATGAAAGTTTGAGTGCTGTGCCAGCATTTTAAGGGACTGATCCTGAAAAGACTCTCAGTACCAGGTTCATTTCTTTACACGCTTAAATAAGTAGCCTTGTAGTTCAGAGGAGTCAAACATGCAGAGCTCTCACTGATTTCAGAAGTGCTTAAAAAGGTGCGTTACTCCCACTCACACACAGCAGCTCCAGAACTTACTGCGTGGTCGAAAGCCACAGCATTTATGACCATAAAGTTACTGAGGTTGTACTTGTACGGTGTATAGTTTCCATGCCAGGCCACAACGTTGAAGGGGGAACAGTCCTACAAAACAAGTAATAGTAAAAGACAGCCTTAGATGAGCACTCCTTTTGAAACAGATAATTCAAACAGCAAGAAGCAAACAGGTCGTGCGTGACTGACATTCTCACTGACTGCAGACCTGTACTTGGAAAACAGTTACAGCCTTGTGATTGAGCTGGTGTGGTCCCTTTAAGAACTACCAGATCCTCAGTCTTGGATCTGCACCCTCTAGCAGTACAAACAGGGCATGCTTGAGGGCGTGCGTCAGTCTGTGTCTGGCTGGGAGTGGTTTAATACCCCAAGCTGCCCAAGGTCCTGAGTGGGAAAACCCTAGGGCCAGTGCTTAATTTGTAAATAAATACATTATTTGNTTAATGAATGGTTGGGGCCCAGAAGCCACACCTCCTGCCCCAGAGCTTGTCAGTGCAGAGCACCTGAACCCTAGTCTCTGATTTAATCTACAATATGGGCGCTGTTAGACGATCCCGCTCACAAGCGGGATCGTTCAGTGCCGACATCTTCCCCCCGCCGTCCTCTGAATGCCGTGTCTGATGCTCAGAAGAGCATCAGACACAGGGTTGAGTCTTTCTGTGCATGCGCACTTTGGCCAAGAACCTGGAAGTGCGGCGTAAAGCCGGCACTTCGGGGATCTGCGTCAGAGGGGGCAAGATCGCCTGCCCGGTCTGACACGGGGGAAGATCTGAGTTAGCCGTTTAAATGAGCGTCAAAAAATGCGGCTGATCAAAGGATCAGCTGCGTTTCTTGTCTCGTTTAAAAGCGCCCTAGGGTTGTCACCTCTTGTGGTTTGACTTCCGAGACTCCCATAGGCCAAACTGGGAGTCTTGGGGTCAAACTGAGACGTGGCAACCCTGGTGGAGGACTCTCCTACCCGTGTTTCAAGGCTCTTCCCTGTCTTCCTGTCCACATTTCCTGCTATGTTCCCACATGGGAAATTCACTACTCCTCTGCCACTACCATGACCTACCTGAGAGCCTCCTGCTCCTTAAATTGTCTACATCCCTTCTTCCATGCACCACCCTATGCCTGAGAACTCCTTCCCTGAATCTTCTGTTCTCTCCCTCTTAACCTTCAATTCTCTGCTAAAAACCTACTTGTTCTGCCAGGCTTCCTCCCGCTCCTCGCTCCCCATAGGCTGCTCGCTCAAGTTTCTTCTAGTAGCCTACCTTCCAGGGTCCTTTTCTCCCGGCTGTAACTAAGCTAATCATGGGCAGCTGTGACTTTTCAGTTTCATGAATATATCCTTGTCTCCCCTCTACCTCGTTCCTCATAGATTGTAAACCTCCCGGGGCAGGGACCCATCTCTAATTAATGATTATTCAGCACCAGGTACATTATTGGCTCTATAGAAATAATAAAAATAAATAAATGAGAGAAAGAAAGCTAACACTGAGGGAGAAATGGGCTGATGAGTTAAGGGCCAATCTTGCCTCACCGGGAGAGGGATCAGTCCCTGAACTCCTACCTCTGTTTCTAAATAGTGTGTTTCACAATAAGCAACAACAACATGCTCCTGCATGCTCCATTCACTGATAAGGAGATTCTAGTTTCCCAACCTGTTGGGCTGCGAAAAGCCTGCCTTGGTACTTGTTGATCACTGTGTAACCCTCTGGCACTTGGCGATTTTCATACCAGGCAACAGGCACTAAGAAATCCCGAGGGTTAGCAAGGCCGTTGGCTCCTGGTATGGGAAGAAAGAGAGAGATCTGGATGAGTTCTTTGCAGAACAGGGCTGTTGAGTTCATCAGACACCATCTTTTTGTGCCCTTGAACGACTTTCCCGGCCCTTACTGTTGGGCCAACTTAGTGGTCTCAAAACTCCAGCCAAATAATAGATGACGATGATGATGATGGAGAGAGACCAGGGTCAACGTAGCATGTGGAAAACAGCGGAGGTCTTGTCTATAAACGCTGCCCATAGAGAGCTACCAAACTGCGGGGCGCTTGGTTCTGTGCCATGGCACTGCCAACTTTGCTTCTGTGCCATGGCACTGACACAGCAGCTCCATCTTTTCTGCATGGGGAAGGGCGTGTGTTGCTGCTGTTCTGCCCAGCCCTTGTCGGGGATGGGACGGCAGGAGTTTAGGGCTGGAAAAAGGGGGTTACTGGCAGGGATCCATGTTCACTGCATTTTCCCCATTACTGCCAGTGAGCCCATGGTTACTGGGTACTGGGCTAGACACGGAAGTAACAGCCCACATGGTCGCCCTCTCTCTCTTTAATTAAAACATCAGTTCAAGGGCTTGAGCTCGAGCTGATTCTGGAGTTTCATTGGTTCTGATTTTTGACTGGAAACAGACCAGTTCATCTGTTCCAATTGAAAACCAGAACAGGCAATATTTCATCCAATTCAAATTGGAATTGGATGGGGAGGAAAAGAAATGTGCCACAAGCAACCATTTCCACATGCAAGGCTAAGTGAGCACAGGATTGGCTGGGGCTGGTCAGGGAACAATAAGCCCTCCGCCTGTAAGGCTGGGCTGAGGGCCTGCTAGGAGGAGACCACCACCAGGAAAGCCTAGGGAGTGAGCTGGTGGAAGGTGTTGTTGCTGGACAACAGGACAACTCCTGGGCCGCCATCCCTGGGCTGAGGTTTTGATTAACGAGATGGTACAGAAGCGTGTGTCGACAGCCACAACTGAGCTTGGGGTGGAGCCCTGTGGAAACAGGGGCATTATGTTATAACGAAACTGGCTACCGTTTTGAAAACTTCTGTCTGTTGCTGTGCTGTACCAGGGGAAACCGAGGCACCTTGGGCAGAGGTAGAGAGAGCTGGGGTGAACTTTGCCACCATCCTGTTTCAGATTCCTGTTGGCTTGAGATCTCTCCCAACTGCTTCAATGAGCTTTGAGTCCCACCCACACCAAAGACTTCTCAGCTTCATGAATGTATCCCTGTCTCTCCCTATATTCCCTTCTCCTTCATCTCCCCTCCCTTGTCTCTCCTAGACAGTAAGTCCCTTGGGGCAGGGGCCTGCCTATAATTAATGATTGTACCACATTAGGTTCATTGCTGGTGCTATGTAAATACTTTAATAATAAATAATAATAATAATAATAATAATAATAATAATAATTAATAATAATTTACCAATGGGTCCTAGGTCAGGGAGTTCAAAATGCACCCCGTACACCTCCAAGACATAGCCCCGTGTCTCTCCGGATACTTCCACGCTGAAACGCATCCCTTGCTGGGAGAGGGAGGCGGGAAACAAAACCAGAGATTAGAATTCCCACTCAGGATTTTTGTCACAAGACAATATAAGCATGATGCAGAGGTGGTCAATCAGTGACTAATGAGTCAACCATACCCCACCCACCTCACCGAGGTCCTCCACAGACTAATATGGAGGTGTAGCCTGCCAAAACTACACATCCCAGAATGTGGTGTGTCACCTCCATCCAAATAGGCAAATACCACACTGTACGCTAGGACCTGGCGCCATTTTCTATAAGTCAGGTCACTGCTGGGGACCTCCTGGAAGCCAGCCTCTGCTGAACTGTGTCAAGAAGCCTGTGGGTCATGGCAGCATTCTGGAATTCTAGCAAGGCAAGACACGGTTCAGTCCTGGTGTAAAAAGGGGGTGGGCATAGATGCCAGAAGGGGCTGGCAAGGGGTGTGATTGTGCCCCCACCAGCCCCTTTTGAGCTCTAGCACAAGCAGAATGATAGAATTTGAAAGTACATCAAAGGATATCTAGTCCACCTATCTGCTCCAAGGCAGGTGATCCTCTGCTTACAGCAATACAGACAGATGCTTGTCCAGTCAAAGAAGGAGTTTCTATCACTTCCTTAGGTAACTTATTCCACTAACCTTCTGCAGCGTGTTCTTTGCTTCCATCCAAGCAGCGCCATAGGAGCACCGCACTGCACCATAACAGGATTTGGGGGATGGGGGGGAGGAATAGGGGCTTTACACTCCCCGCCCCCTGCCCGCCACAGCACAATGCTCGATAGCTCCAATTGGCACTTCTGTGAGCAGGGAGGGAGCATTTCTGAGGAGAGGGCAGCGAGGGGAAGGGGCATTTCTGGGAGAAGGAGGAGGAGGACTGCAGTGCTGTGCTGTGCTACTGCAGTTACCAGTTGTGCAGGACCACACTCTTCCCTTCCCATCCTGGGTCCCCCTCCAGGCCCTGTCCTCCATAGAGCAGAGGAACAGGGGAAGGAGAGCCTGGCTATCATGAATGCATGGCAGGCTTTTTACATACAGCCCTGCTGCTGGAGGGCAGGTTTGTGTGAAACCTGCTCCCACAGAGGGCAAGGGGTGTGTGCAGAATCGAACCCGTGCTCACCTGGATGACGCAGATCTCATTGGGTTCCACCAGCAGCTTGCCAAACTCGGTAGTGATGATCAGGTTCCCTTGCTGCGGCACTGTCGGGAACAAGCAAAGCAAGAAGACACGAGGCATTACCAGTGTCAGACTCAGTACCATGGTAACTGCCCTGCCCATGACATCAATACCAGAGATGGAGGGTCTCCATGGAGCCTTTTACCTCCGCCCTGCTCTCCAGCAGGGTTTCTGTTCTTGGAGAACCAGCAGAAACGCAGCCCTGCAAGAGGCCCAGGGAATTCTCGGCCTACCTGTCCCTCCACACCGTCGCCTTAAGCATGGCCAGTAGGGGCCATGGGTCCAGGCCCTGCAGTTGGACAGGGCTCTGCTGGGACAGGCTGTTTCCCCTAGGATGGCTATTTCTTGCGGGGCTCTACCCCGCCTCCCCTTGCCTCCCCTCCTGGGGTAGGAAAGCACCAGACTGCCCATTGTTAAAGGCGTGGGCTATGGAGAGGCTCACATTTTATTTTTGTCCTGGGCTCCACAAATTCTAAGGCTCGTCCTCATCTAGTCCTAGCTTATCAGGGGGCCAAGTGTTCTTAGCCCCGCTCCTGGCCAAATGGGATGCGGCACACAGTGGTCATACAGAGTCCTGTAAGCAGCTCCCAGTGACTGAGGCCGACTCCTAGAGAGAGTCATTTCCACATGGAGACATGGGACTGAGACATCTAGTGAGGTGAGGTAGGGGTGTGGGGTAGGGAACATGATCTGAACCCAGGATCCCTGAGCACCAGGACCATATACCTACCCAGCAGGTCCAGACTCTTTCATAGCCTGGCCCCACAGAATGAATGGAGGGGGGGGGGGGGGTAGCTGGAGGTCTATTACCCAGGATCCACAAACACCGGATACAGCCCTCTCAGAAGGTATGGTTTAGAATAGAGATGGGGAACCTGCAGCCCAAGTACCAAACCCAGCCCATGGCTGGTTTTGTTTGTCCCCTCTCCAATTCCTGGAGCTAGTTTGTGGTCCCTAATCTCAAGTACAGAAAGAGTTTGCTCAGGGGAAGGGAGCAGAGATGAGGGTGTGTACTCAAAGATAAGGGATGGATCCATGATCAGGACACTCCCCTTCTTTCCCCCATCTTGAGCACACCTACCCCCAACTTCTAGCCAGCACATAGAGCTGCTTCTGATTTTCAAAGTGGCCCTTGGGAGGGAAAAGGTTCCCTGTCTCTGGTTTAGAAGCTCCAGTCCCCTGGGTGCTGTTACCTGCCTGTACACTAACTAGATCATGCCTGACTCACCCCTCCCATCATCCCCTGTGCTCTGTCTTTTCCAATGAAATATATGGGGGTTCCCCCCCACTACTACTACTACCTGGTTTAACAAATTCTGAAGCAGATGACTTCCACAGAACTGAAATTTCCTTTTTCACGTAGTTCTGCTTGGCTATGCTACCTGCATGAGGGAGGGCCCTGTGTGGCCCGAAAGCTTGCTTATTTCCAGCAACAACTGTTGGTTCAATAAAAGAGATCGTTCAAACCACTTTGCTTCCCTCTCTGGCATAGCCTGTCACGCAAGGATCCGCTTTCTTTCAGCAAAGACAGCTGTAGTATGAAAACCCTGTCTAGTCTACCAGAGTCAAATGAATCTTGTTTCTATGCATCATGCCCTTCACTTCCCCAGTATCCAGCAAAGAAGTTCAATTTGTTAACACACCACGCTGTTGGTAACCTCAGGTAACCTTTGCATTAGCTGCCGCAAGGTGCAACACAGTCATTAAATGTGGCTGAACACAGACCTCTCTCTTTCACCTCAGAATGAGGTGAGAGCCAAGGAATCATCTCAGGCCCATTTTGGTTTTCTGTTAACTCGCTCTCGGAGTAACTTATACTCAGAGGAAATACAATCAGGCTTCAGGCTTCATGCATTTAATTTTCTTAATATCAAACACTTAATTTTCCATTCGTTGCATGCGCCAGCGTCAGCTTCACTGCTGCTAGGTTTGGACGCTCTGGGCTGATGGGAAACGTAAGCTGAATTTCCCTGCCAGCGTCTGTCTGATTCTCAATGGCCTTGAGCTGACCAGGTGCAGGAGTTAAGCTGAGAACTACTCTGGGTTAGATCCAGAATAGGGCAGCCTGTCTTACCTCAAAAGGTTCCATGTGTTGGGGTGTGTGTGTCCCCCCACAGTGGTCTCCAATACATGGTAGGGGTGGTTCGAATTGGCTGTTCTGGCTCTGCAGAAATTTCCTGCGAAATCAGGACAGCGATGGAAATTTTGGTCAGAAGTCTGTGCCACAAAATGGCAGCTGCCAGACATGCACAAATAGGACAGCAAAATTTTAGAGGACAGTTATGAGAAATACAAGTTAGAGGGCTGCATTGGTGCCAATGCAGTCCTGCAACCTGGATTTCTCATCATTGTCCTCTAAAATTTGCATATCTAGCCACCCTAGGGCAGAGGGATGTCTGGGACATGAGCAGATGTGATGCTTCAGGCTAGGGGTCAGGCTCAGGGAAGAAGTAAGAGGAGCAGAAGGGCTTGGGGCAGGGCTAGGGGCTGAATATAAAAGTAGAACAGGGCTGGGGGCAAGGGCTCAGAACAGAGCAAGCTGGAACCAAAGCAGGGCTAGAAAATGGGTGCAATTAGCCAGCCTTCATATGCTAGCTGGCAGCATAGAATCAGGAAACTGGAGAACACAGCTGAGGAGGGAAAACAAGAGCAGGCCCAGATTGAGTCAGGCTGCTGAGGTGGTGCTGCAGAGCCAAGTACCGTTCCGTTAATCTCACGGTTGAGAGTGCAAGACCGGTGTAATCCAGGGAGTAAATCCTATAATCCAAGAAGTCCTAGCTCAGAAGCGGAAGCTTTATTTATCTGAACATCAAGAATTAATTATGGTAATGTTGTCCTTTTCCAAATAGGCAAGTCAGTGTAGGTCCATCAAACATTACTGGGTTAGTAAAAATGCATGGAGGGAATTGAAGGAGGGCTAGATAGGACACGTGCTCCACCCCCTACATTTGGGTACAGTAGAAACTCCACTCAGTTTTGGACCCTTAAGTGTCCAGTTTGAAAATGGCCATCTGCACCTCAAACTCAAGGGGAATCTGTCCTCTCTCCTGTTTTTATGAGAAGAGACCAGGAGCAGGGCTGCCCCACCCCCATAACCCAACTCAGTTTGGACTATTATTACCCCACCACCTACCCAGAAACCCATGGGTTCACACTTCCCAGAAAATGTCCAGTGATTCCACAATGTGCCTAAGAATAGGATTCCCAAAGTTTCATTACAGACCTGGAGGCCTCGGTCAAGGCAGGAATGCTGTAACTGGGCAGTACCATAAATCCTTGCTGAATGCAACCTTTCTATCCCCCAAAAGTGAGCTGGAACTTGCCAGGTGCCTGTCCCTTTAAGGGAATCTGTGACCACAACCCTTTTGGAGGAACATAAGAGCTGCAAGCACTGAAACTAGTCAGTCTGCTCCCACCAAGAGACTGTGAAAGCGTTTGGTTGTAGAGGCAAGAAAATGAACCTTAGTCCAAGAAAACCATTAGGTTGGAAGCAGGTGGGAACCTTGACTCTAGTTATTGGCAACTCTTTGACAGAAGTGAGGTTGCCAGAAGTTACAGTTGGTGGTATTGTGGAAAAGCTGACTCTTGTACTGTAAATAACATCTGCATGTGGTGGAAGACTGACTGTTTGGGGGGCCTTGATCCTGGGAAGACTTACAATGGCAGGGGAAGGCTATGGAGTTAGTGGCCCCCATCATTGATGGGGTCTGTCCTCTGTTGGTTCCCCAGGTATGGAGTCTGGGGGTACTCGATGCGCAGCTCCGCCTGGATGCCCAGGTGGAGGCTGTGGCGAGGGGTGCCTTTCGCCAATCACTTCTGGTATGTTGGCTTAGGCTGTATGTTTCAGACTCCGACCTGGCCATCATCATCCATGCTTTCATCACCTCTAGACTAGACTATGGTAACGCACTCTACGTGGGGCTACCCATGGTGACAGCCCGGAGGCTGCAGCTGGTGCAGAATGTGGCGGCCCATCTCTTGGTGGGACTGGGCCGCCGGGAGCATGTTATACCAGGGCTCCGTTCTCTGCACTGGCTGCTGATAGTCTTCCGAGCCCGATTCAAGGTGTTGGTTTTAACCTATAAAGCCCTAAACGGTCTGGGCCTTGCCTATTTGCGAGACCGCCTCACCCCTGGGGTACTGGACCGGCCCCTGCGGTCATCGAGGGATGCCCTCCTTGTGGTCCCCCGAGTTTTCTGATTTCTGGGGGCCACACAGGGGAGGGTGTTCTCGGTGGCCGTGCCGAGGCTGTGGAACTCCCTTCCAGTGGGGGTGTGTCTGGCCCCGGACCTTCCCTCCTTTTGTAAAAGCTGTAAGACCTGGCTGTTCTGCCAGGCATATAGCGCGGGATGTGGGTGGTGGTGGGGGGGAGAGGGATGGGGGTATAATATGTTTTATAGTTTTATGATTTTAATTGTCAATGTATATTGTTGTGAGCTAAACGCTCACTTTATGCCATCCCAAAGCCATCCCTTAAAACAAGTGGTGGAACTAGCAAGGGGCATGGACCTGAGTTTCCCCTTAGCCTTATCCACCGACCCCCAATAGCAGTCTCTCCAATCCCTGTCCTTTCCTATCCCTCCCTTACCTTCCTACATCTAGCTTCTTTCTGGAGAGGGTGTACGTTTTGGGGCCAGAAATTGTGAGGCGTGGGTTGTGTGTGTCTCTCTAGACACATAGTATTGTCTCCTCTTTAAGCCTCAGGCTCCCTGCCCCTCCAAACTGTGCCATGAGGTGATGCGGGGTGGGCAAAGAGCATATTTTCTAGAGAGGGCAGAGGGCCGTGGGCCAAGAAGGAAGATGCCAAAGGGCTGGCCCTTGCATCACTCCCCAGCTTAAAACAGTCATCGTTCAAAACTCCCAGCGGGGCCAGGCATTTAGAGATGCAGAAGGGCAGTTCGGTATGAGGGAGTAAAGAAAAGGTCAAAGCAGTAACTCACCGATGAGGAAGTCGCCGTCTGAGTTGTAAAAGCATCTAAAGAAAAGAAGCATCAGTGTAATCAATTATTATTTAATTTCCTTTAAAATTTGCACAGTGTCCCTCCCGACTAGAGTTGCCACCTATGCACATTTTTAAGGAACGCTTCTGAAAAATACGGCTTCCTGTGTCTACTGAACTTGGTACAAACCTTACACTACAGGGAGCTTCGTACAAGATGACAAAATCCATTACTGTACTGGGCAAAAAGGTACTATCTGAGGGTATGGGAGTGGCGGGACCATGCTGCTTCCCTGGATGCTGAATCTAAGCCCACCCCCCCATGCCACTTTTTGGTAGTGCACTCTGCCTCCCCCTCGCCCGATGTACTGATTCCCCGGTAAAGAGTTTCCCCTGCACCGTTATGCTGATTCCAGATCTGTGACTGGCCCGAGGTCAACAATTAGTGACTTCATGGCTAAGGCAAGACTGGAAGGAAGACCTCCCTCTATCGCCTGGACCAAGTACTGCGCTCTTAACCACTACACCGCACTGGCTCTCTCAGACAGTGGGCTATTACAAATGTGCATAAACACATGGAAATTTATGCAGATTGCAGGTGGCATAAAGTGTACCTATTTCTGTCAAAAGTTGGGAGGGTATGCATTTCTACAGGCTCACCACCCCGTTAGCCCCACACACACCCCATGGAGTGTGATTTCCATTAAAGCTAAGTGCCTGGGTTGGGTACATACAAATTAGAGGAAATTTTAGCCAATGCTCTTTGCAAACGTGCTGGTACGGGGTCTCTGCTCTCAGCCACAGTTGTACGTACAGCAGCTGGTGTTAAAGGTGGCTGCTGCTGTTAATGCAGCCCATGCAAATCAACAGCCTTGCCTCACTGACCTATTGATCATGGAGGTGTTGCAGGCAAAGATGTGGACGGCAATCCCATTGCGGGACTTGGGCTCCCCAGCTCCACACAAGGTGTGCAACCCCTAGATAGACAAACAGGGTTAGAATGAGCCACAGGCAGCTGAAGGTAGACAACATCCCTCCACATACAGACTCTCTGATGGGGCTCGTCCCACCAGCTGGGCACCGCCCACCCCAAACACACACCAAATTCCTCTAGGGCAGGGGTGGGTAGGGTTGCCATCTATGCAAATTTTTAGAGGGAATTTGTCAGAAATACAGGTTGCAGGGCTGCACTGTAGCCAATGCAGCCCTGCAACCCATATTTCTGATAAGTGCCCTCTAAAGATTTGCATAGATGGCATGACAGGGGGTGGGGAACCTCTTCCCTCCCAGGGGCCACTTTGGAAATGAATACAAGTTCTGAGGGCTACAGAGCAGGGATAATTAAGGGGTGCACTTGGGAAGAGAAGGGTCCAGATCACGGATCTGTCCCGTCCTTGTGTGCAGGCCATTAACTCTGTTCCCTTACCCCAAGTTTAGCTTTTCAATGCTTGGGGGTTGGAACTGGATTCAAAGGCTGGATCCGGGAACTGGAAAGGGGTTAAATAAAAACTAGCCACGGGCTGCATTTGGCCCCCAGGCCTGAGGTTTCCCATCGCCAATCTGGGTGTTTGTTCTTGCAGGGTTGGCGAGAAGTCCAAAGTCACATAGTGACATGGGGGAAATGGGCAATAGCACAACTAGAGTGCAACACTCAAAGGCAGCAGGGAATCTCTCTCTGATTTTTTTTGATAACACACCTGGCCTGGGAGAGTGAGAATTCTAGCTTTGAGAGGAGGCCTGGTTGACTTTGCCTCTCTTTGCTTCTGTTTCCCGAGCTAGATCCTCTGCTCCGTTATACCCACGGCTGGCTGTAACATTGATGGGACCCAAGGTGAAAATTAAAATATGGGGGCCTCAGGGCCCTGCCTGCTGTAACCCCGCTCCTTTAACAATGGGCAGCCTGATGTTAAGAACAGAGACATGTCAGAAGTTTTCACACACGCACATGGCACACACAGTCTCTCTCTCTCTCTCTGTCACACACACACACCTGGTATTCAGGTGGGATTCAGGGATTGGTGATTTAGTGAAAGGGAGGGACAGCCAGAGCCCTAAAGCAGCAGCCACTCCTGGGGCTGAGAGCCATGGGTGTGGAGAGGACACCACAGAAATAGCCCATCCCGGAGCTTCAGGAGCACTGGCCTTCCTGTGAGGTCTTGTCTAACCATCGGGCCGTGTCCCCTACTAGCCCTGCTTAAGGCTAACCCAGGTTATACCCCCAAGCCTCCCCCCCTCTCTGGGTGTTAACGAATGAGAGGGGAGCCCCCGCTCAGAACCTGCAGTCACTCTATGTCCTCCCTCCCCCCCGGCAGATTGCGCATAGGGCCTAAACAGACAGGCAAGCGGTTTCCCTGCCGTGGTCCGCCAGCACATCCCCCCACTCACCCAACGCTCTAGGCTGGCGCCCGCAACTCCATGCTACTAAACGCATGTATGCCCCAACAAATGGGTGTTTGCCTGCATGGCATGCTTCACCTTAACTTGACACCATGTGGAGCTCTGGGTTGAAAATCTGGTGTGCGCCTTTCAGACAGGCCAGGGAATCCGGGGCTAACAAGGGCAAATGTGAGGCAATGTCTTCTCTGAAAACACCTTCTCTCTTGCACACACTTGCACCGACCCCCTCCTGAATGTTTCTGCTCTTTGACTTACGCTCACAAAGTCCAGCTTTTTCTGGGAGACCTTGAGGATTGCAAATGGCTTCCATCTCAACTACAAACAAACAAGCAAAAAAAATCAGAAAGAAAATGTCAACCGTTCTCAAATTATTATGCAAGCCCCAGAAACATTACACATCCTTTCTCCTTTCCCCTGCCTCTCTCTGACCCTTTTGGGTGTCTGTATCATGCTATTAACACCCTAAGATTCTATTGTTCTAGACAAGTCCAGGACTGCATGACCAACAAACCATTTGCTGCTGTATGGGCTAGTCTAGAGCAAATCATTTGTGGATCGTGGCCTTGGTTAATTAGTGTTTGGAAATCCTCTGAGAGCAGGTGCTGGAGAAGGACAGAACACTGACTGCTGGCATTGTTGCAGGCAGCGTCACTTCGGGATTCTTGGGAACTCCCCAGTGTTTGCAGGGAAAAGTTTCCATCACAAACACCCAAATACTCCTGGCCGTGGTGCTGAAGCTGCTAGCAGCAGTGCTAGGCCAGCGTGTAACTCTCCTGACTCTTCTGGAATCACTGTGGGCTGATTACAGTGTTGATGAACACAGAGGATTAATTTTTTTTTAAAGCAGCCTAGGCACTTTGTAACGTTTTGCACAATCTGAAATCAGAGCCTAACGGGCTTGTCAGAGTCTCCTTGAAAATGATCCTTGGGAGGAAAAGACAATCCTGGTGGGCCAGCTGTGCCAGCGGGTGGTCAGTTCAGGGGTTCATCACTTATTAATCAGCTGCACGCCGGGCTTGGCACCGTTCCTTGGCAGATAATCGCTCTGCTCTCTGAAGCCATCTGCTTCCGAAGAAGCAGGCCTGCAATTTCAAAGGCTGGCCCAGCCAGTCAGGGTCGGTTAAGCTGGGAAGCCCTTCCTTCTGCCCAAGAAAGCACCAGCGTGGGTCTGCTGCAGGAAATCTGGAACGGGCTTTCAGAAAGGGTCAGAGCTGGGATAACGGACATAGAAAGACAGTGGGAATGTGAAGAAGGTATTTGTGAATTGCCTTTCACAAACGTTAAAATGAACCAGACACTTTTAAGCGCATGGCAGCTTGGACAAAGTGGGCAGCTCTATGTCAGGTATGGACATCAGGCCCAGGGGCTAAATTTAGCCCATCGCTCGTTTTTTTTTTATTTGGACCCTTTCCAGTTCCTGGCTCGAGTTCCTACCCCAGAGCACTGAAAGAGTGAACTCAGGGGAAGGGAACAGATGGGGGCATGCACACAAGTATAGGGGTTGGATCCATGGCCCAGATCTACGATCTGAACCTTCCTCTCCCTGAGCACACTCCATAAACATCCCCACCTCCAATTTCTTTGTGGCCCTCGGAGCTTGTACTAATTTTCAAATTAGCCCCTGGGAAGGAAAAGGTTCCCCACCCCTGTCATATGAGGAAAGGCTGAAGGAGTCAGGCATGTACAATCAAGAGGAAAGAATCAGTGGGTGCGGGGGAGACACGATAACCACTTTAAAAGATGTAAAAGGCAGGACAAGAGGCAAAGGGTTGAAGCTGCTCTAAAGAAGAATTAAGTTCAAGATTAGGAAGAGTTTCTGAACTACAAGAATGGTCGGGCTGTGAAACAAGTGGAAGGGGAGATTGTAGAATCTCTCTCTCTGAAGGTTTTCCAGAGGAGGCTGAAAAAATATTGGGGATGGCTTGGATCTGGTGAATCATAGTTGATGCAGGAGATTAGGTATTGCACAAGATTTTTTAATTTTTAAAAAAATATTTTGTCCAATTCCAATTGGAATCAGATGAAATACTGATTGTTCCAGTTTTTGATCAAAGTCCGATTTCACCTCTACTGTGAACTCCAGCCGATCTATCCCCTAGACCTGATTTCTGTGGCTTTCAGCAGCACGTAGATGACAGCTCTGTGCTCTTCCTCCAGGGAATGGGTATAATGCATGTAAATGGCTCCAGATGCTTCAGGGAGACTGTCACCTCCCAAACAGCTAATAAGAGTTATTTTGGATTCGGTCTGTGAAAAGGGAGTAGAGACACAAGGGTAGAACAGAAGTCATGAAATCCAGGAACGAGTGTCAGACGCTCGGCTGGGATCCTGTCATGGCTATCAGGGGAATGACTGGTAAACATTTTCCGGTACAGCTGGGAGAATATAGAGATAAATGGTGAAGGGGGCCAGGTGGCTGGAGATTAGCTAAGAAGGATGCATTGAGGAGCAAAGCCTGTAAGACGCAAAAGCCAATTATTATTATGAGACTGTGGAGAGGGGATGCTGTCAGGGGGCAACCGCAGATAAGGCACACGGGGGAGGGGGGTTGGAAGAGAGAGGAAAACATGATTAAAGATGATTTTGAGGCCATAAAGGAAGAGGACAAAAGCAGAGCTTCTGATTTCCCAGAGGAGAAATGGCTTTGGAAGGGAAGTGCGAGCAAGAAGACAAAGGTGAACAGCAAGAACAGCCAGCCCATCTGGGAACCAGCTGGGAGTTAGATGAACTTTTGGCTGAGGAAAAGGAAGAGGAAGAGAGCAGAGGCAGGAAAGACAGCCAGGCTTGTCAGCAGCAAAGCCCATATTCTGTGACAGCCTGGGCTGGAAAACAGCCAGGAGATCAAGGGCAACATTTAATTTGCGAAGCTGCATTTGAGGAAGCATGTTTATGCAGATCAGAGGAGGACCAGGAGTTATGGCTTTGAGGTCTAGGCCTACTCTGGCCACCCGAACGGTGTCTGACTGTGGCCAACTCTTAACTTGCTACCAAAGCTGCTCTTAAGGATAGTGCTGGTTTTTGGCATCAGATTAATGGGGCTTTGGGGAAATGTAAGAGTTCCTCTTATTTTAGTATCCCCAAAACAGTCTGGGAGGTATATTTCGACTCCTTGTATAATGTCACATCCTTAGAATATTTTGATTCCTCGACATCATCAGACTTGCCATTGTGACCTCCAGTATCCTAGGATGAGATTGAGGTTCTCATTAGCCATTTAAACCTGGTAAAGCCCCTGGAGAGGACCTTATACCTCCTGAGATTCCGAAAGAGTTTGCCAATCAGTGGATTTCTTTAATGGCTTCTTTATTCTCTCATTTATTGATAAAACGGGTAAGATACCACAGGGTTGGAAAGTAGCAATAATAATACCTATTCATAAGAAGGGGGCGAGATCGCTTCCTGGTAACTATAGGCCAATTAGCCTGTTAGACATAATTGGGAAATTATATGCTAAACATCTTTTGATAAAAAAGCGGGTTTTAGGAAGGGCCACTCTACGATGGACCAGTGCCTTATTCTCTCTCATTTGATCAATAAATCTGTTTATTCTGGTAAGAAGCTCTATGTAATGTTTTTGGATCTTAAATTGGCTTTCGATTTGATCCCGAGAGAGAGGCTCTGGATCAGACTGCAGGAGACGAACATTGATATTATTATTTCTTATTAGATCTTTACATAAGAATACGTCCTTACGTGTGAAATTAGGTGCCAAGGGACATCTCTCCAGCCAGGTTCAAACCTGCTCTAGTGTTAGGCAGGGATGTATGCTGGCTCCCTCTTTATTTATTTTTTATATAATAATTCCGGCTTTATCTCAGTTAGGAAACCATCCTCCCAAATTGCACAATAAACGTATTTCATGTTTGCTTTATGCCGATGAGGCCGCTTTAACGTCTAGAACTTTGGTGGGGCTGACGCGGGCTATTGACTGGTGTGCAAGTCACTGCAGGTTGGACGGGTTAACTATAAACTATGCTAAAACAAAAGTGGTTGTTTTTGCAAGAAAATCTAGCACAACTAGTTGGGTTATGGACGGAGGCTTATAGAGCAAGTTTAATCTTTTCGCTATCTTGGCCTAATTTTTCACTCTTTAGGATCCTGGCCGGTGCAATCAAATTCTGCAACAGAACAGGTCACCAGGAGCGTGTCTGCTTTTAAAGCTCATTTTGTCCAGTTGGTGATGCTGGCACTAACGTTTTTTTCTGCTAAAATTGGAGGTCAGTTGCTCTATGGGGCCCATTTGTGAGGCCTGGAGAGAGCTATGAGGATGAACAGGGTTCAGTCAAAAAGTTTGAGGTCTTTGTTGTCGCTCCCTTCAGGTACTCCAAATGTGGCTTTGCAGAGAGAAACAAATATGTCTAGATTATCTTATTTGCTGTGGCGTTCTGCTCTGAAGCTGTGGCTCTGATTGTGCTCTCTTAATCCTTCTGGTCTTCTTATGCTGATCCTTGATGATGGTAGCCCCAATAGTTGGCTATCCAAGGTTCAAAATAAGAAAGTCCATATGGGTTTCTCCTTGCCATATTTAGCTTCTCAAGGCTTTGCTAAATCTAGACTTGAATTACTTCAAACATTAGCCGACTTAGAGCTCCAGGAACAATTGGCAAAGCTTAATGGGGTGAGATCTCTTCTATACTATCTGACTATTATGCCGCCTTTAAATTCTTATGCCCCTTGCCTTGATAACTTGTCAGTTTCAATCAAGAGAATTATATTTATTTGAGCTAGATGAAACATTTTTCCTTCTGCCCTCCTGGAGGGACGTTATTCTGGGGTGTCAATTTAACTAAGGAAGTGCCCCCGTGGGTCTGGTGAGATTGATTCAATTATTCACATTTTGCTTTCCTGTAATTTATACCATGACATTAGGCATAGTTTGATTACTCCACTGCTTCAGCATTTTCCTGGAAGGTCTAAAGAGGCATATACAACAATTTTGCTAGCTGACAAGAGTTCTGGAAATAACGGTTTCTGTAGTGAAATTTCTACTTTATGCCAGTAGAGTAAGTGTTAAAAGAACAATTTCTTGATTTTTATATTTGGCTTGTTTTGCTTTTCCTCTTCTCCCTGGGCTGGATGCATTGTTTGTATTAATTTTCTTTTATTGTTCTGTTTTTATCTTCTGTTGTTTTAACTTAAGTCTGATTTGCACTGGTCGTTTACTTTGCATTTTGTATATATATATATTTGTATTTGTGTTACACGTGAAGGCCTTGGCCAAGCATTTTAATAAATATTGATTGATTGACTGCGGCCAACTCACTGCTTCCTCTTTTCCCTCTGTCCGATCAGGATCATAGAATAATAGAGTTGAAGGTTACCTCAGAGGTCATCTAGACTAACCCCCCTGCTGGATGGTCCTATTTACCTTTCAGCTAGTGGATTTGGGGAGGATTGAGCCTTGTCTGAAAAGCACTTTGTGATCTAAGAACATAAGAAATGCCATTTACTGGGTCAGACCAATGGTCCATGCAGGCCAGCATTCTGTCTCTGACAGTGGTCAGCCTTTGTTGCCTCAGGGAAGTATGCGGCAGCAGGTTACAACGGAGTAATCTGTTTCCTGCCATCCTCCCCCAGCTTCCAACAGTCATGGAAGCCCTTAATGGACATGGCTTTCAAAAATTCATTTAGTCCCTTTTTGAAGTCTGGTATGCTACTGGCCTGGACAACATCCTCTGGCAATTAGTTTATTGTATATTGGGTGAAAATCTACATTGCAAGGGGCTAGAAAAGGACAGGGGGTTTGTTAACGCCAGCATTGTTTTATTCCATGGAATAAAACAAAATTGGGCTTTGCATCCATGGTGGTTTCTTCACCACCATGTACTCCATGGTAGTTGTAAGTGGTGGCAGGATTAGGTCCACACGAAGTTACTACAAGATCAAGCCCCCCTATGTGATTCAGTCTCGATGATATTCAACTCCCTCCTAAAAATAAAAATAAAAATCAGGTTTTCCCCTAAGTCTTCACTTTCTGACAGGCACCAGGGGTCTAGAATCCACACCTTTGAAGAGACAGACTCAGCACCTTCCCACTTGCATCACTGCAGCCCAAGGCCAGACCAAGGAATGACATCTCACGGAGCATAATCCAGCCTGAAGACTGAGGGGTCTGGAAATTAAGTGAATACTTAACTTTACAAGTTGGATTTGTTTGTAAAATTTAGTGTTGTTATATTTGTTTGAGAGTTTGTTTGTGGGCTATGGCGAAAGCTAACGCCGTCAATAAATTGAATTGAAATTGACTGAGGGGTCAGGTGAGCAGGAGGCTGCCGGTAACTGGCCCTCCTCCTGTTCCTGCCACACTTCCCTTGTATGTGAAATTCATCCTCAAGGCCAGACCACTTCTGCAAAGCTCCATCCTAGCCCACCTTCCGTCCCAGCTGCCTTTCAGCCCAGCCCGCTCCTACCTGCTGCCTATGCCCTCACCTGGAACTTGCCTTGAACATATTCCGGAGAACCTTTCTTTTTGGCAAAGTTTTTGGCAGGCGGGAATAGAGGTTGGGGTGGGTGAGTTTAGGTGTTGGATGGGATTTTAACGTAATTTGTGTTTTTTAATGCTGTTAAAGGGTAGAAATGCCAGGCTAGAAATTTAAATAAATAAACATTAATTTATGTTTAATCCCTCCCCTACAGACTGAACCCTCGGTTTTGACCCCTTTGCTTGGACATGGACCTTGAGTCTTGGTCGCCCCCTTGGATTTGTCGCCTAACTAGTTCTGATCCTGCAAAGATGATACTCCCCATAGTTTTATCGTTTATGCTTCTCTTTGTATGTATTGATTGATTGGTTTAAAATTTCTACCCTGGCCTTTCCCTTTTACAGCATTAATTAAAAAACAAAATACGTTAAAATCCCATCCAACGCTTAAACTCACCCACCCCAGCCCCTATTCCCGCCTGCCAAACACTTTGCCAAACAGAAAGGTTTTCCGGAACATGCTCTGCGGAGTTCAGACTCTGGCGGACCTCCGGGGAAAGGGGGTTCCACAATACCGGGGCAGCAACCGAGAACACCGCTCTGTGGGCCCTTGTTGTATGTAAGTGGTAGCCACAAGAAAGTGTTCCTGGCCAACTTCAGGGGTTGCAGAGGAACATAGTAGGACGGGCGGCCTTTCAGATATGTGGGGACCAGGCCTTACGCTGCCTAATCCTTCAGGATTCCCCTCTTCCCCTTGTAATGAAGCTAAGCATGTACACCTGCAATCTCTCAGCTTCATCAGTGTAGGAAGGGAGGCGCGGGGCAGGGCTTGGGAGCAGCACACGTAAAAAAGGATCTAGGGATCGTGGTCGATCACAAATGGAACACGAGTCAGCAGCGTGATGCAGCTGGGAAAAAAAGGCTAATGCAGTTTTAGGCTGCATTAACAGAAGCACTGTTTTCAAGTCAGTGGAGATAAATAATGTTCAGCACTGGTCAGATCTCACCTGGAGTACTGTGTCCAGTTCTGGGCACCTCATTTTAAGGAGGACATTGACAAAATGGAGCGGGTTCAGAGGAGGGCAACAAAATGATAAAGGGTCTGGAAAGCAAGTCTTATGAGGAAAGGTTGAAGGAACCGGGAATGTTTAGTCTAGCAAAGAGAAGATTAAAGGGAGACACGATAGCAGTCTTCCGATATCTAAAGGGCTGCCACCAAGAAGGTGGCAAGGAACTGTTCTGCACTGCGTGCCGGGGGCAGAACTTAGAATAATGGGCTCAAGTTACAGGAAGGTAAATTTCGGTTAGATATCAGGAAAAACTTCCTAATAGTAAGAGCCGAGCGGCAATGGAATAGGTTGGGTAGGGAGGTTGTAGGCTCTCCGCCGCTGGAGGTTTTCAAAAAAGGCTAGACTAGATGACCCCCTGAATCCCTCCCCACTCTGAAATTCTATGAATCCCTGTCTCTCCCTACGTTCCCTTACTTCCTTGCCCATTCTAAATGGTAAGCCCCTTGGGGGCAGGGACCTGTTACTATACAAACTGCTTGGCACCAGGCACATTGCTGGTGAAATAATAATAATAATAATAACAACAACAACCAAGCCTTCCTTAAGCTGAGATGCTCACAGCTTTTCTCCAACCCCAACTAGGCATCTTCATCTCCTACATCCAGCCTCCCTGCCCTTGAGCCGAAGGCTCTTTGGGTAGAATGAGCCTGCTTGACACTACACTTAATTGCTGCTTTGGTTCTCCCCAAAAGGTTTTCTCCAGCTCCTTTGGTACTGCCAACATCATGAACCTCCTTTCTGGGATCCTTGGTTGCTTTTATGGCCACCCCTTTGGTCACATGTCCCCCTGTATGACCTTAAATGGCCAATTGCTCCCAATTTACTCCCTGGGACAACTCTGCCCATGAGGTACCTGCTTTCCCGCCACCCTCTTGGGACTACTGTTCCCAGTATGTCCCTGGAGAATACATTTCCCAGAAGCCTTTGGGTACAGTCCCTCCTGCTGCATTTACCTGGTTGGGGTCAGGCTCGACTTCATCCCACTTGTGCGTCAGGTAACCCTGGTCAATAGGGTGAAAGGGCGTATGTCGGACAGAGGGTAGAATTCTGTACAACCAGCTGAAGAGAAAGACAATACTAGAGCATTAGACTGAGATTCTCCAGAAATCTCAAACCCCAGTTTCTCTACCAGGTTGGGAAACCTTTTCCCTCCCAGATGCCACTTTCAAAATTAATACCAGCTCCAAGGGCCACAGAGAAGTTGGGTTTGGGGGCGCTTAAAGGATGAACCCAGGAAGAGGAGGGTCCAGATCATGGGTCTGTGCCAGGGATCTGTCCCCTCTCCTTATGCGCATGCCCTCATCTCTGCTCCCTTCCCCTGCACTCAGTTTTTCTGTGCTTGGGGGTAGGAACTGGACGCAGGAGCCAGATCCAGGAACTGGAAAGGGGCCATGTAAAAACAAGTTGTAGACTGGATTTGCTCCCCCACCCTCTGCCCCCGGTCTGAGGTTCCCCATGTCTGTGTTATATAATAGTTTACATGATCTTGGAGAACTGAAGCCCCTTCTTCCCTAATGCTTCTCCTACCCTTTCCTCTGGGTAGATCTATAACCCTTCCTGTTTCTCTCTTCTTATATTCCAGAGAGGACATTCTAGAACCAACAAACAGTGAAGACGTTTCTACACATCGCAGCACAGCTAAGCAAAATGAAAGAGAGTCACCTACCCTCAACAGATTTTACATCTGCTTCTGCCGAGAGCTGAAATAACAAGAGCTTAGCCTAAGCCAAGAGCATGCTGGGAAACCAACTGTGAGCTGAGAATGTGATTATACAGTGGCATGGGAGATTTCAAGAGGCCTGAAAGCAAACAGGCCTTGAAAGGCTAAGAGCCCTGTTAGTTCCATGTAATGCAGGTTTCGTAAAATCAAATTAATTAGCCTTGCTTCCTATTC
Organism: Sphenodon punctatus; assembly: GCA_003113815.1. Taxonomy (NCBI): domain Eukaryota; kingdom Metazoa; phylum Chordata; class Lepidosauria; order Sphenodontia; family Sphenodontidae; genus Sphenodon; species Sphenodon punctatus. The sequence continues at coordinate 6,917,903 of QEPC01008474.1, forward strand.
CTGACGAGCAGGCTCCAAGTCTTTCAGATAAATAGATCTGCTCTCCACTTCCTCTCTGTCTGTTGCACCAGTTGCCGAGCCTCCTTCTCTCTCGCTCTGCATCCGGTGGTTGAGCTGGAGTGTATGAAAGAAAATGTGCCAAGACAGGAGATGGGTTTTTAACCAGACAGCAGGCCAGAGCTAATCAGGAAGGCAACATACAGGAGTGCCAAGGCCTCTGATCTGTTCTCATTCTGTATTGTGGGGCTTCGGCAGGGGGGAAAGAGCTCTCTCTCTCTCTCTTGTAAAAAGAGAGATTTTCTGTCAGGGACATCTCCACAAAGCAGCCCTGCCTTCCTGTGGTCCCTGGGAGACAAAAGGCCTAATGAGCAGAGCTCTGCTAGGTGGGTCAAATGGGGCATGTAACAGAGTACAGTGACTCACAGGACCAGCACCCCTGAGAAAGGTCTCGAGCAGGACTGAGTATTGGCCCCAGAGCCTGAAGCAGTGAGGCTAATGAGGCACCAACGTACACCTGGGCTGGGACACAGTGGAGAGCACAGGGGGAGTTGGGTGGAGGGAGAAAGTGGCGAGTGAGAGCCCTGGGCACTCTGGAGAGAAAGGCTGTGAAGCAACAGCCCCTCACCAGGCTGGAGTGTAACCTGAAGCCAGGACTGAGTGCAAGTCCTCTGGCACCATAGGAGCCTCCCAGTGAACCCAACCCACAGACAGAGCTCTGGAGTGGAGGGAGGGTTTGGCTTGGCTGGGCCAGGCCGGGCCAGAGGCTGCTTTGGGGAGGAAACCCACCTGTTTGTGGGAGAAGGCCCTAACTTCAGTGGACCAGGACTGGCTATAAGGGGTGTTGGGAGACCAGTTACTGAACAGTCACCCCCAAGCCAAACAGAGTTAAGACCACTTCTCAGGGAACTGAGTAAGCCTTTTGTGGTGGTGGGCCAGCTAATTCCCCATACCAGGGCACTGAGGAGCCTCAGGGAGAACTGTACCCTGCCCGCTGCTACAGGGCGTTTCAGGGGCATAGCTGCGTTGGAACGAGGTCTGGTGCATAACATGGAACAGGTCCCCCAGCCCTCAGCAGAAGGGACACCAGGCAGTGTGGGTCCCCCAGGCTCATGGGCCTTGGGGCACCTGCGCAGTCTGTCCTATTAGAGCTATGCCCTCCCAGTATTTACATTTACGTTAAGGAACAGTAGAAAGGACAGAGAGACTCTCGTGGGGCAGGGACATGCTAAGCTAGCTTTGCAAGTCAGACGGTGGCCACTGGTCAAAGCAGAATGACCGAGACCAAGCTCTAGGTCATTTGCGTTGAAGGTAGCCTTTGTGGTTCCTTGCTGCATGTTGCATGCGAGGCTAAAATGCTCAATGGTTTGAGCTTTTCTCAAACCAGAGGCTGCCAAGGGGCCTCAGTGAGAAATGAAAGGGGTGGCTAACTTTGTACGCTGGGTAATACCCGCAATTTTGACTAGCCTCTCAGTTGCCCCATGTTAGGCACCTAATATGGTTGGGGTAGAGTGGCGGCAAGATCAGGCTGGAGTTTCAGCAGGATCAGGACAGAACAACTGTTGGATCCAATGGGCAGTCCAATAGCACGGTCAGAATCCAGGCAAAGGTTTAATCCGAGAAAATCAGTCCCAAAGAGGCAGGAACCAGATGCACCGGCCTACATGTTGCTCTGCCTGCCTTCTGGTTCTTGTCATGTGCCTTTGATCAAGCCCAGCAGAGGTCAATCAGAGCCTAGTGGGCGGGGACTCTATCAGGCTATCTGAAGAGAAGAACGACGTCTACAGGACCAAAGCACGGGTCCAAGCCTGGGCACAGTGGGGCCAGTCACCCATGTCAGAGTCCCAGAGGTGCGGGTTCAAATCCAGGCCCTGACACCCCAGTACCGAGACGGGTAACCAGCTTCCCAAAACTCCAGGTGGTAATGCTCCTGAGTAACCATCTTACCGACTAATTCTAACTTGCTGTGTTACCAGTTTTCTGTGTGTTGTCATTTACAGATTACCCTCAGGTTTCCATTTTAGCCAAATCATTGTTGAGATTTTGACACAGGCAGCCCTCCCAAGTGAACCCACAAAATAAGATTGCAGACTTGCCGCTGCCAATGCTGAAGTAGCAAAAAGGGAGAGTAATAACACTACATGACTTTTATTTATGTATTATTATTATTGTTGTTATTTATTTATTTAGCCCTTGTACACACCCTCCTTGGACACCCTTTGATCAATAGCATAACTGCATCCGGGAATATTTGAACAGAGGGGTCCCAGAGTAAACCAAGGTAAACATGAAACTGGAAAGAGAGAGAGAAATAATAAGCAGCCAGAAATAACTGCAAGCTTGAAAACACAGAAAAACCAGCAAATCAGTAACTTGGTAAAATAGCACAAGATGGAAAAATGGGTAAATCAGTAAATGCAGGTAACTCAGTAATAAATATAGGACACTAAATAAATGGGCGCCATTTAGTGCTTGACATGTCCAAGACTGTAATTTTGATGGGCATTCTAATTTTTGCAGGTAGCCTTTTCAACTCCTTCCTTAGCCCTGGCCTGGCCAGATACACATGCTCCAGGATGCTGGGGTCAGGCGGGGGGAGGAGATGGTGAAAGTTTCATCACCACTACCAAGATGATGCCAGTTAGTACCGATCCTCATGCCATTTTAGCATGACCAGGGGTGGATGGGGGCAATCAACCCATTCCACAAAGCCTTTCCCTCCCAGAAACCACCCTTCGTGAAGCTGATTTTCCTTCTGACTCGTGAGACCTTCCCTATCTTTCTCCATCGGATCTGTGCACCCTACTCCAGTGAAATCCTCCTCCTCCATATTACCCCTTCTTCCAAGCCCCACAGAAAATTTCTCTTTCTCCCCTCCTGTCCCATTGGATCTGCACCTCCCCCTCTTTCCAGCAGGGTTTTCCCATCCCAACCCACCTAACTCCATGGAGAGGTCTTCTCTCTTTTCCTGACTGTCTCCCCAGGGGTGTAGCTACAGGTAGGGCCACTGCCCCCGGAGCCCTTGATTACAGGGAGCCCAGTTGGACCAGCACCATCGGTTCCTCCTTTTCATTTACCAGAGATGCTTGCCTCTTCCCCAGTAAGACAATGCCATGTACATCAGTTCCGCAAAACCAGAACCACTATTCTGATCCAGCCCTATTTTGGATGAACTGGAGTGGGTGGGTGTTTTTTTTTTGTTTGTTTTTTTAAAGCATGTTCCTATTAATCCTCCCTGCTGTTTGTGGATATTGTGTGAAGTTAGTTAGGTTTTCCCCCATCCCCCACTGCTACTGCAACCTTCCTGCATGCAACGGTTTCTAATTGATTTCACCAGCTGGTGTTACGGTACCTCCTCCAGTTGGTGGGCCGGGGACACGTGAAGGCCGAGCCTGAGAGCTGTTCTGCATATAGACCGTATGGGCAGACCTGAGGGTTGTTCTTAGCCAAAACAATAGAAAAATCGGGTTAAACACAGTTGCCCTGGTATCGCAATAGCAGGCAAATGAAACACAGAAACCTCATTCCAGTATGCAAGGTGGATCAGAAGAACATGGATTTGGCTCATGGCCTTGCCATCTGCTCTCTTATTAACCAGCGATTACTCGTGCATAGTAACTCCAGGTATCATGAGGGTAGACACGAACTGGATGTCATCCAGCCTCGGAGAGCAAGTCCTGTTTCATTTAGGGAACTTGTTTCAACAGCCAGGACAGAGGTTTCCAAAACCTAGGTGCAGGTCACCCTTTCTGCAGGCTGGCCCACACTCCCATACACTTCATACCCTTCGTTGCTTTTTAGGGTCACGGAACTAGACTTAAGTCTCCAAGTGGGGCCACAGAGACAGGGGACCTGCGTTCACTGGGTTTTCCCGATTGGCAGCGATGGGGAAAACGCAGTAAACCTGCATCCCTGCGTACAGAGAACAAGCATGGGAACGGCCAAGCTAGGATATTCGCCAGCTCCTAGTGGAAGGGGTTCATTTTGAGGCTGTGGTTAATTATTTTTTATTATTTTTTTGTGCTTTATGGGGGAGATGCTGTGGGAAGGGGCAACGGGAAAGGGTGGAAAAGTTAATTTGTGAGGGATGGGAAGGAGAAATGTGGCTTGCAGGGTGGCCACTCTACTTCCACGGGCCACAGTGGCTCCCAATTTCCACCAGGGCAGGGTGTGGGGCCCCCACTCCCTCCCAGAAGGGCCCAAACAAGACTACTTGTAGGGCCCCATAGAAAGGGCCCCTGATTCTGCATCTTATTTTCACCCTAGGCCCTCCTTCCCCCAGATGAGAGACGGGGCAGTGGGGGAAGAAGGGTGGGAAGATTTTAAGGCTAACCATGGCCACTTGGTGATGGGAGTGGGGGGGGGACTTGAGAGGGGTGAGAGAAAGAAGAGTGGGAGTGGGTGAGATGGCATGGGTAGGGGAGTTGTTTTGAAATTATTGTAAGCCATCCTGCACAACCTCTGAGACAGAGGGATAAATCTAAAATAACAACCATACAGCTAGCTCTGCCATTCTCAACCCTCCTCTTGTGAGGATGGCATGCTCCTGTGTGGGAGAATCAATAACCAGTGTAATGTTAATCCAAGCTAACACCACTGTGGATGCCAGCATTATAAATACTGCAGAGGGGCAGAGAGCTGCTGTGGGGACTTGGTTTTTTTTAATTAGCTACTTGCAGAACTTTTCATTAACCTTTTTGGCACTGCAAGTGGCAGGGCATGTGCGTGTGCGTAAAACTTTACCTGACCAAAGAACAGCACTGGCTACTTACTGGGAGTCTGGGGGCATTTCACAGGCACTAATTTAACAGACATTCTCAGTGGCTCTCCCACAATGATGGAACTCTCTGCCCTTGGAGAGTCATCTAAGCCCGAGCCTGCTCGTTTTCTGGAAGCAAGCAGTGGTAGGGTTTGGGTTGGATTGGGTGTGGGGGGAAGTTTAGGAGATTGTAGGAGTTAAGGGGATTTTTCATAGATGCTTTTATTTGTTGCTAGCTGCCCTGAACCTTAGTGGGAAGGGTGGGATATGAATTTGAATAAATAAATAAAGATTAGTTCAATTTGGGACATTATGTCATTTTGATATTAGTAGCATTAACACTCCCCCCCCCCCCCAACTGTATGAGTATTTTAAAGGCTCCAGAGGCTGCAGGGCCCAGGGCTGTGAAGATGAGAGAAGGGGGATAGTTAGGACACACTTAGCAGCTGGGAAAGCAGTGCCTGAGCCATGCCCCTCCCTCACCCTTCGCTGTTGTGCCTAGGGGGTCGCTGTCTGTTAGGTCACCTTTTGGCAGCATTTGAGGATTGGAGCCGGACATTTCACAGTTTGTGACTGCAACCCTAATCTTTCTTTCCTTTCTGTTATGGATTCTGTATTGAGGGGAAAGGAACAGCAGAATAACTGCTCGTGGGTTTTTGTTCCAGTTTTGAGCATGTTGTTGCTGACCCGAACCAAACGACATTTGTCAAAATGTTTGAGCAACTGATTTTCTTGTTTGTTTGTTTAATTTTGTTGCAATTTCAGTTACTTCAGTTCATTTGCTCCCAGTTTTTCTGTTCTTATTTCAGCAGGAGCAATGAAAACGAGCAGTGGAAAATGAGTGATAAAAACTGGAAATGTCCGAAATGAATGAACCGGAGATTGCAAAAAAAAACACCACCAGGTAATCCATCCAAGATCAGACGGAGAGTGTTTGTCACGCGGCTCGTTGTCTTCGGGTTGCGTCGTTCAGATTTGACAGGTTTGCTCATTTTGGCAGGTCCTTCTTGTAACTGCAATTCTGCACTAGTGCTGCTTTTAATTTTGGAAGGGGAAAGGTGAGAGCTTAGGGAGCAGGTTGGCGAGTGATCATGTGGTGGGAATGCCACGACCCCCACAGTGAGAGGGGGGGTTACGGGTATGAGGGAAAGAGGGGGAGTTTATGCTATTTCCCCTCCACCATCCGTGAGTAGCGTGGCCAGATATGAAAAAATGTATTTATTATTTATTTATTTATTATTTAAAATTAAATTTTAACAGGTCACATAATTTAAAACATGAGCAAAAAAAAAAAAAAAGAGAGAGAACTTTTTAACACAATTACAGAGCTTGCATCAGCATTTTAAGAGAGAGGTTTGGCCTCACACCAGGACATTTTTGGGACAGAAAATGTGAAGCACAACGGGGTATTATAGGCACCTCTGGCAGCATTTCGGGCTACCCCGACGCTGCCTTTTTTTGCCCCCCCCCCCGGGGTTCGGGTCTTGGGCCCTCCCCAGGGCAAATGGGGACACATCAGATTGGATTTACCCTGACATCGAGTGTACTATGGCAGGCTGTAGAGATTTGAGCTGTTTTTTCCTAAATTATTCCAGCCTGAAAATCCCCAGAACAGTCGGTCGCATTATAGCTTTATATAAATGTATAAAAGTATAAATGAGATCTGCTTATGTTTGTCCCAGTGATCCCGGCTCACAAAGCAGGGGCAGAAGAACTCGTTCCGGATCTCAGCCGTCATAGGGCAGTTCAAAAGGTAATACGGCCGATCTTCTACAGCCGTCTGGCTGCAATAACAGAATCTTAACTCCGATGGTGTACCCCTGTGTCTACCCTCGGCAACATTGGTAGCCATAATATTTAACCTCACCAATGACAAAGCCCTTCTGACTTTGTAATTAGGGATATCTGTGAGGTAGTTCTCATACCCCACTTCTGGCTTAAGCACCAAGTGGCAATCCGTTGGTCACGGATTGCTGCTCTGTCAAACTGGATACTAACGTCTCTAATCCTACTCTGGATTAGGGTCTTAGCCTGCACAAGTGTAATACTCGATAAGGTGAGTCTCGAGAGGCCCACATTTGCCAGGTTTTGGTCTATCGAGTTCAGCCACCTATAGGGCACCAAGGTATTCTCCTGTTCCTGCAGGCAAAGGCTGGGGAGGCAGTTTGTTGCCATTGCATGAATCCTCAGCTAGTACCTCAGGTGAATCGATCTAATTTTATTTATTTATATATTTATTTCTACCATTTTATATCCCACCCCCTCCTGAAAAAAAACACAGCTTAGGGTGGCTCACAATTCCAAACAAAAATAAAAACAATTAAAACGATTAACAAATTAAAAAAATAAATACAAAATCTCAGCAGGGGAGAGTCATAGATATTAAACAGAAAACAGAACCAAAACATTAGAAATAAAAAACTCCCACCCACCCTACCTGTCCCCCTCGCCAAAAGCCTGATGGAACAGCCAGGTCTTACAAAATCGTCTAAAGGAGGAGGGGTCTGGGGCCACCCGGGCCTCTGCTGGGAGGAGTTGCACAGCCGTGGCACGGCCACCAAGAATGCCCTTCCCATTGTGGCCCCCTGAGAAACTCGAGGGACTTCAAGAAAGGCGCCCCCGGTGGACTGCAGGGGCAGATCCAGAGCCCAGGGAGTGAGGCGGTCCTGCGGGTAAGTAGGGCCCAGGCCGTATAGGGCTTTAAAGGTCAGCACCAACACCTTGAATTGGGCCTGGAAGACTACAGGCAGCCAGTGCAAAGACCGGAGCACCGGGGTAATATGCTCCTGGTGGCCCATCCCTGTAAGGAGACGGGCTGTCGCATTCTGCACCAGCTGCAGTCTCCAAACCATCACCACGGGTAGCCCCATGTGGAACACGTTACAATAGTCAAGTCGAAGTGATGAAGGCATGGATGACAGTGGCCAAGCTGGAGTCTGAGACATACGTCCGAAGCCACTGCACCAAATGTAGTTAGCGAAACACGCTCCTTGTCACCACTCCCACCTGGACATCCAGACACAGCTTGGAGTCGAGGAGCACTCCTAGACTGCAAACTTGGGGAACCAGCAGGGAGCAAGCCCCATCAATTATGGGAGACACCATGCCCACCGCCTTCCCCACTAGCATCACCTCTGTTGGGATTCAACTTCAGTCGGCTCACCCTCATCCAGTCCCCCACAGCCACCAGACACTCGGTAAGCACCGAGACTGCAGGGGCTGGGTCGGATGAGAATGAGAAGTAGAGTTGGTTGATGACACCGAACATCAAACCCTTCTAACGACCTTGCCCAGCGGCTGCATATACATGTTGAACAGGAGAGGGGACAGAATGGAACCTTGCAGGACTCCACATGTGAGGGCACGGGGTGCACTTATGAGAAATACAGGTTGCAGGGCTGCACTGGCTCCAGGATTAGAGACTGGCATAGCTGGCCACCCCACCTGTGAGAGGGGGGAAACGGGCGTGGGGTGGGGTAATGCAGGATTACAAGTTTTAATCAGTTTTAAAATTGTAATTTTAAATGCAAATAATTTTGTGCTTGGATGGGGGAAGTTTCCCCCCCCCTGTAAGCCACCCTGAATCCTTTAGGACAAAGGGTGGGGTACAAATCTGTTCATTATTTATTATTATATTTAATAATAATTTTGCACATGTCCAGTTACCAAAATGAAGAACCCAAAATACCCAAAATAACTGAAATGGTGAAATAAATGATGTAACCTAATGATCAGAAGAAGCAGATACGTGGATAGATACCCATTTCAGTTGCAGAAATTATTCTGGTATCTATAGGGGTATTGGAACATGCAAATGGCCACAAATTTTAAAAAGGCTACTATTTTGTTTAATTCTGCTTCTGATAATTGCTTTAGCTGCAGACTGGAAGGCCCCAGCATCCCAATAATCAAAATAGCAGCTGTACCTGTCCCTCTGGTAAGGCTCCGGGGCAACGTGGGTCTTCAGAGGCAAACTCATTTCCGAATCCCGACATGTACTGTAAAACACCACCACAAACACACACAATGAATGAAGTCGGTATGGATGCTTCTCTCATACCGTGTTAACGAGAGACACTCTAGGGGGCAGTCTATGAAACTAATTGGCAGCAGATTGAAAACAAATAAAATAAAATATTTTTTCCACACAACGCACGATCAACTTTTGGGACCATTTTTGCCACATGGTCTATGTGGGTTTACTTCTTCAACAGACTGTCTTTGTGATATGCCCCATGCTCTTTGGTGAACGACAGGCACACCTGCAATCAGTTGCCCAGTCAGCTCCAGAAACTCTGGAGAGGGTTCAAGGCCTGGGCCCTAAGACTGCCTGTCTGCCATATCCACTGACATTGGTACACAGCATGCAACTAGGTTGTACCATTTCTTGTCTGATATTTAAATTGGAAGTTCCTTGGGGCAGCTGGGACCATTATTTTCATTCAGTGTTTGTACAGTGCTTAGCACAGTGGAGTCCCTGGCCCGTAGCTGAGGTACCTAGGCAGGGGCGTAGCTACCATGGAGGCAGCAGGGGGCTCAGTTGAGCTCATGCCCAGAATTCCAGGGGGGCCTCTGCATGTAGCCTGAGCATCAGCAGGAAATTTTCAGAGTGGGTGTGGGAGGGAGCAGAGCCAACACTCTGCCCCCACCCACTCTGAACATTTCTAGCACTGTTCAGGTTACTTGTAAACAATGCTTTCCCCCCCTCCCCCTTTTCAGGCTGCATTTCCTGATCAAGTTGGCAAATAGCCATTGATGAACCTGTCCTCTATAAACATATCAAGTCCTTTTTGAAACCGTTACACTGCCCAGCTGCTCTCTCCAGTGCTGTGGCTCCCTTTCCTGACCAGGGGTGAAGCTACCATGGAGAGAAGGGACTCAATAGGACCTGGGCCCTGAACTCTAGGGGGAGTCCTATGCAAGTGGCCTGAGCACTGCTAGGGAATTTTCAGAGTGGGGAGAGGATGGAGCGGGGGCCAATACTCTGCCCCCACCCACTCTGAAAAAATTATAGTGCTGCTTCGGCCAACTGCATCCCCACCTCCTTCCAGGAAGGAAGTTTTTAGAGTGGGCAGGGGTGGAGTGTTGGCCACGCCCACTCTTTAAACTTCCTCCCTGGTGAGGTTGCTGCCAATCCAGGGGTGGCCTCACTGGAATCCAGGCAGCGCCACAACCTTTGCAGGGGAAGGTCAAGCCTGGCCAGAAGCCTTCAGAGGGCTGTCACGGAGAAGCCACCACCCCTTGGCTTTAGTGCAGCCTATAATTGGGACACGAGCCCAGGCCCACTGCAGTCTTGCTGTGCCACTGCATCTAAGCATTACCCTAATAAACAAAAGGGGAAATACTTGGGCACAGAGGGTTTAGGGGGACCAGTGGCCCAAGCCATTCTCCTGCAAATGACCAGAAATCAAAAGACCAGAACTCTGCTTTCCCTGTGTTTCTCAGTGCTGCAAGAGGCCTACCGCTACTCAAAGCCATAGCCTACCACAGGCTGTCCCTGGCAAATTTATTTCCTTGGAGGGGCTTTCTCCGAGTGGAAAAGCAGCAAGATCTGATGAGACCACAGTCATCCTAGAGAATGAACAAAGCATCCCCCGCTCCCTGCATTTCCCCTTGACTAGAGATGCAAGCCTTTTGGGAGACCGCAAAGCGGTGTGCCTGTGCGGGGAAGGGCGGGAGGCAATACCGTTTCCCCCAGGCTTGATGCAGTTAGTGAACTCTGTCTGGTGGGAAGGGGGTTAATGCAAAGTGCCTGCTGCGTGTGGGAGAGGCGCTGTGTGATCGTGTTAAATATTCTATGTGCCTGGGAAGCCTTCCAGCTTCAGATTGATGGAGTGCTGTGCAATGGTTTATGGTGCTTCAGAGATACGATTAGTTCATGTGTCTCATCTATCTCCAGCAATCCTCAATTCTGCGATGGCGACCAGAGCGCTTAGCTGCTGCTGCAGCAGATGGGGGTGGGGGAAGGTGCGCAAGAGAAGAAACTCGCTTAGGGTTCAGCTTTCCATTATAGGAGACTGTTATTATAAGAAACCTCATCAGCTCCTCCCAAAGCCGAAAAGACTTAAGCCATCACAGCTGATCCATCAGCTGAACAGAACGCCGGCTGCATCAAAATTACGATGTCCCAGGAGCCCATCCGTTCTCGTTGGCTGTGTGATGAAATTTCAGAAGCAGTTTATTATAATGGAGGCAGCTCTGTGTTTGTGTTCTCCTGCACGGCCATATCTAGCACAGCCCAAGAGCATGAGAAAACTGGCTGAACAGCTCGGGGGTGTAGGCAAGTTGTTGCTGACGGAGTCAGCCACTCTCTGCTCCCCCCCAGCACATGGCCAAGTCTGGAAGGAGTTGCAGAGACATTCATCATCCCTTCCAGATTTCAGAGATTGGGACTTAGGGTGGTTAGAGGGAACTTGACGGCTCACATCAGAGGGGAGCTGGTATTTGGGAGCAAGTCTAGCGGCAGTGTATTAAGCTGCCGAGTCATTGTTTGTCAAATGAGTTTTCCAGCTGGGGAGGAGATCTCTCTCACAGGTAACTGCACTTAACACTGGAAAAAAACAAACATCTGTGTCTCATTCGCATGACAGCAGGATTGCGGTGAGGAAATTGCAGCTCGTCACTGATTTATTAATGATTAGACTTCAAGGACTCAACACTGTTCGAATGCAAAATGACTCAACCTCCAGCTCATGCCCTCGTGGGTCTTCCTAAAATCCAACCTCGCATGCAGCATCTCTCTCTCTCACACACAAAATCAGATACATTCAGGTTATTTTAAATCAAAGCCGCCATTTCAATTTTTTATACCAGATTTTTTTTTTTTTAAACGGGAAAATGTCAAAGGGGGTGGGGTGAGAAAAGCCTTGATAGCTGAGCAGGCTGGGAGTGGGAGACAGAGCTACGTTACTAGTTAGAGCTCAGAATACATCCACGGTGGCTAAGGGGATCTGAGGGGGAGGAGGTTGGGGGGTAGGTGCAGAGATATGTCCGTCTGAGGGAGAGCTATTTAGTGGATGGGTGAGTTACCCATCCATCTCACAACATTCCCGCAGGTTGCCTTAGCAGTGCCATTGCAAAGGGTGGTCATACCTCCCCTTTAAAAGAGGATGCTTATGAAAAATACATGGTGCAGGGCTGCACTGGAACCAAGGTCAAACCACAAACCCGAGTCTCAGAGAAGGAAGACTAGGGCCAGGAGGGACCCTTGACTCACACTCTCACCCACACAGACACCCACCCATGGAGAGGGAGACTGGGCTCGCGGAAAAGCAAACCCTCAGGATCTTAGTTGGCCTTCGGAGCAAGAGCCCCCAGTCTAGATCATCACGGGATGGAGAGTAGCGCAGAACCTGTAATATCCCACGCGCATACACAGTTGCACCGAGGGAGCAGGACGGGGTACCGGGGAGTACCACAGACCAGGCAGAAGGGAGAGGGCACCCGGGGTAGGAGACTCACACCAGGAGGGTACCAGGGGAGCGTGCATGACAGGGGAAACAAGAAGGGGTCCAACCACACCACCCACCCAGTCAACTCCACGCCCACCCAGTCATTCAATCACCCGCACTCACCCACGCACGCCTTGTGACAACCTCACAATGCGCAGCAACAGCAACAAATACAGGATCAAAGGGAAAGGAAGGGGGCCAGTCTCACAGGCGAGTAGCGCTGATCACCAGCAAAGATGGACTGGCAATGGGCTCCTTTTATCCTTCACATTCGTTAGGGCGCGCAAATGCTCTGAGCGCAGCAGCGGAACTGGAGGGGGTGTGGCCAGAACGCGTAGTGGCGGTACGTCTGAGATGTCCCTGGCAGCTGCGGGGGGGGGGGGGGCGCTCCGTCTCCTCCAAGTCCTTGTCTCGTGCTGTCGGGACTCCCGCTTGGGGGTGCGCGGCCTCCAGTGGGACCGCTGATTCTGGGGGTGGAGCCTGTTCGCGCTGCTGGGGCTTGCGGCGGGGCCCGGACCTCTGCCGGGTAGGTGCCCAGGGTGTGTGTGTCTCCTCTCCGCCTACGTGCCCCACACCTCAAGCACCGGTACCGGGGCCTGACAGAAAGAGGGCTGCACATACATAGAACAGTTGCGGTGGCCATTTTGCATATGGGATGAACACGGTACACGGTAAGTGGTACATGGTAAATCACGGTAAACGGTAAATCGCAAAAAATTCTCAAATGAGATCTCGAACCATTACAGACATCATCCCAAGATCTCAATAACAATTCTTAATTTTCATGAGAAACAAACTTATTCCCTTTTCAGTCCTAATTGAGATGTCAGAGAGTTCTGACTGAGATTTGCTTTGCAACATGTCACAAAGAGCAGGGAAGTAGCTAAGTTGGAATGAGACCCCTGTCCCCCCGTGAAGCAGCAGTTGTGGGCCTCCCAGGTTTGTGGGCCCCAGTGCAGCTTCACTGCCTGTCCCTGTTATAGCTACATCCTTGAGGAGGAGCTTCCAGTAGGGACTGTAACTAGCCTGAAGACAAGACCCGAGTTAGTAATATTCAAGTCAAATTAGCATTTGCGTTAAGTATATCTTTTTGTATCCTTATTGCAATGGGTTGGGTGCTGGCCCTTTACGGAGCATGAGCCTGGGCCTTGGCTTCTCAAACACCTCACCCCCGCAGGGACTATAAGGGCCCCGAAGTGTGGTGGCTCTTGGAGTTGCTACTTGGCTCTCATGGAATGCAGAGCTCCAGCCTAATTGATGGTTCGCTGAGAGCTCTCCAGGATACTAACCAGGACTATGGGTGAAAAGAGATGGGGCTGGAGCCGGCTGGTGTGTGCGGTTACTCCGTGGAACCCCCACACAGCCGTCACTCCCCGGTTTCAACGTGGCACCCTAACAAACGGGCCAGTGCCACGCTCTGCCCACTCCGTCCCTCCCCATCGCCAAGACACCATTGTTTCTTTGACTGCTCTAACTGCTGCTTCCATGACTCTATGGTCCTGGAGGACCTGAAGGCACACAGAGGCTGCATGTACAGCAAGTAAAATATAACATTTTATGACCTGGAGATTTCAGGCAATGGAGGGCTGACACTTGTCGACTGGCGTGCTCTGATGAGAGCAGCTGGTCGTAAGAGTTGCCGGCCTTATAATTTGTAGTGGTCAGGGTGAAATTACACGCCCTCTATAGCCCAACCCCTTTAACCCTTTCCTGCAGGGCCCTGCTCCCTGAGGCAAAGAGGAAAAGACGGGGAGACGGCCCCACAGAAATAACCCATCCTGGGGCCTCAGGAGAACTGTACCTGAGGCTGCCATGACTGGCTTCCCTGCAGGGGCTTGCTTCAACTTCAGGGCATGGGCCATGGCACCCACCGGCCCTGCTTAAGGTCAGCTCTAGCTGGTGGAGACATCAAGTGTGAAGTTATGGAGAGCCCAGAGAAAAGTCAGCCAGACTGAACCCTGAATCTTTGCTATGTGGTCTTCACAATTCTGGGAGGGCAAGCCCCCCAGCCCGTGGTCCCCATAAGAGCAATCTGTGAGTCGGGGCATGGAAGATTAAAAGCAAGCTTTTTTGAAATCTGCCCCACCTCCAACTTGTCACCATCAAGGCAAGTTAGTTCAGAAAGGCTACTCCTAGGGGGTGCATTCAGCAGCATTACCAGCAGCTGCCCCGTCCCCCCCCCCCCAAGAGGGGGCTCTGCAATGAGGGTTGACAGCTATGCAAATTTTCAAGGAACATGTTGCAGGGCCTGCAACATGTATTTTCATACATGCGCCTTAAAAATTTGCATAGGTGGCAACTCTGCCTCCAACGGCAGGGTATGGCGGGCCATCTTACCAAGATTTTATGCTTTAGCCCAGGGATGGGGGACCTTCACCCGCTGAGGGCTGGATCTGTGCCTCTTCAGGGCAGAGTGACCTGCTGGAATGGTGTGACCGCCTATGTCGGGAGCATGGCTCCCAGTCCAGGAGTGGTCTGTGGCCATTGGATGGCTAATGGGTGTTATGGCGGGACTCAGTTGGACGGTCCAGGGAGGAGCCACCGGAAGGGACAGAGCTGCAGGCAGAGCGCGGCCTGGGACAGGCAGTTAGATTTAAGCGGGCAGCTAGGAAGCAGCACCTGTGAGTGCTAGCATGCTAAGCGGGTCTAATAAAGATCCTCAGTGAGTTGAACCTACCTGACTCGTCTCAGCTCATTGTTACATTCTGGCAGTGGATCAAAGAACAGCCACAGAGAGAACTGGAGGAGCAGAGCTGGAATAACGCAATCCATAAAACCTCCAGCCACCTTAGACTTCAGCGGAAAGATCCTAGCAGAGGAATGGAACCGCTGGAAGCAGGAGTCCAAGCTCCACTACCGAGCTGGCAATGATGAAAGCAGAGGAAGCAACCAAGGTACAACTGCTTTTCTACCTCATTGGAGCACAGGGGAGGAAGATTTGCATGGGCGGGAAACTAAGCCAGTCACCACCACCCTGTTGGCGGTGATGAGCAGCACTCTAGAGATCCACTGTGTGCCGAAGCACAATGAGACAGTGGAGCGCTATATGTCTTTCATGCGGGATCAGCGGGATGGTGACGGCCTAGAGGCCTACGTGGCAGACTTAAGAGCCCTAGCAAGCACATGCAAGTTTGAAGACCTAGAAAACTCGCTAATTAAAAACAGGATTATGTGTGGCACTGGGGACAGACAGTTAAGGGAGAAGATGCCCCATAAAGGGGAGCTACCCCTACCCGAGTATTTGGATATGGCACACGCTGCAGAGGCCGCCAGACAGAGACTGAGAGTTTTGGAGCCCAGAGGACTAGACGCAGTGGTTGGGATGTGGCAGAAAAAGCCCAATATCAAAACTAAAAGAAAGCTGAAGGAGCCACAGCGCAGCAGGCAGTGCTCTTATTGTGGCAGGCTCTATGAGATGACGAAAGAGGAGTGTCCGGTGTTTGGAGAAAGATGCAATTCTTGCAGCAAACCTAATCACTTCAGCAGCATGAAACAGCTAAAAGAAAGCAACGGGTGCAACGTATGCAAGAGGAAGAAGCAGCCACCACACCAGAAAGTGAGGATGATGAACCATATGTGATGACTATCAGCGCAATGCCTCAGTCTCACCATGTGAGGGCCGTAGGAGCCAAGAGACAGTCAGCCATCTTTGCAACCATGCAAATAGGGGGAACAGAAGAGTTCGTTTCCAGCTAGTCAGCGGGGAATCTTGCAACGTGATCCCCAGGGAAGAGCTTAGACCTAACACGGTGATCAGGCAGATGAGAAGGACCGTGGTCATGTACAACGTGAGCACTATACAGCCAGTGGGTAAATGCAACCTAACGCTGAGAAATTCAAGAAATGGGAGAAAATATAACTTAAAATCTGTGGTAGTGGAAGGACAAGACCAACCACCACTACTAGGAGCACAAGCAATCCAGAGCATGGATCCCATCAGAGTGCAGCACCAGAACTTCGTACATGCAGTTAAGCAGCAGATAAGTGTCACAAGAGACAGAGTTCTGATGCAGGACCATCAAGCCAAGCAGCCACAGATGGGAGGAACAAGGGACAGAGACCTAACAGAGTACGAGGATGTTTTCAAGGGAGATGGATGCTTCAAATGAAAGGAGCACCTTGAATTTGATCCTGCTGTGGCACCAGTGTGCCTTTCACGTAGAAAAATACCGGTGGCACTCAATGAGTCAGCCAAGAAAGCGCTAGCCAGCCTATGCAAACGGGGCATCATCAAAGTGGAGGAACCGAACACACCGTGGGTGAGCAGCATGCTCGTGGTGGTGAAGTAACCATCAGGCAAACTACGTATATGAATTGATCCAAAGCCACTTAACAAGGCTCTGAAAAGGACACACTACCCTTTGCCTAAAATCGAAGATGTGCTTTAACTATCCAAAGCACGCTTCTTCATGGTCTGCGATGTAAGAGATGGCTTCTGGCACGTTTGGCTGGATGAAGCATCCAGCACACTAATGACATTCGCAATCCCATTCCGAAGGTACAAATGGTTACGCATGCTAATGGGCATGTCCCCAGCTCCAGAGTTCTTCCAAGTCATCTACACGAGGCTCTGGAAGGTCTTCCTGTGGTGAAAGTCATTGCAGATAATGTCCTCATATACGGGGAAGGTGCTAATGACAAGGAGGCAGAACGAGACCATGATGAGAGACAAAATGAAACTGAAGTAACGCCAGGTAGCATACATAGGAAAACATACTGTCTGCTGAGGGTCTGAGATCAGACCCCAAGAAAATTCAAGCCATCACAGAGATGCCTCCTCCCACAGATATGAAAGAAATACAGAGACTGATGGGTATGGTAAACTATCTATCCAAGTACTGCCCAAACCTGGCCACTAAGGCAGAGCCACTACAACACCTGATCAAGCACCATGTAGCCTGGGACGGAGGAGAACCTCAGGATAAAAGAGCTCCTAACTAAAGCACCAGTCCTTCAGTAAAAGCCAGGTCAACAGCTCGTATTGCAATTTGATGCCTCGAAGAAAGGGCTAGGAGTAGTCTTGATGGAGGACAGACACATCGAATGTGCCAGTCGTCAGGCACTCTCAGAGACTGAACAGGGATACACACAAATTGAGAGAGAGTTGCAAGCAGTAGTATTTGGAGTGGAACAGCTCTACCAATACACGTTTGGACATCCAGTTGTGGTGCTCTCAGACCACAAGCTGCTTGAGACCATAATGACGAAACCCCTACTCGGGGCACCGAAACTATTGCAGAGATAGCTGATGAGACTACAGAAATATGATCTACAGATCAAGTACTGATCACGCTGACACGCTTAGCAGAGCCTTTATTGAGGGGTGAGGAGACACGTGGAGATTAAGATATTGGATCTATCAGCATGCTATTCTACGTGTCAATCAAAAAAGATAAACTAGAGGAGCTAAAGAATGCAACCGATTGAGATGCAACCCTACAAACACTGAAAAACACGATTCTAAAAGGGTGGCCAGCAGACAAAGCCCAGATACCGGTTGGCACAGAACCCTACTTCCACTGCAGAACAGAGCTCAGTGTTCAGGAAGGGCTGATATACAGAGGCCTGACCATCATGATCCCCTCTTTGCTTTGACCTAGAGTCATGGAGAAAATACATGCATCCTATCTGGGAATCAAAAGTTGCCTACGCTTGGCAAGAGACTGTGTATACTGGCCAGGTATGGGAGCCCAGCTGAAAGCCTTCATAGAGGGCTGTGAAACTTGCAGGTCAGACGGCACCCAACAACGTAAAGAGACGCTATGGTCACATGACCCACCAGTTTGTTCATGGGAGAAGATAGGAGTCAATCTCTTCACACTCTAAGACCAACAATACCTCATCACCATTGACTACTATTTTAATTTATGGGAGATTGACAAGCTGGAAGACACAAGATCCAGAGAGATAATAGAACAATTAAAAATGCAATGCGCCAGACACGACATCCCAGACAAACTCATGAGTGACAACGGACCACAATTTGCATCGGAAGAATTCCGAATGTTTGCCCAGCAGTGGGAATTCAAACACGTGACCTCCTCACCAGCCTACCCACAGAGTAACAGGAAGGTTGAATCGGCTGTCAAAACAGTAAAATTACTACTCAGTAAAGCTACAGCAACGGGGGCAGACCCCTACCTAGCCTTCGTGGCCCATCGCAACACGCCCACTCAAGGGTGCAGTAGTAGCCTTGTACAAGCCTTGATGAGGTACAGAACGAAAACGCTACTCACCATCTCCAGTGAACGCCTAAAACTCAAAATCATTGAAAACTGGCAAATCGAAATTGAAAGGGCACAGCAAAAACAAGTCCACTACTATAATCGGTCAGCACGAGACCTGCCTACATTGACAAACTGCACCCCTGCGTGGATACAGTCCCTGGAAGGGTTCCAAGCCATTTGGCCAAGTCGGTAGCACCCAGATCCTACAAAGTGACCACTCGAGACGGTCACACCATACGCAGAAATTGTAGACATCTTAGGGTGAGACAACGTTCGGGGCACAGACAAGACTGCAGGAGTGAGAGTCCACATCAGCCAGAAAACCCAGTGGAAAGTGACCAGAGCTTCATGCAGCAGCCAGAGGGTGAGGAGGAAGACCCTGAGGTCAGGGATCCTGATCCGCCAACTCAGCAGACAGCTGAGGAAGAAGAAAGGGGGCGCCCTGATCTTAATCACCTGAGAACACTGAAGCACCTGCAGGACTTTGTCCTGAAATGATGTCGTGGTAAAGACAGTCCTCCAACAACAGCCATGTGCTAGCAATCTCTGGCTGTTACCCTTCATGCAGACTGTATAATATACAGTGTATAGTGTAAATATGGGGGTTTTCTAGAAAAAAAAAAGGGGGGGGGATGTTATAGTGGGACTCAGTTGGTACGGTCCAGGGAGGAGCCCCTGGAAGGGGCAGAGCGTGGGTTGGGACCGGCAGTTAGATTCAAGCAGGCAGCTAGGAAGCAGCACCTATGAGTGCTAGCATGCTCAGCAGGCCCTAATAAAGATCCTAAGAGACCTGACTCGTCTCAGCTCATTGTTAGAGTGGGCTGCTGGTGGTTCACAGCACGTGATGTTTCTCAGCACCCCTGCTTTACCCAGACACAAGCTAGTGGGCTTGATTAGAGAAACAAGGGGAGGAGATTCAGTGGCCTGTGCTGGATATAAGAACAGACTAACAGTGGCCCCTTCTGTCTTTGTGATCTGTGAATTTACAGAGCAGTGGATGGAATTTAAGATGGCACGGCTATTTTTTAAAGACCCTCAATGGTATAAGTCCTGGCTGTATTGAAGACTGCTCCTGGAACCTCACCCTGATGGCTCTCTGACTGCACTCACATACCACCCGCTGTTTGGGGATCCCGTCATCCATGCCTTAACGGGGTGGGAAGGCAATTGGGCTTTTGCTGTGACAGGCCCCTCAGTGTGGAGCTCCCTCTTTAAAAAGCATCGGAAGATTGATTGATTTATTCATGTGCTTTTAGGGCAGGGGTGGGGAACATTTTTTCACCCAGGGCCACTTTGAAAATGAGTACAGGCTTAGAGGGCCGCATCGAAGTTGGGGACGGGGTACATAAGAGGGTCCAGATCATGGATCTGTGCCATGGATCTGCCCTCCGTCCTTGTGCGCATGCCCCCATCTCTGCTCACTTACCCTGAGCTCAGGTTTTTACTTACATCCAGGGGTCAGAGGCCAGAACTGGAAAAGGGCCACATGCTTGGTTGGCCCCTGGGCCTGAGGTTCTACACCCATTTTAGGGGATCCACCGCTAGATTTTATTTCTAACCCTTTTTACACTTTTCCTCTTAAAGTTGTGTTTATGGTCTGTCTTTTATTGTAATTTTAGATTTTATGCACCCTCATTTGAAGGCAGGTGGGGGGAGGAGCATTATACAGATAAAATTACTGTTATTCTGACTTTTTGTAATACTTGCCAGGTGGGGATGGACTGGTGAGGGGAACTGAGAAGGAGTTTTCTCTGCAACGAGAGAAGTTTGCAGTGTTTCTAGTTTTCCACTGCACTCTGGTGTGATCCTGCCGCATTTAATGCAAATGCGATATTAAGAATTCTACTGATTGCATTTTGTCTTTGTTTTGACATTTTTCAATACAATTGGGAGATGAAAGCCCAGCACAGCATAAAAAATTAAACACCGTTCACTGATTTGAATGACTGGGATGCAAAGTGATGCGCTCTCATTGGGAGCTGCATGCTGACCTATAAACCATAACCTTTTTCTGAAGAGATTAGACAGCAGGCACAGAAAAACACTTTTGAAGTCTAAAGACATAGACTGGCATCTAATTAATGCTCCTCTCCCAGCACTGTGCATAATACATTTTGCTGTACATGACAGCTGGTTGAGACTGAAGATGTATTGCTGCTTATCTCAACACATTAGATTGTGTGTTGGAAAATGTTAGGCTACACCAGGGGTGGGGAACCTTTTTCGTCCCAGGGGTCACTTTGAAAAATAGTGCAAGCTCTAGCGGCCACAAAGCAGTTGGGGGCAGGGGTGCACTCGGGAAGAAAAGCGTGCAGTTTATGAATCTGTGCCACGGTTCTGTCCCCTCTCCTTGTGTGCATCCTCTCATCTCTGCTCTCTTCCCCTGAGCTCAGTTTGTCAGTGTTTGGGGGTAAGAACTGGATCCAGCGGCCAGATCCAGGTACTGAAAAGGGCCTACATAAAATCTATCTGCGAGCTGCATTTGGCCTCTGGGCCTGAGGTTCCCCGCCCTTTAACTAGAAGTGACATCTCCAAGTTCTCATGGCTCTATGGTAGCCTGGCTGACCAATGCCCGGTGTCAGGATGGGGTAATTCACCAGATGTTAAATCTGTATTGTGTCTTCAGTTAGGATGTGCAAGGAGGGCAAGTTTTTCTAATTTCTATTCTGGTTTCAGACACAATTTTGGTAGGGTTTTTGTGTTTTGCGTCTCAAAATGTTTGGACCTGCTACAGTGGCAAGCAAGCTTGCAGGGTGAGATCCAGCCCTCTGTGTGCATACTTTCACACGTGCACAGGTGGTGATCCTACAATAAACAGTAAAGGACCCTGGTATTGGTGAGCTACGGAGCACCAGGCAGGGGAATGTTAAGCCCTTGCCCCATCCCATCCAGTTTCCACTTCTGTGGAAGCAAGCCAAGCCCTCGAATCACCAGGCACTCAAAGACCTAAATCAAGTCAAGGTCCACTCCTATAGCTCACCATTGTTGGCTCTAAACTCCCCGCCTGATCAGCACAACACACCATGAAACTTGAAAGATGTTCAAACTGCTAGAGCAACCGTTAAATACATCCAATTAGAAATGGAAATTAAGAGGCACAAAGCCCACTAACACCGATCTGAAAACTGCAGGGCATTTTGCGGTGTTTTGAATATGAAAGCCAAAGAGGGCTTTTTGCGGTGTTTATTTGCAGCTGCCTGCCCCAATCTCCCTTAGTGCTTAGCCAGTACTAATGGGTGGGTGCAGGGCCTTCCTGTGGGGGGCAGAGTCCCCTCCCTCTTTAGTACTGGCTAAGCACTCCTGCTTATTGCTGACTGGCAGAAGCAGCAGCAAAGGGAGCCTGGGGCAGGGTGCCGTGGCACAACACACACAGCGCTGATGATTCAGCTGCCCTGCAGGGCATGGTTGGTTGGCATCCCTCATGTAGATGCCCTCTGGTCACCACCATGTTGGCCATAGGCTAGTTATGGCTCTGTTTATTTGTGTTTTATCCAAACCTGAATGCACAACCCTGGTTTTCTGCTGCTTCGAGGATCTACTGAAGAGATCCCTGGGCAGAAAACCTCTAATAATCCATATTCACTCTGGCCACTCAAAATAAAAACAATAATACAAACATGTATTTTCTACCCACTGCAGCTATCCATGGCGGCCTGCTGCCTCTTCCAATGAGCTGGGCCTGCACAGGGGCAGCTGTAGTGTGAGCCCTGCTTGGAACTAGGCGGCTTACTGGGGCTGGGAAACATCCAGAGGTGGGGGCCCCTCCACTGCAGCCTAGTCAGCATAGTGGGGAGTCCATGCAAATACAAGATGAACCACTCGTCTGATCTGATCTACTGTCTTGTTCCTACATCACTAAGGAAAATATAATATTTTGCCCTTTCAAACTCCCATGCACCGTCCTAGGGAGCACAAATCAGCATTATGCGAACTGGTGGAGTGCAGTTTGAAAAGCTGCTCAACACAGCTTCAAACCGCACCGTCTCTACCAGTTTGCATAAAGCTGAATTGTGCGCATTAGGTGCATTCACACCAACCTGGAAGTGCGTGTTGCTTTAAATCAAAAGTTGCCGCCGCCGCGGCTGTGCAAATTAAGCAAACGTCAAAATGAGCCCCGGGGAGACGGAGTTGGGTCCGGGACACCGCTGGACCACCTCTCCGAAAAGCACGACGCAGGTAGGGACTGGGGTGGGGAGGCAGCCCGAGGTTGGTGGCAGTGACGTCCAAGCCGCCCGTGGGATTGGGAGGGTCTGGGCGGGGAGGGAGGGTCTGCCCCCCCTTCCCCAGCAGCAGGCAGGCTCCCCTCCACCTGCACCCAGATCCCCCTGCTTCCCTCTCCCCCCGTCTGTACCCAGATGCTCCTTCTTCCCTCTCTCCCCCCACAGCCTGTACCCAGATGCCCCTGCTTCCCTCTCCCCCCAATAGATGCCCCTGCTTCCCTCTCCCCCCAATAGATGCCCCTGCTTCCCTC
>QEPC01008474.1:6947647-6958271 GCA_003113815.1 Sphenodon punctatus
CGCTAGCAGAACTAACTGTGGTTCAGAACCAGCTAAGCTAGATTCCAACAGCTGATTTAGGGAAGAAAAGCTGCAGAGACTAATTATCTCAACTCTGAGTGATCAGCTTCCCCCACACCCTCCTTCTAGTAAATCTTTAACCTCCAGGTACATTCCCCAGCAGTAATCACAGTCATTTTTGGCTAAGAATGAGTCAGGAGAACAGGAGTACCAACCCACACATGGTTTCCTTTGAATTATCCAGCACTTATGGCTTAAGCCTAAACCACGCTTTTATGTTTCATTCTAAATTTTTGCCTGGGTGCAGGAACGACTGGGAGAATTTCTAATGGTCTGTGTGATGTAGGAGGCAAAGCTAGGCAACAAAATGGTCTCTTTGGGAAAAATGGTATTTTTTATTTCTTTTTGGGAAATAAAGATCTACAAACTGATAATTAACTCATTTGATCTCCTTCTTATAGGAACATCTTAGAGAACTGAATAGGAAATTTGATTAGGTCCTGGCAGGAGCAAGGCTTGAACCTTTGGACTTGGAGGCAGACACTTTTGCACGCTCTGCCACCTGGACTACTAGGCACTTGCTAGGAGCTGTGATCTGGTACTCCCTCGTCCCCGCTATCTCCCTGACGGGATGAGCTGTGCCTGTTTTCCCTCTCGGCTGCCTGGACTATATAAGGAGCACACAGGAAACATTGTCACCTGTCAGGTACTTCTCCCACGAGAAAGAGATTGGCCACTGTCGGAGACAGGATGCTGGCCTTGGTGGACCATTGGTCTGACCCAGTACGGCACTACTTATGTTTTTATGTAGAGACACGTTCCTGCCCCGAGGGGCTTACAATCTAGGAGAGACAAGGGAAAGGGGGACATGGGGCAAGACCAGGATACATCCACAAAGTTGAGAAGTGGCAGCTGCACATGCTTAGCGTAGTTACAGGGGGGAAAGGTACTCTGAATGAATGATAGGACGGTAGAAAAAGCATGGGCAAGGAGCTAGGGAAAGCCTGATAGAAGAGGTAAATCAGGGTGGGAAACCTTTAGGCTCTCAGGAGCTACTCTGAAAATTAATACAAGCTCTGTGGGCTGCATAGAAGGTGGGAGTGGGGGTGCTTATGGGGTGTGCAGTGTGCTCAAGGAAAGGAGGATCCAGGTCACGGATCTGTGCTGTATAATTTTCAAAGTGGTCCCTGGGAGGGAAAAGGCTCCTCATCTCTGGGCTAACGAAAACAAACTTTTGATCAAACTTTTGGTTAGTTAAGCCCAGTCATCGTATTAACAAGGCATTCCTGCCTCGTTAAGGGCAGTAGATAACTCAGTTTATTCCCAGCCAGCTGTCGGAGAGGGGCTGCAGGTAGATGAACTATGAAATCTGCAGAAGTTCAGTCTGTCAGTTTCACACTGGCATTCCACATTCCTCCACCCCACTTTTTAATCTGGGCTTTATACTGAACTCTGATGCTCCGTTTCTGCCAGGGACTGAGACTAGGAGAAAGGGAAGGGCAGCAAGTTTTTTAATTAGAAGGCTTTGGAGTGTCCATTTCAACTCCCTCCCCAAACGTTTTTGCATCTCCCCAGAATGGTACAAAAGCCATTATGCTCCTCCAACTGCTGCAACAAATCCGATCAGCGGCCCATTATGTCTTTGACATACGCCAATAGCAGATGCTTTGGAGAAGAAACTTGCCCTACGGAAAAGTTGTTCTCTAGCCTCTGGCTCTTGCTGCTTGGCTTCTGGCCTGTAGCATAATGATGTAGGCACCCTTTACATTTTTTATTTATTCATTTATTTAATTTATTTATTTCATTATATTTATATGCTGCCCCCCATGCCTACGGCAGCATTTATGTTCTGTAACTCCACCATGGATGGGCTCATTTGCCCCATTTTTCTTTCCAAGTCTTGCTTAAGCTCTTGGACTCAATAATATTTTGTGGCAGCGAATTCTGTAGGCTAATGATGCACGGGGTCAAATTGGCTTCCTTGGATCACTTTTAAAAGGACTGCTTTCAATTTAATGCCCCTTGGTTCTTATAGGATAGGGAAGTAATAAACAGGGCATCTGATTAACTTTCTTTCTTTCTCAACCAGGGGTAGTGAATCTCAGGCCCAGGGGCCAAATGCAGCTCCTGGCTACTTTTTATTTGGCCCTTCCTAGTTCTTGGTTCTGGACCCTGGATCCATCCATTTCCTTCCTACCCCCAAACACTGAAAGACAGAGCTCAAGGAAATGGAGCAGAGATAAAGACATGCACACAAGGACAGGGGACGGATCCATGATCTGGACATTCCTCTTCCTGTGTACACCCGTTACGCACCCCCAACTTGTATCCGGCCTCAGAGCTTGCACTGATTTTCCATGTGACCCCTGGGAGGGAAAAGGTGGCCTGCCCCTTCTCTAAACTCAAGTCTTTTCAGTTGGAGCAGGAATACTTCCTGGCCTCCTATTTTAATCACCTCTGGGTGAAAACAGACATAAAGCTAAGTCCACTTTAACACCTCTAACATTTTGTATGCATGCTGCAGGGCTGCACAGAGCACCAAAACAGCCTGGGCAAGAAGCCCTGGAGCCCAGGCAGAATCCCCTTTCTGACCTGCAACATGCATACGAAATGTTAAGGCAGTGTTAAAGTGGAGTTAGCATTAGGTCTGCTTTCACCCTGTGTCCGCATCTCACATCATTTCTACTCTCTCCCTTCCCAGATGGGGCTACCAGCACTTAACGGTGTGCCAGGTGCGTCCCTAAATTATACAATGATATATACTTGTGTTTTCCCCACTACTTCCCTAATGTAACCGAAAACATTTGTTTTCTTGATTGTCTTGTTTGATTTTAGCTTGGGCAAGAAGCCCTGGAGCCCAGGCAGAATCCCCTTTCTGCCAGGGGAGGTAAAAGGAGGGTGATTAATTATAAGGAGAGTCCATCAATCTTTCAGGATGCAAGAGAGAGAGAAAAAGTTACACTTACGCACTGTGCATGATAAGGCTTCCCACAGCCATGTGGGAGACACTGAATTTATTGCACCAATTGGAGAAGATCCTGCATTTCCATCAAGGGGCCTAGAAGAGAGTCCGAGCCCCAAATGAGATTTCCTGCCCCACTGGTATCATGATCAGTCTCATTAGCCTTAGTGTTGGAAGCCTTTCATTTTGCTTAGTTTCAGCCTTGTTGCTGGTAACAGTCCAACATAGGTGGGGATGTAGTGGCAACCGGAAAACTCCTCTTCCGTTCAGTTTCTGGATGGTAAGCGACCGTCAGTCATAATGAAGGGTCTTGGAAAAACCTCCTCCAAACCTCTTTCTGTCTGAAAAGCTGGGGATCTGTAGATAGGGAATAGAAAAGTCAAACGTCACCAGGTTAGAACCGGGCACAACTCCTTCCTCTCCATATTAGCATCTGTGGGCAGTAACAAAACAAACCATGGGTGTCTTTAGATGCAACACCGATTGGGTGCTTAAGACATTTGCAGCGTGGCTATGCGTTGTGTTTAAGCACCGTCACTATTTTTGGCCACTGGTTTGCCCCCCCCCGTTAACTCCTCGTTGGTTGCACAGATGTCTCGGGTGCAGCAATTTGAGTGTTTCCCGTACCTGTGGATAACATTGCATCAAAAGACATCAGGTGGTATGTTCACAGCCATTTACGGTCTGTCTGCCCCCGACCTTCCACTCTGTGCTGCTACCAAACAGCCCATTCCTTCCTGCACACCATCCATTCATTCTCCCAAAGCACGTGGGGGTAGGTGGGAAGCAGTGAAAGAAATCAGCTGTTTAGCGGTAGTGCAGAGCGGAGGATCAAGCAGACCTGAACGCTCTCCCGCATGAATTACAAGTCCCATAATTGTAGAGGAATGCTTCCGCCAGGACAGCTTCCGGCACAAGGGGCAGGCACGCGGATCAGCCCCTGGACGTGGAAAACAAAACAGTAAGGGGGGCAAATGTGGGTCAGAGAATGGCGTCAAGACACATTTCACCACCCCTTGCCATTGTGTCTGAAGATGCCCAATAGCCTCATTTGGAAACTGTGGGTGTTAAAGGAGATGTCAGCCTGATGGAGTCTGTTTAATTCGTGGAGCCCCTACGCAGCTGCCAAGCACACGTTAGCACAACAAACCTCTTAGACAGGCAGGAGTTCTTCCCTGCTGTGCTCTGCTCCTCCCCCACCACCACTGAGAAGCGGTTACTCCTTGGACCACTCCAGACGCTGCACCTGGAACTCTATGGTCCTGGTGGGTACAGACTGCATGCACCCTAATAGGCAGGTGGAAGCCATGTGGGCGCAAATTAGCCAGGATTAGCCAGCATTCCCTCACATGGCAGGCTCTGCATTCTCTGAGACAACGCCATGAGTGGGGGCTGGGTGATGGCCCTATGTTCAGTGGGGGCGAACATGCAACAGTATAGTCTAATACGCGCTACTGTCTCGTTTGTTAACACTTTGGGGGTGTTGTGTGCCACTCACCCACATCCAGTGGATGCAGAGGAGTGTCATCCACACTCGCAGCACACATATGGGTCCTAGTCTGCTCCCCTTTTCGCTGGGCCCAATGGGAAGAGGACTGTCGGTGGCTACGTTCTGCGCTGGTCTATTTCAAGCCTCAACCCGGCTTAAAATACACTACTGGGGTATCCTGGTCAGTGCGGCTCTCCCCAGCAAGGGATCGCTCTGTGCTGGTTGGTTTCAAGCCGGGAAGTGCTTCCCTAGCTTGAAAAAGACCAGCACCGGAGCAGGGGGGGATGGCATCACTACCCTCCCCTGCACCAACCCCCCATTAGTTGTAGGAAATGTGCATTAGCCCGGGGGCGGTGGGGAGGGGGGGAGCACACGTGTTCCTGCCTTAGCCCTCATGGTGTCCTCCCTGATTTGGAGGACAACACCCTGTGAGGCACAGGGATTCGGAACACACGTTCCCTCTTCGCAGACCAGTACCCACCCATTTGTGGATGGCTATTGTTTTGTTTATCACCCAGTGTTAACTCCTGGGCAGCGTTTGCCTGCCTCTTCCTTCTGAGTCAGGATTAAGCAAAGGTTTTAGCCCGATGCTATGGGGGATGGGGTGGTTGGAGGCACCATCTTTCAAATGAGATGGAAAACAAACAGGCTTCTGACCATTTGTTACTAGCGTTCCATCCTCTGGGACTTTTTTTGTTAGAGCAGTAACACGAGTCTCGGCACACAAATTCCTGCCCGCTTTCTTCTTTTTTTTAAAAAATCAGACCTCCCCTGGTAGCCTTGCAATCTCAATTGGATACAAGACTTTTTTCCCCTTCTCTTTCTGCCGGCGCCCATGCAGTGCTGCTGGGTGTTCTGCCCCAGAGACAGCTGCGCTTCAGGCGAGAACACGCTTACCAGTTCTACAAGCATTAAGTCTCTCTTTTCCTGGTACAGATGGTCATTGTGTTAAACGCCATCAGCATCCTTTTAAAAAAAAAAAAATCTCTTCAAAACTATGAGCCTCTGTACTTGAGGCAGGGATTTGCTCTGCCCGGAGGCAGGTATAACTGCACCCAATTACACAAAAGGAAGTGGCCCAGGATGGTAATCACGCCGGGAGCCTGAGTTGTCTATGTTACACTCGCCCACAGGCTCTAAGTGCTAAACCTAACAAACGAGGCGGGAGGAGGTGCCATAAGGTGCAGCAGGGAGATGGGGGAGCCAGGCGCTGCCATCTTCCTCTCCTTACCCTCAGACCCTCTAGAAACAAAGGATGCTGCCTCTCTTGTCAGCCCTGTGCAGTCACTTCAAGGCTGGGGGAGGGGAGGGGGAATGCTGCAGAGAGAGCATCTCCCAAGCGTAAACCCAAACCGAGCTGATTTGTCAATAGATTCACACCCAAGCCAGCCCCAGCCCTGCTCTCCAGCCACCCGCTTTCTGTCATGGCAGCAGCAACAGCTACAACCCGTCACTTACCCTTTCCCAAACACACATGGACTCCTCCACAAGCTGACAGCATGCATTAGCCCCTATGGACTCCACATTCTCTGAACCAATGCTGTGGGCGGTGGGTGAACATTCACTGTGTGGTGACCATGTGTTGGGCGATCCTGACCACACAATAGTTGACGATTAACACGCACACATGTGTGCGTGTTATTGTGTTGTTTCTTTACAGTCCTCCCCCATTCCCTGCCCCCGATTTCCTTAATTCTGGTCCAAGGTAGCTGCAATCTCAGATCTTTAGCCACAATATCAAGGCTGGATTAGAAGTCACTTCAGTCTCTTACTGCTCTTTCAGAGCCAATTATACAAAAGCAGCATAAGACAAAAGGCCGTGTCCATGCAAGAGATAAAAAAAAAAAAATGGTCCAAGGTGTCATGTGTACAAGGAGGAGGGAAGCAAAGCTTGCCCCACATTGAGCGCTAGTGCTATCCACTCAAAGGACCGTTCCATGACTGAGGTTGAGGCTAGGCAACAAGGTGCCATTTTTTCCATTGAAAACCTACCACTCTGAGCCTGCGACTTCTATGCTGACTTGCTTGGGTTTTCTATTAAGCTTTAAGCCATCCAGGGAGCAGATCAAAGTATTAACAAGCTCTAATCTTTTGGCCCTTGTCCATAAAGAATATAAAGTTAATCTCTGGTTAGCCACTAAGACCTTCTGTCATGCGAGGTAAACTAATCTGCCAAAAATAAACCAAAAACACAACGTAACCTGCCTCCAAGGCTTCTGCATTAATCGGTTCCCTTTAGGGATCAGAGATCTCCCTTCACCAGGGCCTGGTGGAAAAGAGCTTTATAAGGAATGAAAGAGGAAAAACCATATTTATTTTTTATTTATTTTTTAAAAATCCTCATGGAAAATGAGAATGAAATCAGGAAGTAGATTATTTTCCTCTTCTCATCCTTCCCGAGAAAGCTCTCTGCACAGCAACACTGCAGCAAGGCCTTTCATGGTCCTCAGACTACCTGAACTCCTCCCAATGACGTCTGACTTAAACATGACTCTGCTTTTGTGAGATAAAGCAGTACAAGGTCCACTATTTTACAGATGTGAAAAACAAAGAATTGAGCAGCAACATGAATTCTTCAAGGCCACATTGAGTTTTGTGGCAGATTTCAGAACTGATCCCCTGTCTCCATTAGAACTACGGCTAAAATGAGTACATTTGTCAAAATTGCGGTACTTGGCTCAATCTGGTAACGCGGAGTACTAATCAATACTTGTTTAGTGCTGGATATTCAGTGTACAGAATATCATTTTTTGGGGTCTTTTTTAAAACTTCCGGTATTAATTTTCCAACTTCTGGTACTGATTTTCCAACTTGCTGTCCCGATTCCTTTATTGATTAGCATTGATCAATAACCGTAATACTTGGTATTTTGGAGTAATCAGGTGCCCAATTAATACTGGGCGGCCTGCCGGGCAACTGATATGGTACCAGAAATGGCGGGAATTACCCATGGAGTAGGGCCTTAAAATAGTCAAATAAGCAGACTAGCTACGGAACTGCCAAAGTCTGGATGACGCAATACCACTTTCTTTCGGACTCCACCAGTTTCTAAATTAGTGGAGAGGTCACTAAAATGGAACGTGGTAGCTATCCCTGGTTATGAAGAAAAAATTCCAACAGCGAGTCAATGCCAAGTTATTCAGCCGAGTCTCCAGACAGCAGCATGAACCATAACCTTGAGGTGCCAACTATTAATAGTATAAAGGATTTACTCAGTTATGGCAATTTACATCAATTAGTGCTGAAATGAACAGCATGTTTGTATTTGCATATTTAAATAGCCATCCAAATAGAAGCCTCACCTGGGAACAGCTATTTAATTTTG
This sequence comes from Sphenodon punctatus, assembly GCA_003113815.1. NCBI lineage: Eukaryota > Metazoa > Chordata > Lepidosauria > Sphenodontia > Sphenodontidae > Sphenodon > Sphenodon punctatus. Next base: position 6,955,424 of record QEPC01008474.1, read on the forward strand.
GGTTCACAGGTCACAATTCAAGGTGCTGCTTTTGACCTTTAAAGCCCTAAATGGCCCATGTATCTGAAAGACCGCCTCTCCTATCATGCTCCGTCACAATCCTTGCGGTCAGCCGGGAGCACCCTCCTGTGGGTACTATCCACCAACCGTACGATGAGGGCATGTAGAGATCCATTCTCGGTTGCTGCCCCAGAGGTGGGGAACTCCCGTCCCCCGGAGGTGTGCCAGAGTCTGAGCTGGAGCATATTCTGGAAGCAATGTAGGACCTTTCTTTTTGATGAAGCATTGAGCAGCAGGGATAGGGGCTGGGTGAGGGTTATTTAGGTTGAGGATGGGTTTTTAAAGGGGATTTTAATGTATTTGCAACTTGTAATCTGCCCTGGGTCTGAGGGGAAGTGCGGGGTATCAAACTTAAATAAATAAAATACGTTTAGCATCTGAAAAACCAAAAAGAAAAGCTGAAATAAAGCCAAATGGCTATTCAGGCACAGCAGGATGAAAATGCTCTTCACTGGATTCAGTTTGAAGCGGCCAAACATGATGGATAATGAATCTGCACTAAATATCCATTCAGTGTCACCTCCAACATCAATATTATTAGCTATTTTCCTGCTGATTATTTTATACCAAAACCATTCAGAATTCTGAGCTTGTGGGTGAAGCTCTAATATTATTACCAATTTCTCCACAAATCCTAATTCTTGTTCCAGTAGATCAAACAGCCTAGTTCCTGATGCTCACTAGGACCTGAACCACCATTTTCTTCCCCTGGGCGTCAGGGCCTGATACTTCATTCCTGTCTGGTCACTCAACCCACCAGTAGCATTGCACAAGAAAAGAATGTCACTGACCTGGCTGCCATCTCGTAAAAAGTATCTCTTCTCTATGACCTGGGCAGAGAAGAAGAAGAAAAAAAAAGATTAGAGAGAGATTTTAGTAGGGGTGATGCAGAAAGGCCTTTTGTAAGGCGATTAATGCTTCATGCAATAGGTTTAAAAATCATCATTAATAATTGAGAGAATTCATTCTGCAATCACAAATCAACCCCAACTTCATGATGCTGGGCTAGAAATCAGGAAGGTGCCCTCAACCCAGGGGGAATGAGAAATCCACCTGAATCAAAGCCTGCTAACCAATCTGACAATAACCACTCCCAAGCGAATGATTACACTCACATTTAATAGGTGCCACCCATTTCAAGCTGCACAGAAGCTCCATAGTCACTATGCACCACGTGCTCTTGGCAGGTCCTGAGGAGATCAGAGCTGCTAGGAGGGGCAAGCACTTGCATGTAGTTGTTGGGAGGTCCAGTGGGGGACCTCGCTACAACAAGAGGCAAGTGAGGACACGGGAGTTGGAAACTGTGGCGAAGAGCAGACTGGTTCCACTCTCTGCCGTCACCAAGTCCAGGCGGGAGGAGGATAAGTTCACTTTCACAGCCAGCAACTACTGCTGCTGCTTATTCAGCTGGAGGGGACCAAGGGACAATATTTAAAGCTCCCCCTTCTATCCTGTGGCATGCACATCTTGCCTCTGCAAAGCTCCTGATTCAAGGTGCAAAAAGATCAGGATTAAAAATTAAATCCAGGACTCCCACATAGGGCCACACAGGTTTTATACATGTGGAGGACTTAATCCAATTACAAGAATTGGAGATGGCTAGAAGAGGAGCACCAGCTAGACTTAACCTTGGTAAAGGTAGGTATCAAGAGTGTTCACATTTCCCATTCAGCATTTGTTACTATTCCAGATCTGGTCTTTCCACACATTCAGCCGATGCTCCTTAACAATGACCTACACGGCCACTGCTTTCCAAGTCCTCAATCTCCTAAAACACTTGACTTGGTTATGCCAGTTTTTAAGAGCAGCATGTCAACTTTGCAATGTACATTAGATACCGGTGAATAAGCCAAGGACCATCCAAGCTAATTTGCATTTGTGATTTCATACATTGTTTGAACACAGCTCTCTTCAAATGGAAGACAAGTGCATTCACCCAGCTTCACAATGCAAACTCACGCATTTAAGAAACACGAATGTAGGGCACACCTACAAAAAACAGGACTGTGTTCTAGAAAGCAGTAACTCTAAAAGGGACTTGGAACTTTGGACAAACACCAAAGTCTTTGGGACTTTGGACAAACAACAATGCAGGAGCTCTTAATGCAATGCTATGGCAAAAATGTCTAATGTGATACATAGCTATATAAATGAGTGCAGAGTCTGTAGGAGGAGGGGAGTGATTTTGCCTCCACTAGTAGCTGGTGAGACAACTAATAGAAGGCCATGACCAGTTTTAGTGTTTACATTTTTAAACGGATGTTGAAAAACTGAAGAGGATTCAGAGAAGAGTTAAAAGAATGATTTGAAGGTTGGGGAATAAGGTTGAAGAAACTCAATCTGTTTAGTTTATCGCCAAGAAGATTAAAGAGGTAAGTTGATTTATGGACAGGGATCTGTGTTCACTGCATTTCCCCCATTAGCAGCAGGTATAGGGTCTGTCAGTCAGAGCACGTTACCATTTTCAGGCTCGTAACCGCCTGGGGGGAAAGCCGCGGCCAGTACTGCAAAGGCGGGGGCAATCTCAGCAAGCAGCGCCGCCGGCAAAGGCGCGGGGACAGCCCCTCGCGCCGGCCGGTGTAGAAGAAACGCCCCAGGTACCGTTAGGGAATAGAGGGGCGGGGCCCACGACGTCACTGCAGCGCTCTGCGCGCCTGCACGCACGAATAGGGGTGGAGCCAGACACATAAAAGGGCACGAGATCAGCACAGCGTTGCCGGAGATCAGTTCGCTGTGAGACCGGCCCCCTTGCTGTTTGGCGACGGATTGCTGCATTGCTAAGGAAGTA
>QEPC01008474.1:6959771-6984154 GCA_003113815.1 Sphenodon punctatus
GGGGGGGGGGGGGGGGGGGGGGGGGGGGGAATCCAGGATTCAGTGCCCTTCAATCTCTGAACAGATGCAGGGTTTGATACATAAGTTACAACTTCACTGAATGCTCACCTTATCGAAGAACCTGCTGAGCTTGACGGCGTTGGAAGAGCCTGCAGCCAGGTAGCGAGGATTTGTGCAGTCCTGAAACATACATGGAAACCTTCCATTAGCAGCCATACTAAGTGGTATAGCCTTTATGGAGGAGAAGAGCAGCCGGGAATAACAGCCAGACAATCATTGCAAGTTTCAAACAGAATTTTCTGCGGGGGCTGGATTTTTATAGAATGCAAGGCTATCCAGGGATACCACTTTAGGACTTTGAGTGTTCTGGGAATGAATGAATGAACGGCGGTCTACGTAATGGAAGACCTTGGGCTCCAGTTCTTGGAGGGTTAGGGAGACAGTTAGTAGGTTTGTTCGTTGTTCGCCATGCAGCATTGGAAGCTGTTCTAAGTCAAGGCCGTTCAACAAAGAGGAACATAGCATCCACGTAGGCTCTGTGCAAGACTAGGGCATATAAGCTTGGAAGATGACGTTGGCACATTTTCTAAGACAAAGAGGAACTGAGTTTGTTGGAGGACCCGTGTATTTGTGCAGAGTCCTGATCACCCCACTACATGCCGTGTGTCGCACTAAGGGAACTTTTTCCCTTCCACTTTGAAAATTAGTACAAGGTCAGAGAACTGCATGGAAGTTAGGAATGGGGGGCGGGTGTTTAAGGGGTATGTTCAGGAAGAGGATATAAGGATCTGCCTGAGTCAGACCAATGGTCCATCTTAGCCCAGTGTTGTCACAAACCTGGCATGACGGCAAGTTTTAAAATCCGGCTCTCCAGGGTCTCCGGCAGAGGCCTCACCCAGGCGTGCTACTACAGATCCTGAATCGGAGATGCTGAAGATTGAACTTGGGACCTTATACATGCAAAGCATGTGCTCCACCACCTGAGCCATGGCCCACCCCAAAGGAGAATTCAGATCATAGAGGTGAGACTTCAACTGCCATAGGCAAGAAGAAGGCATGTTTGGGGTGGGGGAAGTTGAGTTCAAAGAAGTTTGAGAATCACTGTCCTAGAGGACCATTCAGATCATCCATCTGTGCCATGGATCTGTCCCCCTATCCTTGTGCACATGCTCTCATCTCTGCTCTCTTCCCCTGAGCTCAGTCTTTCAGTGCTTGGGGGTAAGGACTGGGCCCATGGGCCACATCCAGGAACCGGAAAGGGGCCAACCAAGAACTAGCCATGGGCAACATTTGGCCCCTGGACCTGAGGTTCCTCACCCCTACATTAGATGCAGCTATGGTGGTCGGTTCCAGAAGCTTGACAGCCAGTAGAGCAGGGGTGGGCAATCTCAGGTCTAGGGGCCAAATGCAACCCCTGACCAGCTTTTATGTGGCCCCTTTTCATCTTCTGGGTCTGGCCCCTGGCATTCAATTCCTACCCCCAAGCTCTGAAACACTAAGCTCAGGTTAAAAGAGCAGAGATGAGGACATGCATACATGGATCAGGGACAAATCCATGGCACAGATCCATGATCTGGACCCCCATCTTCCTCAGTGCATCCCTAGCTCCAACTTCAATGTGGTCCGCAGAGCTTAAGCTAAATTTCCAAAGTACCCCCTGGGAGGGAAAAGGGTCCCCAACCCTGCAGCAGAGTGTAGGCACAGAGGCTGTGACGCGCTGGCATGGTCAGAGCTCGGAGGTTCGTACCTGGACGCCACCTGGGGAAAATCCGGACCACAAGAGGCCCTCCCCCTCCCGCCACGTGACCACATACCCACCTGGGGAGAAGAAGCGGAGGGGAGCCATACCCCTGCAGTGGCGCTGATGCCGGCAAGCGGCGGCGGGACGGGGAAAGGAGAAGGGGGCGGGACGTCATCCCGAGACCCGAATGTCCAAGCCGGGCGCGCACGCAGGGGGCGGGGCCGGAAGCCAGCTGAAAAGCTGAGGGCAGCAGAGAAGGAGGAGAAGAGGACTGGAGATGGCGGGCGAGAACAGAGGCAAGTACCCGTGATCTCCTGGTGGGGGGGGAAGGACGGGTTGAGTGAAAGGGGGACTGAGTATTGTAACGGAGGGGGAACTGGACTGCCCAGGGAACCTGGCCGAAGGGAGCTAGGTGGGAGAGGGTAGGCACAGGCAGAAGCCTGTGGAGGCTCTCCCGTCAGGAGGGTCGGGTGATGTGCCGGCTCTTCTAAGGGATATTCCGAAGAAAAAGGGGGTTTCCCCGCCCCAGCGGCTCCGAATCTGGAAGCCTGTGGGGCACAAGTTTAGGTGAACGGCCAGAACTGGTGCCGTGGCTCGGAGTTGAACCGAGGTTGCTGAGGGATTTGGACCCAGGGAGGGTAAGTGAGGGGGTAATGGACGCCGAAGCCCTTATGAAGTGGTTGCTGGACTCCCAGCGGGCCCAAATGGAAACGCAGCAGAATTACTTACAGCAGCTAACAAGCGAGATGGCTAATACACAGCTCTGCAGCCAAGCCCAGCTAGCGGAGCAGGTATCAGCCCTAATGGCCCCCGCCATGGCCGCCGTCGCAGCCTCAGTTCCTGGGGCGGGGGAAGCCGCAAGTCAGGCTCACCAAGATGGCTCCGACGGTCGATCCGGAGACTTTTTTGAATACCTTTGAACGTGTGGCCACCGCCGCCAAATGGCCCGAGGCACAATGGGCCATGCTGTTGGCCCCCTGCCTCACGGGGCCGGCCCAGGCGATCTATGACCGCCTCGAGGCCACAGAAGCGGCGGACTTTAAAAAAGTCAAAGAGGCGATCCTCCGGGGCCTTGATCTTACGGAGAAGACCTATAGGCGACGGTTCCGGGGGGAGAAATACCCACCGGGGGGCATCTCCCCAGGCAGTAGCCCAGTTATTAAGAACACACTGCCTGAGGTGGCTAAAGCCTCAGCAGCGAACTGTCCCTGAAATAGCGGAGCTCCTTCTGACAGAGCAGTTCGTGCAAATTCTACCCCCCGGGGGTCGTGCCTGGGTAGCCAGACATTGGCCCACTTCCTTGGACGAGGCCGTGTGATTAATGGAGGTCTATGAAGCCTTTGAGGTTCCCAGGATGTATGGAGGCCGAGAAGTACCTAAGGGGCCTCCCCAGGACGATCGGGCCATCTGTCCCAAAGGATCCCCCCGGGACGAACCGCTTGGAGAAAAGAGGCGCCTAGGACCCCGGGAGGAGAGCCCTCGGGGTGGGTCCTGGGGCCCGAACGAGATGGGGGGTCCCGTCCGGGGTGGACGGGTTCGAGGGGATCAGAACCGGCGACAAAGACAGTCCCCGGCCCAGCATTATCTAGAGAAGGGGGCCCTATCTCAGGGGGCTGCGTATGTTACCAGTGAGGGAAACCCGGGCACTTAAAAAGGGATTGCCCACTCATGGACTGCACTTACGCGGAGGGATGGTTTGGAGAGGAGTGGAGCCATGACAGTGGGACGGGCAAACCCCTGGTGACGTTGTGGATAGGGGGGCAGGAGTATCAGGCCCTCATGGACACAGGGTGTGGGAGAACTCTAGTTCGGGCGGGGTTACAGGGCCTACCCCGGGCAGGTCCCCCGCACTTAGGGATCCGCTATGTGCATGGGGAGGTAAGATTATACCCCACCTGTGCCACCACCTTGTCGGTGCAGGGCCAATCCATGAGGCACCAGGTCGGGGTGGTCCCCGGGTTACCCCACCCGGTTATGTTGGGTAGGGATTGGGGACTGCCGAGGTTACTACAGGTCAGGGCCGAGGCCTGCCTAGGGGAGGAAAAACCACCGGGAGACCCACCGCCTGACCTAGGCGGGGAGCCGGCAGTACCCGTACCCGCTCTGGAGGCCCCATGGATGGTAAGTTCCTTTGATTTTGTTCAGGCACAGAGGGGGAACCCTCTCTTCCACAGGGCCTATGAACAAGTCTCGGTGATAGACGGGCAGCCCCAGGATCCCGGTAACCTATCCCCATTTTGAGCTCGTGAAGGACAGACTATATCAGGTGGATAGGGACCCTACCCGAGGGGAGGAACTGCACCAACTGGTCNGAAGGACGGGTCGGGTGAAAGGGGGACTGAGTATTGTAATGGAGGGGGAACTGGACTGCCCAGGGAACCTGGCCGAAGGGAGCTGGGTGGGGGAGGGTAGGCACAGGCAGAAGCCTGTGGAGGCTCTCCCGTCAGGAGGGTCGGATGATGTGCCAGCTCCTCTAAGGGATACTCCGAAGAAAAAGGGGGTTTCCCCGCCCCAGAGGCTCCGAGTCTGGAAGCCGGTGGGGCACAAGTTTAGGGGACTGGCCACAGAGGTCCTCAAAAAAGAACAATTGAAAGTTACTGGCATTACCAATGGGAAAATAAATTCCTGCACATAACAGAGGGAAAGACCATACAGACTAATAACTTGGACTGCAGATGCATGTGGACTGGCAAAACTTTCCTTATCTTAGGGATCTCAATGGCATGACAAATGTCCCCGGGTTGTTAGTGTGAAGCGTTGTACGAAGTACCTACTGCTTCCTCATGCTCCACTGTCCCGAACTGTCAGATCCACCTCTTCCCTTGTATTTAAGACTGCGAGCTCTTAAAGACAGGTGTAGCCCTCTCCTTGCCTAACATAATACAGTCCTAGACTGTAGCTACAGCTTTTTGGCACTGCAGTAATAAACAGAATAATAATCCTCCAAGGCCACAGTGACTCGCGAGGCTGAAGGCCTGGCAAACAAGAGAGCGTGCATAGGACCAATATTGTCCAGCGAGGTTGTCCATCTGTCCAACGTCTGTGGCATTTTGTCCTTCCTTTTCTTCTTTTGCTCACACTCTTTTCCTTTCATCCCAACCCTATGTGATCTTTCTCAATCTGTGCCTCCAAAAGCAGATGGTCCTTTTCTCTCTCCTACATTTCCTTTTCGAAACAGCTTGTTCAGCTCCATGGTTTATTTGACTGGTGTCCTTCAGATGTCCCGCAAGCTTTTCTTCCTGTAGTCTTTTCCTTCCGTTTCGGAGGTTCAAAAGACTTTGAGAAACACTGAACTGTTCTTCATGTAACAGTAACTTCGAAAGTGAAAGAAACAGCGAAACCATGCTATAGTTGGTTATTTTCATGCTGCAAGCCACCCATGACACAGATAAAACATAACCTACACATAACCTCTCTCAATTTTGTATATCAGAACCCCTCATTCCTCCAACCCTGGAGACCCTCTTCAAGAGGATGAGGCATTTTTGGGTTTTGTTCCCCAAAGTATACAAGAGAAGGGAGAGGACTCCTCTTAACACTGGGATCCCAAACCAGACATTCTTTGTATAGAGTGAGGAGTGGGAGGGGGGGCAGCTGGAATAAGCAATGATTAAGAATTTAGGACTTTTTGCCAGAATTAGGTCACCAACACAGTGACACTGGGGTTAGGGTGGCACCTAAGACTGGGGAAGGGCAACAGCTTAGAATTGCATTTGCACATTTGCAGGCTATGCCAATTTGGGAAGACACTCCCCTCAGACATATCTAAGAGTACTAAGGAGGACTGAGAGAAGTAAGACAGCAGACAGAAAACAACCCAACTATGTCCACCTTTAGCTTTTTCAGATTTCTACTGACAAACCTGATCGTACGTGCTGAAATGGATACCCACTTTATTGTTTGCAGGCAATGCCCACAATTTCGGGTATTGTGTTTGATGCCTGAGGGGACTACCTGAGGGCCGACTGGGTACCTGGTGGTTACCCGAAATCACCCCTCGGGAATTATTGTTACTGCTTGGTTAGATCCGCACGGGAAAATTGCAAAAAACGGGACAGCAACTCGAAAGATCGGTACTGGAAGTTGGTAAATCGGGACATCAGGTAACCTGTTGGGCTCTAATCAGGTACCAATTGGTACCTGAAGGTGGCTGGACTAGTTGAGTACCAAAAGTTTGTTGGGTTTACTGTTTTTTTTTTTTTTTGCAGGTACGCATTACAATTTTAATCATACCCTTATTTAAAACTCTACAACTTATAAGCAGAATTGATCAAAGGCCTTTTCTACGCTGAGAAAAAGACAAGCTTTTATATTAGTGTTAAGCTAAACCAGATTAACAAACCTGTCCTACAAGGCACATCCATTGTAGCCTATGAGATGGCAACTACATTGGCAACACATTTAAAACACAGAATATTTACTATGACTTTGTTTCACACTGGTTAAAGTACGTATTTCCTCTCCATTGGACACACTACCAAAGAGACTTTTTGCTCCATGTTATCAATGAAGGCTTTGTCTTATAATGTTTTATCTACCCTAGACATAAAATGTGTATTTTTCACACGTTAAGCCAATATCTGTTGGAATCATTGAGAAGACAAGGCAACTGTCATTTTATCATACATTCCTAGGGTTAAGGGGGGAGANCACATATCTATGACATGGAGTCTCCCCTTTCTCTATCCTGAGTGCACGCCTTAAGCACCCCTGTCCCCAACTCTATAGATCAGGGGTGGGGAACATCAGGCCTGGGGCCAAAAGCAACTTGAAGCTAGTTTTTAGCGGTCCCTTGCCAGTTCCTGGATCCAGTTCCTACCAAGCCCCACCCAAACACTGAAAAGTGAAGCTCAGAGTAAGAGAGGAGAGATGGGGGCACATGCACAGATTGACCATGATCTGGAAGCTTCTCTTCCTGAACGCACTCCCATCAGCAGCCCTGTCCCAAAATTCTACACAGCCCTCGGAACTCGTACTAATTTTCAAAGCGGCCCCATCTATAGATACAACTAGCAGTAAAGATTCAGAATTTCACCTACTCGGACATCCACAGAGCAGCCCACAGTCCAAGATGGGTTTCCCAACACCTGGTTATGGCATAGGAGATGAACAAGTGAAGACTTTCCCACACCTGCAAAACAAACATTTTACAATCTGGTCCTCAAAGCACTGAACGGATGCAAGTCCACTCAAGTGAACACAGCTTGTGTCAGCAAAGCACTTTGAGGCAAGTGGTGGCAGCATTCAATATCACAGAAATACAGGACATGAGGAGAGACCGAGCATTTGGGGGATAAATCTTTTAATCCACCTGTTAGAAACGTACGATTACTGCATTTGTAGAGGATTTCAAAATAGGCATGGTTTGATTCAAGAGTGAAAACACACTTGTATAATTTCAGACTCAGTAAATATGAAGGAATAATCCAAAGCAGATAAGATAAAGAGGCTCAAAAATGGAACTCAAAATATAAAAGCGTCTCAGTGTAAAGTGATGCATTTAAGCAGGAATAATGGCCGCAGCAACTAAGTCGCATAAAGAAATAAAATAGCTACTAGGGTAGATGAAACATTTCATAAATGTTATCCAACCTTTAAATCCATTGTCCACGTGCAGTAACAAGACAGTCATTACTCATGATGAGCACACTAAATGTAGAAATTAGCTAGATGGAGGTCTAATACCATGCAGATTTTTTAATTGTGATATATATAAATCTAAGAACACTGTGCTGTCACTTCACATAGCAGTGGGAAGGTAGCATTTCGGCCCCAGAAGGCTTACATTTAGGTAAGTGCTTGCCGCATCATACCCTTCAATAGTACCTTTTTGGCTGGCACAATCTTGTAAGGGCTCCAAGAGGTGTAAAATGTGTATTGGGTTCACCAGGCAAAGGGTGTGTGTGTGTCATTAACATCTCATTAATAGAGAAAAAGAAAGAACTGTGTCTCCCTTGCTTAAATTAATAGCCCTGGCTGTTATTGTTTATTCATTGATGGGGGTGGTGGGGAACCTTTTTAAAACCACTTTAGCAAGCTTGGGAGAAGCAGGGCTATTGAAGAAGAAAGAAAGTTAACACCCCTGTCTCTTATACACATCTAGATGTGTTCAGTTTCATGGAGTGTCCCCTTTCCGCCACACAATGAAACTAACAGGTCGCTGATTTAAAGTAAATCTTTTCACTCAAAGCATCCCTTACTTTTATATACATCACTTATTTTTTACTATACATCCATGCATAAACAACAAGAAACAAAACAGATGGCAAAAAATACAAACCAAATTAATCTCTTCCGCATTGAAATCCTCAGCCAGAAAAGCTGTTCTGGTCAAAACTTCATTACGCTTAGTCTCTGGGATTTGATCCAGTTTGGTCCCTATGACAAGCAGTGGAATCTGGTTATCAGCAAATTGTTCCCGGTCGTAGTCCCTGTGCAGTGAAAACAGAATGCCAAAAGCCTAAACGATAGTGGCAAAACCTTCCTGTTCCTCCCCCGTCTCAACTAGGAGAAATTGATGTTTTCATGCTAGCTTGGAAGAGGGATCTAAAGGCAAAGTGTTAGTAAGCTGAGGGCGAGGAGTGCTTAAAGGGTGCAATTAGGAAGAAGGTCCTGATCATGGATCCGTGCCATGGATATGTTCCCTATCCTTGTGTGCATCCCCTCATCTCTGCTCTCTTATCCTGAGCTCAGTATTTCAGTGCTTGGAGTAGGAATTGGATTGAGGGGCCAGATTCAGGCACTGGAAAGGGGCCAAATAAAAACTAGTTGCCGGCTGCATTTGGCCCACAAGCCTGAGGTTCTTCTCCACCTCTGGTGTAAACAGAAGCGCTCCTTGCCTCTTCTGCACAATCTTATGGCTCCTTTCATCCTTCCCATTTACTTCCCAGTCTGAGAACTCTGCCCACAATAAACATTGGAATCAAATGATCCTACTGGAATGATGAACTACAAGAGAGCAGGAGGTGAGTCTGTGCTTGTTGAATACTCACCCATTAGTCACGAGTACTCCAGTGGGAGCCAGGTCCCTGTTGAGGGCTTCCAAAGACCATCGATACAAGTTCTGGGAGGACTTCTTGTTGGTTAAGTCATGCACTAAAATTATGCCTAGAACAAGACAAGACATTCCTTAACAAAATTATTCCCCCCTCTCTCCTTAACCTCCTTGATACAGGATTTGCAGGCCTGCAAGCTTGGGATCTTTTGCCTAGACATGCTTTTTGCACCAGTAGAAGTAGGCCTGCTCAGAAACAGATGTTAGGGGTGTAGCTATCAGAGGCACAGATGGTGCAGCTACATGAATATATGCCAGGTGCCCCTATCTGGTGGAGGTAGGGATACTTCATTTCATCTTCCGCACTGGGCTTCATTGCAACCTAGCTAAGCCCGTGATGGATGATCTTCCGATGCCAGTGTAGCTGTAGTCCTACCAATAAGCTTTTTTTCTACTGTAGAGCTTGTTCCTCTACATTAGCAGATATAAGCTGACCGCTGTGAGGGTGACATAAGCTGACTGACAAGCTGGCTATAGTGAGGGTGAATTAGATAAATGTTGTAAGGCACTTTGAATGTCAAAAATGCTATATAATTTATAGAAAGGAATTTATATTAATAGAACTGCATCCATGATCAGGCTTGAACTGATAAAAACAAGTATCACTAAAAAAGCCCAACCCCAACCAATTATAGTGTAAAATTCTGAAACAAACAAGGCAAGGGTCATAGAATCAACGGCTTCATTCACTATATTGACCTGGATTCCTTCCTAGAGTGCTGGCTATCCAGTGTACAGAAAGAGGCCCGGAGTTCTGTGGTGGCAGGGGGGCAGGAGATGTGAATTCTCCTGTAATTAAAGAATGTCCATGTTAAGATTGCCTGCGTAACTTGAATTCTGGCATTTCTAAATGTCTGAGGCTTTACAAACTTAATACACTTTTAACCATTTTGTTTATGTAATATTTTTACAAAAAAACTGGACGTGTTTTTATATAAGAAAATTAAAAAATAAAACATCAAAACAGAATTTGCCTCACTGGGAGAGGAAGATAAAAAGAAGTAAAGTTGAAAGAAAGATCTCATCCTGTTGCAGAGTGCACCAGTTAATAAAGTTGCAGTTCTAAAATCAGCTGTTTACAAGTGATCGTATTGGCCTCAGTGGGATGACTCATGTGTAAGTGGTTTGAGGACTGCAGCATCAGATGGCACAGTTAAAGGCATGGTATAAGGGACTGAATAAAATAGAATGTGTGGATCAAAAGTTTGGCCCACAATGTTTTAAACTTGACTTTCAAGTAATGGCAGACCCAAAACTTATTGCCACTTTTATTTTATTTATTGGGGTGGGGGTGTGGGGGGAAAGTCTTCACCTTTAGGCTTTAAACCGAGTGCAAACGGGACCCTATAGGTAGACCAGGTTGATACACTAAAGGACTCAACATTCCATCAGTTCACAGATTCCTATATTCTGTAGCCTAGTGAAAAAAAGGCAGTGAAGACCAAGGAACCAGTAGATGTTATCAGATTCCACATGTGGCAAGAAAGGCTTTTCCAGTTCACAGCTGACTCCATAGAGACATGTTTGTATTAAGAATTTTAGGAGTTCTTTGCTGTAATGCTTCCTTTAATAAGCAGCTACCCGTATGCCTCTAGTAGGGTCTGGGTGAATCTTGCTCTGAAAACAAACAATGGGTGTTAACAAATGAAACGTTGCCCTCCCCCACCCCCGCATTTGCCCTGGATTCACCTGCTCATCTATTCTGTGGCCGCCAGATGTTCACCCCAGATCCGCTCCGCATGGTGTCAACCCAGGAGATGCAGAGCCGGTTGTATGGGCAAATTCAGGCAAAACCGGGGCAACGGGTGCCTACAGGACTGCTGCCCATCTGTTGGGGTGCGTGCTTCTACGTGTGTGCTCCACACCACAGAGGTGCAGGCACAGCCTAGAGTGATCACAAGTTGGTGGGGGAGTGGGGTGATATACGGGTGGAGTGCAGCAGAGGAACCCCTCCCATTTGCTGCGCTCCTTACGTGGGACCTGGGAGAGGCAGCTGCGTGGAGCCACTACGGTATTAATAGCCAGTGACGTTCCACAATTAAAAAATGCAAAAAATGTTTAGTTCCACAACCAGCTCCAATACCATCTCTACTTTACCATTCACAGAGTTGTAGAACACCACACGTGTGCTTTTCACACTACTAGCACTGCCCACCGAGCCACCGACATCCCATAATTCAATGTAGTAGGTCTTTTCTTCTGGGGTCCCTTCCTTGTAGTCATGAATCTGCCAAAAACAAACCCAGCAGCCCGTAAATATAGTACCATCTGCTGAAGACAACCTGTACCTTGCTGACCTTGGCATGATGGTTAGCGAGAGTGAGGTTGCTGTTCCTCAGTATGGAGACAGCTGAGCAATTAACTGAAGAATCTGTCTACCAACATTATATTCCATTGCACTGTGATCATAACAGATCCCACATGCTAAATATTAGTGGGCATGGTTACGAAACCCCTGGACATCCAGAAAGTTGTATCTGTGATGGAGACCCAATACCACATTCTGATTCTTGGTGCCACAATCCCAATCTCTTGCAGCCATGAAAAGATCCTATGGTAATACAGGCATTTCCAGAACTATAAATATAATAGTTTAAAACTATAAAGACTATAAATCTGTAAAACTATAAACTATAAGCAGCGCTCAAATTTCAGGCCCTATTATTATCTTCTTCCTATTATAAATGAGAAAATATGAGAGCATTGTCCATGCAGGCTAGACAAGACCTTAGTTTTTAAACCACCTGAACGATGCTCATATACTGACCTAAGCTGATATGCCTCAGAAGGACCAACACTGCTGAGGCTTGAACCTTGACTAAAGAGATCACTGTCTGCAACGACCACAGTCCTGAAACTACTTACTTGCAAAATAATCACGCTGTCTTTACCTGGCTTATTTGCAAGCAATTTCAGGATTGTGGCCAAAGTCAGAGTCTACTCAAGGATGGGGAGCCTGAGGCCCAGGCGGCTTTTTAATTTGGCCCTTTTCCAAATCCTGGTTCTGGCCTGTGGACTCAGACTCTACACTCAGAGGAACGAAGCGGAGAGGAGGGCATGTATTCAAGGATGAGGGACGGATCCATGACACATATCTATGACATGGAGTCTCCCCTTTCTCTATCCTGAGTGCACGCCTTAAGCACCCCTGTCCCCAACTCTATAGATCAGGGGTGGGGAACATCAGGCCTGGGGCCAAATGCAACTTGTAGCTAGTTTTTAGCGGTCCCTTGCCAGTTCCTGGATCCAGTTCCTACCACGCCCCACCCAAACACTGAAAAGTGAAGCTCAGAGTAAGAGAGGAGAGATGGGGGCACATGCACAGATTGACCATGATCTGGAAGCTTCTCTTCCTGAACGCACTCCCATCAGCAGCCCTGTCCCAAAATTCTACACAGCCCTCGGAACTCGTACTAATTTTCAAAGCGGCCCCATCTATAGATACAACTAGCAGTAAAGATTCAGAATTTCACCTACTCGGACATCCACAGAGCAGCCCACAGTCCAAGATGGGTTTCCCAACACCTGGTTATGGCATAGGAGATGAACAAGTGAAGACTTTCCCACACCTGCAAAACAAACATTTTACAATCTGGTCCTCAAAGCACTGAACGGATGCAAGTCCACTCAAGTGAACACAGCTTGTGTCAGCAAAGCACTTTGAGGCAAGTGGTGGCAGCATTCAATATCACAGAAATACAGGACATGAGGAGAGACCGAGCATTTGGGGGATAAATCTTTTAATCCACCTGTTAGAAACGTACGATTACTGCATTTGTAGAGGATTTCAAAATAGGCATGGTTTGATTCAAGAGTGAAAACACACTTGTATAATTTCAGACTCAGTAAATATGAAGGAATAATCCAAAGCAGATAAGATAAAGAGGCTCAAAAATGGAACTCAAAATATAAAAGCGTCTCAGTGTAAAGTGATGCATTTAAGCAGGAATAATGGCCGCAGCAACTAAGTCGCATAAAGAAATAAAATAGCTACTAGGGTAGATGAAACATTTCATAAATGTTATCCAACCTTTAAATCCATTGTCCACGTGCAGTAACAAGACAGTCATTACTCATGATGAGCACACTAAATGTAGAAATTAGCTAGATGGAGGTCTAATACCATGCAGATTTTTTAATTGTGATATATATAAATCTAAGAACACTGTGCTGTCACTTCACATAGCAGTGGGAAGGTAGCATTTCGGCCCCAGAAGGCTTACATTTAGGTAAGTGCTTGCCGCATCATACCCTTCAATAGTACCTTTTTGGCTGGCACAATCTTGTAAGGGCTCCAAGAGGTGTAAAATGTGTATTGGGTTCACCAGGCAAAGGGTGTGTGTGTGTCATTAACATCTCATTAATAGAGAAAAAGAAAGAACTGTGTCTCCCTTGCTTAAATTAATAGCCCTGGCTGTTATTGTTTATTCATTGATGGGGGTGGTGGGGAACCTTTTTAAAACCACTTTAGCAAGCTTGGGAGAAGCAGGGCTTCTCCCAAGAAGAAAGAAAGTTAACACCCAGGGAGGAGGGAGCTGTATGTCTGGGATCAAGATGAAAACTACAAAAGGTAGGAAGAGTATGAGTGGTTTGTGAGAGATGATTCTTTGGCGTGCAGAAAGGGACTGTCACTGTTTCTACCTGGAATCCTCCGAGCCTCTTTAAAATGAAAGCTTTAGAGCCAAATGCTCTGTGTACACAGAGCATTTCACAGACATCTCTGTTTTTCCACCTCTACCCCAAGAGTTTGGCAATGGGCTATTACAAATGTTAATAAATACATGCAAATCAGAGGTGGTACAAAGCATGCCTATTTTTCCCTATCAAATTTTGGCGGGTATGCAGCATGCATGAGTATTTCCAACAATTGGAAAATAACAGATAACAAAATATGCATTAAAACTGCAGACAGACAGCAAGAACAAAATAGATACAATTATAAAATAAAATAAAACTAAGCAACTATCATGGAGCAATAATCTAATCTCACATTACTCCTTGTAGTTGTTGGCCCAAGCCCAATCGTTGCTACTAGGCTCATAAATGCATAGGGTAAGTACCCTAATAAAAACGGAAAACCTACTAGATAGGCAGAAAAAAGGTCTAGCCGCGAGAGGTGGCAACCCTACGTATGGTAGATGAAGGGAAATGCGGTTATGTGTTTGTCAAATAGGCCCTTTTCACACAGACACTCTTACACTGATAAAATGGGTATTACATTTTATTATGCATGTTGCAGGGCTGCAGGTATGCTCTATGGGTTTATCAGTGTTCGAGTGTTTGTGTGAAAAGGACTATAGTCACAGGTGGCACATGGAGGGGATTTTTGGCAGCACCCATTAACTGTGCCCATACTTAGCTTTTAGGGCACTACATGCGGACACAAATAAGGGGGGCTGAGAATGCATTATGAGGTGTGTGGCCCATATTATTTCTAGTCCTCCCCTACGTAGCAATGAAGAACAGTTCCTTGTCACCTTCTTTATGGCAGTCCCTTAGATATTTGAAAACTGCTTTCATGTCTCCTCTTAATCTTCTCTTCACTAGGCTAAACAAAACCAGTTCCTTAAACCTTTTTTTAAGAAGATTTGTTTTAAAGACCTTTTAATAATCTCTGTTGCCCTCCTCTGAACTTGCTCCCATTTGTCAATGTCCTTCTTAAAATGTAAAAATATAAATAACCACACATATCCATCGTTTCCTATGGCTTCATAGCCCTTAATGGCTTAGGCCTCACATATCCGAAAGACCACCTCTTCTCCTATGCTCTGTCTTGACCCTTAAAGTCAGCTGAGAACAGCCCCCATCATGGTGCAAAATGTGTACAGTGAAGGCCTGCAGTGAGATGTTCTCAATGGCTGCCTTACAACTCTAGAATGCCTTTCCCTTGCAAGTGCATCAAAATCTGAGCCCGAGCACCACTCTAGAAGCAGCGCTCAGTCTTTTTATTTAGCCAGGCATTTGGTGGGAGGAGAACAGGGCTTGGGGTGAGTTTTTAAAACTGTATGTTGGTTGGTATTTATTCCGTATTTCTGGTGTTTTCATGGTGTATTGTGCTGTAACCTTGCGCTCTAAAATCATAGAGCGGCAGGGTTGGGAGGCCGAACGGAGGCTGGACGGCCAGCTGTGGATTTCCTACCCTGTGGCAGGGGGTCCCCTTACAACTCTAAGTTTCTATGATTCAAAGGGACCTCGAATGTCACTGAGGGAGAAGACGAACTACTACTAATAAATACAATTATAGGAGAGGCCAGTACAGCCCCCTCATCCCCTGGCGAGCAGCGCCCCCCTGCCACACACAGTAAAATAGGGGGTGTAGCCAATACTGGGAGGTACACTGGCTACGGTCTCCTGTCAGCCCTCCCCTCTAGCACTCACCCACCGGGCAAAACAACCACTACCGCCCACTCATGTCTGCTACCCCTTCCCCTCACTTACCTGAGTCACCCAGAACCAACACCTTCACCCTATCCAATGCAGCCATCTTACGCTACCTAGCAACAGCCCCTCAGCCTGGGCGTAATCAACCATAGCTTAGCCCCATCCTTCATTGCCTCCTCTCATTGGCTGAAGTACACGCCACTCAGCGTCATTTCGCTTCCGATTGGGCTGAGGGGACGAACTACGCGGCCCCCTCTCGGGGGAGCGATACGTGGACTCGCTTGTCAATCACGTTGCCACAGGTGAACGGGGAAGTTGCTTTCTCGCTGTAGTAAGAGCAAAATGCAAAGTGTACGGCACGGGGGAGTGACGTCATTTGTGCGCCCGGGGGGGGGGGAGGTTTGTAGTGACGAGAGTTGGCTGAGACGGGGAGAAACCGGAGCTGTTGGCTGGTCAGTCCTGTGCCTCGCTTCCCGCCCCCCAATTTTGTCTGCGGGGCCGTGTACTAGGAGAGCCTCGCGGCCCCACTGGCGGGAAGGGGCTTCTGTATTTCCCCCCCTCCCCCCGGCCTAAGGTGAGCGCGTTAGGGTGCGCGCGTCCGGTCCCGCTTGTCGTTCTCGCGCCGTAGCTACTGGTGCGCGCGCCCGGTCCCACCTGACCGCCCTCGTGCCAAACCTGGGGTTGCTCGTGAGGCGGCTCGCTCGCGGGGTGGGGGCGCAGCCCTCTTCTGCTTCCCCCCCCCTCCCCTTTCGCCTCATCTTGTCTTTTGAGGAGGTCAGTCGTTGAGCTTTCCACACCACGAGGACCTTTTGAGATTAGAAGTTAAATTGTTTAGTTAAGTTTAAATCGCAGAGTTTTGGGATCTCAAGAGTCATCTAGTCTTTATTATTTAATTTATTTATTTAATGCGTTTAAATAGTTTGTTTAAATACTAGTTGTGGTTTAAATTATTTAAGGTTTTTTTTTGAGAGAGAGAGAGCTTCCAAGTGCCAAAACTGCATTGAGTTGCGCCGCCATGAAAAGAGGGCCAGGCAAATGTGTGAGTAATGCTGGTGGGTCCTGCTCATTTTGGAGTATTATTATTATTATTTATTTATATTGCATCAGCAATGTGCCTGGTGCTGTACAGTTAGTAGTTAAGAGACGAGTCTCTGCCCTAAGGGGATTACAGTCTTAAGGCCCTTTACAGATGGGCCGTGCTGCGGGGAGGGGGCGCAGGCTGGGTGTGCGGGCAGCTGTTCCACGGCTGCACACCGATCTCGATGCATGGAGCCATTGCTGTTTTGGCCCGTGGTTCTGTGCGTGGGCGATGCGGGTGAGCACGCAGCCCCACCCACTTGCCGTGGTGGCCACAAGGGAGCTCCCCACCCCTTGCCACACGTGGGCATGGGTGCGGCGTCTTGTGTAAAATGGGCTTCAGAGGGACAAGGGCGGGGCGCTGAAGAAGAGGGACAGAGGGAAAACAGGAATATGTCTGTGAAGTAGCAAAGTTTCAGGTGTATGTGCTTAGTTTAGTTACAGGGAAGAAGGTGACTAAGAAAATCAGGAAGGAGACAGGGTTTCCTGATTATTCACCAAAATCTATAAAGCGTTTTCCTCACTGGTGCCCTAGAACAAGGGTGGGGAATCTTGGACCCGTTGGCCAAATGTGGCCTATGGCTTGTTTTTATGTGGTCCTGAGTATCTGGATCTGGCTCCTGCATCCAGTCTCTTCCCCCCTTCATGGTTCGCAAGCACTGAAAGTCTGAACTGGAGCGTGGTGGGGGGGAGGAAGCAGAGATGAGGGCATGCACGTCCTTTTAGAAGATAGGCCCACTGCACAGACCTCTCATCTGGGCAGCCCTCTTCCTGAGTGCATCTTTGTGCTCTCAATTTCCACATGCCCCTCAGAGTTTGTACTAGTTTTCAAAGTGGCCCCTGGGAGGGAAAAGCTTCCCCAGCCCTAGAACATTTCCTGGAAGTTGTGGAGTTGATTAGACCTGGGTTTTCCAAAGTTGCTGAAGTATAAAGTAATAAACAGGAATGCCATGGAATTGAGGGTGAGATCGTTGATTTACTGGTAAGTATTCATACAAGTAAGCACTAGTAAGTATTCATACAAAGTTATTTCAGAATACAAACTGAAGGGGAGTATGTACTCCTGGTTTTTCACGAGTACGCTCTTTTCCTACTGAATAACATTGGTTTAGTGCTCTGTTCATGTGAATGCATCAAGAATAAAACAGAAACCCAACTACCTCATATTAACTGTCAGAATGTGTAAAAGAGTTTGGAGGTTAAATCAAATTTATTGGTGGCATAGCCACAGGACATAGCCATAAAATGAAATATAGGTATAATTGTAACTAAAATAACATAACATAAAAAAAAAAAAAAAAACTGTACAAATACTATTTTAACCATAAACTAAAGAACTTATTTGTGCTCATTATATTGTCAACCAGAGCATAGTTTATCTAAAACTACCCATAAATTGTCGGTGCTAAAATTTGGCCAGTCTAGACTCTCTAACCGAATATTCAATATAGAAAAATCCAATAGTTTGGAGGTTGAAACACTTAAATGTGAATCATTGGACTTAAATACGAATTCACAATTTTTTGGAAACGGCTTGTTTTGTTTTGTTTAGAAGAGGCTGGTGATGGGATTTTGGAGTTTTTAAAGCTTTTTTTCTTTACCGCTAATTATTTACTCTGCAGTTTGGGTAAATCACTTCTTTTAGTCTTAGTTTTCTTCCTCAAACGTTGGGCGCCACTGTGATTGATTGAGCAGGGCTATGTTTTATCAGAGCTTCTCTTCTGCCTTCCGGCCAGCCACTTGTTCCTGAGTGGATGCTCCTAGTCCTCACTACATGGTGCCCCAGCTCTGTGTCCCTGCTGGCTGTACCCCCATGGGAGTCAGGCAACCCGGAGTTGCAGAGACGTTAGTTCAATTCCTTGGTTATGGGAGAAAAATAGGGTTTCTCTGGGTAGATGGAGAGTCAGGCTTCCCTGGAGGTCTAAGGGGCATTGGAACACACACTGCATGTTGAAAGAAAACAGTTTATTTTAACAAGGTATAAGAAGAAAGCCAATTGCTAGGAAAGGTCTGACAAAGCAAAGTTATGGCAAGTGCAGGCAACTAAAACAAAGTACAGGGCAAACCTGTAAACTGGTACTTCTCTCAGTTCCCTTATCTGGCTCTCCCTAAGCCGGGGATACTCGAGACCCCTTATCCCAGGGCTGGGTCTTCTCATTTGTGGCAGCTGGTGAGATGGGATGAAGACAGTGTCTTTTGAGAGAAGGGCTTTTATACTTTTCCCAGCCTGAAACTGGCATCTGCTATAGGAGTCTCCTATCTAGGTCTTTCTGGGTGTAGACAGGAAATTCCCAGCCCCCCTTTTGTCAAAACTGGGCTGGAAAAGTACTCTTGCAGCCCCATTGAGACAAGCTTGGGCGTGATTGGTACTCATTGTCTTACTTTGAGCTGCCCCTCTCATTATCAGTTCCACCAGCCCAGAGGTGGGTTTCCTTTACCTAACTGTGCCCTCTGTCCCTGCACAAAAATACGATGTCATGTGCCTTCATAGCCAGAACAAAACTATCCTTTGAGAAAGTTACAGCCATTAAAGATTGTACAGTGCCCCGAACATGTGTTGTCAGCCCCCTGTCTGGTGACATACCCCCACCCCCTTTCCATTCTGTACATGGGCAGTGTGAGGTTTAATGAATGTATGTAAATTCTCAGAGATCCTTAAGCAGAACATAACCCGATTCCATTAGCTAACTTGTGTAGACTAATCCCCAGTGTGCTTTGTTGGCAAAACCCCATTATTTTGTTACTAATATCTAGTTTAAGATTAAAATTACTTAGATGTAATGTGTATTAGCCTTTGAAAACTTAGAGGGAAAATAAGCATGTCCAGAATCTCTGATATTGCCATTGAACTAGATTGTGACTTTTAAATGCCACCTCCCTAACTTCTCTTCTGGTCCATAGTGGTCAGGTAGCATGTGACTGACGAAGTGGGATAAAAGATGGATAATATCAATCCTGTTCTGAGTTCTTGAGGTTTGGGTTTTGTACAAGCTATTAACCAAGCTAAAGTGTCTGACTTGTCACGCATTTTATCAAGAAGCTGACTCTTCAACTGAAAAAGAAAAGTATTAGAATATAATACAATTCAAACCAGAGGGTTAGGGTCTCCACCCACATATTAAATTACTTTTATCACTACTTGCTATAAAAAAACCCAAGAATTCTGAAAGGGCACGTTCCATCATCGTGGAGCAGTTCTATACAAAAGGCAGATTTTCACATTTAATTTGATTAGTGAATTCATTGGGCGAACGTTTCTCCTTAGCTATTGTTTAAGATGTTAAACGTTAATTCTTTTTTCTACACAAGCTGCAGAGCTTTAAGCTCCAAACTGAGAGGATTCAGACATGGAATGTTTCTAGACAAGTGCTTCCCTATCCATTATCGACCCATCTTCCACCAATCATGCATGTTGCAGGACTACATTGCCACCCTATTGTTGCCTGGGTCCTTGAGTTGGTACGTTCATGCTTGAGGCCTAGATAGTAGTTCATATATTACCAAGTATTTACCACATATATTTTACACACATATATTCATTTAGAGTGTATAGTGGTTTAATTAGAAATGGTACGTTTTAATATAGGAATTTATAGCTTGATTAAAGAAGATTTTAAGTGTGTTTAAAATCTTTAGTGAGCTAGAAACAGAGCAAGGTTACTTCAGGGTGAAGGTTGGCCGTTTTTAAGCAACTTGGTTTAACTTTATGATAAACAGGAAACATGTTGGAACTTTGATATAGAAATATGAACAGTAGCCCACCGCAGCTTTGAGAAAGATTCGGTTATGTTAGAAAGTCAGTACACCACAAAATGTGGAAAGGTATTCGAAACTTTCCATTTATGTGAGTGATGTGTTGGCTTTTTATTGGTTAAAAAAGGTTTATTATTGGAACCAGTAATATCCAGGGTGGATATGGGAGGAGAATAGAAGGCTTTAAAAGATGTGGATTGAATGGTGGAGAGAACTACTTTTCCATTTCTCTCCACTTCTTTTTCTTTACTTTACTTATTGTCATCTGATCTGGACCTGTTGACTTCCCATATCCACTTCAGAGACTGGTCCTGCTGAATGGAGGGTAACTATATCTTAGTATAACATAGACATGCAGAGAAAGCCAAGTGTAATTTACTGAGCAGTACCAGATAAACTTCACAAATATTTCCAGAGTTTATTCGAAAAACATTTGCTAGTGAGATTGTATGTTATCTTTGTGTTTGTTTCTGTAATCCTTATATTTGCCTGTGCTATAGTGGAATATTCTTGCGTTTTATAATAAAACAGCTGAATATTCAAACAAATCTGACTCATTCAATGTCTCTGAATTAAATTAGTTGTTAGTCAACGGGGGAACCCATTTATAAATCAGAAATAAATTCCCAATAACTAAAGCATAATTAGAGGCTCCAAAAAGAATGAATTAATAGTCCTGTTGGTAACACTGTGCAGCCCTGCAACATGCATGATGGGTGGGCAATGGGTGAGGGAGGTGCTTGTCCAAGAACACCCATGGAAGGATGGGGGCGTGGTGAGGGAATACCTGCATTTTGCTAGTACAGCTGGGAGTGCAGGAGCAGGATGAAGGGATTGGGGGAGAAAAGTACAGTTTCTGGCCTCTTCTCCTTCCAGAGGTTGTGTTTGCATCTCTCCTTTCATCCAGCAATGAGGAGCAGCTAATGTGTGTAGCTTCCGATCCCCCTAAACAGTGATGTGAGTTTTCTGCAAGACTTCCTTATTTGCATTAGTTAATTTGCATAAAATGTGCATAAGAATATCTTGAATTGGAAAAATTTCCTATAGCCCTGGAAAAGTTTCTGCAGAAACGTTTGGTAGTGGAAAAGTTTCTGGAAATTTTTTAGCCCCACATCGCTGCCCTAATCTCCCTGTATAGGAATCTGTGGACAGAACCGAACCAGGGGGAAGACCTTAGACCTTTTCTTCGTAGGCAAATGCTACTTAATGTGGTGATAAGGATAAGGCATCCACATCCTGCATAGAAGGGGGCCAGGGTGTGAACAGGGCTACCTAGAGTTGCTGCTGCTGCACTGTTTTGCTCAATCCAACCAATTCCAACCAATTTCTCCTCCCCCCTCTCTCTCCTTCCATACCTTTGAGGCTCACTCCGTGCGCCTCTACTCCCCCCTCCATCTACGTGTTGCTGTCATCTACCGTCCCCCTGGTCCTCTCTCTTCCTTTCTTTCTGACTTTGAGTCCTGGCTCACTTTCTTCCTCTCTGTTGATATCCCCACTCTCATCCTTGGTGACTTCAACATTCATGTTGATGACCCATCTCAGCCCTCAGTCTCTCGCTTCCTCTCCNCCCTAGGGGCAGGGACCGTGTCTATTTTATTACTTTGTAAAGTGCCAGGTACACTGCTGGCGCTATATAAATGTTTGTTATTAATAATAATAATAATCCCCCTTCCATTAGAATGGTGTCAGCTATGTACTGTTGTACGCAAATTCTTAATGACTCTGAGAAGAGAGGGAGAGGCCTTCTTGACCCATGGTTGGCTGGTACTTCTCCAAGAGGCAAAGTGGGCAAGGCAGCCAGTCAGATAGAAAATAGGTTCGTGAGCTGCCATTAAATGAGCCAGCGAACTCTACTAGTAACTCACAAGCTACTCATGGCCCAGAACATGCACTATGAGCTAAAGGATCAAAGGCAAGGAAGGTCAGAGCAATTGGGGACACATCCCATGACCATGATAAAGTGATTCAAAGGCAGAGCCCCATGCACTCTGTGCACAAAAACTTAAAATTGAATTACCAAAGAATGCGTATTGTGTGGCTAGAATAAACTATGAAAATAGAACATATTGCGTAATTCAACACACCCCTTCAGCTGCAAAATTTGGGTTATCTTGAGTTCTTTGGTACAGGATAGTGGGGGTTGGTGGTTGACGGGGTCTGGCAAGTGAAGGTAGCGGGTGTGGGCAGTGGAAGGGGCAAGGGGCAGAGGAGGGCCTGGATTTCGAAGTGGGAAAGGATGGTGGATGCACTAGGCAGCCAGAAAGGGTCTGGGGAATGACTGCGAACATAGAGTTGTTGAGAGGTGGTACTTGACTCCTCCTCAAAGCCACTGTGAGCAATGGGCAGGGAAATACTCTTTGACTTTTGCAGGCAGGGGAGGGAAATATTTGTAGTACAGCTGGTGATGACTATGAAGAAGGTGTGCTGTTGCTGGACTAGGAGAGCAACTGTCTGCTATGTGGAAGGAGGAACAGTATCCCAAGCCAAGAAGGGATTACTTGAGCTAAGAGCTGCTGGGCTCTGGAGGTAGCAGGGAAGAGGGGGAAGCTTCCCCATGCAGCCTGTCCCAGGCTTCTGGTGCTTGTGGACCCTCCCCAGCCTACCACGTCTCTTCTGTGCCTAGAGGGTAGAGTAGAAAATGATCTTCTCTCCTAGGGAGGAGTAGGGGGAGAAGGAAAACCAGCTCGATAAGTGGCAGTGGTCAAAAAGGCAAACAGTGTTAGGGATTTATTTAGGAAGGGATAGAGAGCAAAACAGAAAGTATTATCATTCCTCTACATAAATCTGTGGTGTGGCCGGTGAATATCGTGCAGTTCTCGTTGCCCCATCTTAAAAAGATATGGTAGAGCAAAAAGATAAAGAGAAGGGCAACAAGAATGATCAGGAGTATGGAACGGCTTCTGAACAAGGAGAGTCTTCATAGGTTGGGGCTCTTCAGCTTGGAGAAGAGACGACTGAGAAGGGACATGATTGAAGTTTATAAAATCATGACTGGTGTGGTAGAAATAAAATTGACTTATTTGTCTTCTTAAATAGTATTAACTAGGGGATGCTGCATGAAACTAACATCAGATTCAAAACAAGGTATTTTTTCCCACTTGATTCAGTTAGCTTGTGGAATTTTTTCGTCGGAGGATGTGGTCAAGGCCAGTAGCATAGCTGGGTTTAAAAAAAGATTGGATTAAGTTCTTGGATAATAGGTCCATTAACAGCTGTTAGCCAAATAGGTTGAGGGATGCCACGGCTGACTGTTGGGAGTGAACAGCAGGAACTGGATCACTCTATCATGACCAGTTTGGGTACTTCTGTTAAGCGACCAAGAATGGCCATTGTCAGAAACAGGATGCTGAGCTCGATGGATAATTGGTCTGATCCAGTATGGCACTACTTAGGTTCTTTTTAACCAGCAGAGTCTGGGGAGGGAAGGATTCCCTGTGTGGTTATGCCTGTCTCCAGCACAGATTTCTCATATCTGCTTCTCTGGAGAGAGACAGGAGTGAACGTGTTGAAAACCACATTTATGCACTGCTTCCATCAGGCCCCATCTCTGAATTTTGCAGTTGTAGGGCCATTTTGCATGACGATTTGGCCGCCATTCCAAATTCTACAAAAACTTCTGAAATTGCAGTAGCCCTTAAAGAGAGGGGCTTTGTATCTAAATTTAGTCTTCATTTGCCAAGAGAATCACATTCCATATGTTAACTGACAAGGCATCCTGTCGGGAGCACAGCATGAAGGAAGACACAACTGGGTGTAGCTGCTAATAATATTATAGATGCGCAATTGAGCCTCTCTTAGTTAAGCCGAGAAGGCATTTCTATTCAGTCGCCGCCTATCTTTAACATGGGACTTTTGAGTCATTTCACTTCCGGGATTGCGATGAAAATCTTTTGCAGACGATTCTTTAATTAGGGTTCCTATCAAAAAGTAAATGTTAAGACAGTTAAAATTCTGGGTGAAGGAATCGCTGATAGTTTTGTGTAGAGAAAGGTGCTTTTTAATAAAAAAGTTCTCATTGAAAAAATGACACGTTAAAGAGAACAGAAGAAATGGTTAAGTTGTCCATTCTCTCCTAGCGTTGTGCATACAACGTTGTATAAATATTTTCAGTGTGAAGGAAAGCAGAGAGCTTATAAAGTGTATTAGCAAAGAAAGAAAAACAAAGTCAAAATAAATGTTACAGGGAAGAATGACTCGGGCTCAGGGGCATGGTAGCTGGGGTGGGGGTAAGTGTGGCTAACTATGAGGTCAGGTTATCCAGGGCAGGAGGGTTAGGGTTAGCTGAGGCAGGGGGTAAGTGTGGCTGGGGAGGGGGCCAGGTTAGCTGGGGCACGGGTGAGTGGCTGTGGTGGGGGGCAGGTTAGCTGGGGCGGGGGG